>CM059191.1:71883800-72321500 GCA_030323885.1 Branchipolynoe longqiensis
TTGCATATATGTATTTATGCATATATACTTATATATATTTATGCATATATGAATATCTTCATATATATATACGTCCTAAAACATTACTTTATACCTTCGTTGCCTTCTTGCTCTCAGGTTCTAAATATGTAAGGTTATATCAGGACGAGTGTGCAGTGTCACAACTTAAGCTAAAATTCCATTTATGTGGTATGCAGCATGCCATTTGCATTCGCATTAGCACCGATCAGTCCATCGAGCGATCCACTTTGCCGGCCACACATTCACATTCGCATTTGCAACTGGACATATGGAACCACCACCTAGCATGCGCTTACATGCTTTTCCATTGTGTGTTGCAGTTACATTTGCATTGGTCTACCGCATACCACATACCCCATATATGGAGTCTTAGCTTAAGTTCCCACATTGATATGACACAGATGATACTATCATGAATCTAAAGGCATCAAGTGGCCTCCATTTAAGAGGAGTGATGTCTAATTATCCTTTCACCAGAAGGAGGCGTTTATCCCTTTTGGTCGCAGATTAAAATACAAGCAAGCATGTGGTATTAACTAGATACAAGATTCACCCCGTACTGCTGCAGTAGGGGTGCAAACCAACCCTAAGTAAAAGGTGGCGAAAATGCGGGTCAAAGAATTGAGAGCCTAATTCACGACACGGAGACAACATGGTGTATATATGGGTAGTTTATTCGTCGGAAGGACTCATCAAGACAGTCATGACATCAAATAGAAGAAATCAGCCAAAGACAGCCATTTCACCACGATACAATGGTTAACACACAGGAATCAAACCCTCAGCCCTAGCGATTGATCATTAGTTATAGGTGTGGGTGGGTGGGTGAAGAAATGGTGGGCGATGTTGATATGAAGGCTGCTGTGGCGGTTGTGGTCGGTTGTTCGAATTTGGCGCGCTCAGGTAGCGTTAGTGCGCAGGTGGCGGCATTCGGTGGAAATGTTTGGAACTAACATCGTTGGTCAGGACTTGTCGGCGTTGACGCTAGGTGGCGCCACCGTACCGTGTTAAAGCAGGGCTGTCTCGTCTCCGGCGGGAATTACTGATGTTAAGAATAACATCCACAATTCACGACACGGAGACAACATGGTGTATATATGGGTAGTTTATTTGTCGGAAGGACTCATCAAGACAGTCATGACATCAAATAGAACAAATCAGCCGAAGACAGCCATTTCTCCACGATACAATGGTTAACACACAGGAATCAAACCCTCAGCCAATTACTGGGAGGGTTTGAGGTCGTGATCATCTGCGGGCTGGGGGACATAGGCATACATGGCTGCCGAGGACCAGGAGCCAATCTCCATGATCTCTTCCAGGGAGCGCCCAGCTGCGGCGCAAGCCTGTGCCCCGCCCCTCCGGAGGCTGTGGAGTGTGTAAGCATCTGGGTTGGGGATTCCAGACACTGCGAGTGCCAGGCGGAGGGTGGCGAGCAGCGTCGGGGCCATTAAGGGAGCGCCTCCCGCCATGATGAAGGCGGGGCCGGAGGCTGGGGGGCGTTGGTAGCGTACGTATCGGCACCAGGCGTCGACGGGGCATGTGATGTTTCGGGGGGCCGGTCGGATCACGATGGTGAATGCCTGTCCGGGCCTCCATCTTGTCTTCGTTGAGTTGACTCTTATCACGAGTCCTTCCTTGGTCAGGGCGATGTCGGCGCGTTGAAGTGAGTGGCCGGTGTCGTAGCGTGAGTTGGTGGCGAGCAGGTTACTCTGCCTTAGGAGGGTATGGTATCCGATCAGTAGTGCTGCTGTCAGGACGTATGCGGGCGGGCCGGCCATGGTCATTTGGTGGACCACCGCCTTTATGCTCGCTGGTGTGAGGGGCGGTGCTTGGTGTGGGATGTGGTGAGAGAGCCTGAGGACCCCTCGTTTCATGAGGGTCACAGGGTAGGCGTCGAATGCAGCTGTGGCTCCTCCGAACAGGAGGACCCAAGTTCTCGCCCCGCTCAGGTAGTTCATTACTGCTCCTGGCGAGGCGAGGGAGTTGTTCAGGTGTCGTGTGTAGTCCAGGAGGTCGTACTTCGCCGGGGCCAGTGGGTCGAACTGGTGTGCTGTGGCGAATTGGAGGTACTTCCGGGTTTGCACAGTCTTGTTCCTCCAAGTTCCGGCCGCCAGGCCGGCGAAGTAGATCTCCATCACCCTGGTGTGTGAGTCGTCCGAGTAACCTGGGAATAGCGAGTAAATTTGAGTACGAGATTCCCAGGTTATCCTACAAGCCTGCAGTGAAAATGTCATCGAATGTTACTTCAATTTCATCAAGCCCCATTTGTCGGGTCATGTACACTGCCTTGGCATTTGCAGCTGCGTCGATACATCGCCTGCTAAGGGCATCTGCCAGGACCAGGTCCTTTGCTGGCTTGTGGAGGACCTCTATCTGGCGCGAGTGTTTTGCAGCCAGATCTCCCAGGCGCAGGCGGTTAGTACAGGGTCCTTGCCAGCGCCGGAGGAGAGTACATGCTGGCTAGCTGCGTTGTCTGTGTTGATCACTATTTTGTAGTCGGCTGGGTTGTCAGGGGCCAGGGCCTTCAGGGCTGCCACCAGGTTCATGGCCTCAAGGTGGGCAATGTTAGTGTATCTGTCGGTGAGCTCGGGCGGGTAGCTCTTTGAGTAGTAATGGGTCGTGGAGAATGCCCCTCCTGCTTTGAGGCAGGAGTCGCATTCTATCATCCAGGGGGCTCTCTCGTCTTGTTTCAGGAGTACAATTCCGTTGGATCTTGCCGCGTACTGCAAGAACCACCTTATGTCACTACGAAGCTCCTCGGGGATGTCTTGCTTGCCGCTGTAGGGGGCGTGGCGCAGCGCATCAAAGATGCGTGACATGAAGCGGCGTGCAGGCTCTATGCATCGGGCTATGTGGTGCAGCCTGCCGACAAGCTTTTGTATGTTTTTTCTGGATGCTGATCTTTTAGTCATCCAGGTCTTGCAGTCGTCTATGACGTCGTCGAGGTTATCCCGGGGGATGGTGACTGTCATGTCGTCCGCCGACACTCGGAACCCGAGCCACTCCAGCGTCTTCGTAGGTGGTACACACTTAGAGGGTGAGAGGTCGAGTCCGAGGGTAGCTGCCAGGCGTGTGAAGTCTTGGTAGGCTGTGCATGCCTGTTGCTCCGTGGGTGCCACGCCCACGAAGTCATCTAAGTAGCAGTGTATGAAGTGACCCTTTTTTCGAAGCAAGTACACGACCGCGTTGGTGGTTCGTGCGCAGGCCATTGAGGATGTCCTGCAGCCGAATGGAGGTGCGATGTCAACGTAGTGTTTGTCGTGAAGGGATATTCCCAGAAGGGGGGTCGAGAGAGGGCAGGTGCGGAGCTGGCGGTAGGCGCGCGCAAGGTCGGCGGACCAGAGGTAGCAGCCTCCACCAATCCTGGCGACCTCGTCGGCAGCGTCCATCACGTTTGGGAGCGTGTATGCCCTGGGTTTCCCTTGGTAGAAGCCCTTGCGTATGCCTGTGTTGACGCTGGCTGCCCTGGGCCAGCTGAGATCGACTATGACACGCCTAGTCGTGGTGTTTTTCTTGGGGCGTGTCATCATCGGGCTCGACTGCATCCAGGGCTCGAAGGGCGGCACCGGGAAAGGGCCGAGCAGGGCACCGTGTTGGATCTCAGTTTTTACGTATTCTTCAATGAACGTCAGGTGGGCTGGGTCCTCTCTGTGGTTGCCAGCTGTGGTGTTGGGGGGCGTGTCGGCGGTGTAATCAACTGGCCAGCCGAATTCGAGGTAGTCCACGGTATGCCTGTCGTGGTAGCCGACCAGTAGTTTTCGCCACGCCTGTATGTTAAGTCCAGAGGGGATTGGTATTCTCGCCCTCATGTAGTTGGGCAGGGCCGTGAGCCTGACCTGGTTGTACGTTTCAAGGTAATCTGGATGGTGTGGCCAGATCCTATCCAGGGTCGGCCTGTAGGCTATGGGCGTGCGAGGTGGGCGTGCCTCCCCTTCATGCACACCACCCCTACCATTATCACTTCATCAAAGTTTTCATCAAGGTTGTCGTTAATGTTGGCATAATGTTCAATTGTGCTCACTTGTGGCTCGTGGGCCACGTTGGCAGTGATGATGTTGTCGGCGGCGTGTTCCGTGTCGTTGCGGGAGTCCATTGACTCGTCTGTCATGGTGTGGGTGTGGCCAGGTGGGCTCGTGTGGGCGTGGTTCTCCATTGTTGTTGACACGCCATCTTCCCAGGGTGCCCCGGGTGGGCGGCCATCTTGGATCCCTCCTGCGGCTTGGGAGGCCCCTGCGGCTGTGTCACATGTCGGCCATGTTTGTTGTTGCCCGCTAGTGTCGCCACCTGGTGTGTTTACGTCATGCTCGTTCCGGGCGGCTATGCTCTGGCCGCGGTCATTGATGGCATGCGGCCATCTTGGTTGAGGGGTGGGTTGGACGTTGTCCGGTGTAGTTCCCGCGTTTTTTGCACGTGTTGCTCCGGGTTTAACATAGCAGACCTTGTACCCGCTTTCAACATGACGGCTACCACTCCCCCAGTCCCCGCCAGTTTTACCACCAATGTTTACGATCTCGCTTATCTGACTCCAGTCATCAGCCTTTTTGCAGAGTTGTGTGTTGTTTATGCGTGTTTGGCGGTGTATTTCACGGGCACATGCAGAAACTTGGGCGGGGGTTTCACAGTTTACAATGAGGTTATCGTGGTGTTTTTTACTCACTGTTGTGTCTCGGTCGTGTTGTTCCGTGTAACGTTTATCGCCAGGGTTTTTGTGGTCAGGCTCCATGCCCATCACATCGTTATCATCCATGGAGCCGTCCATTAAAAACCCTGACCTGACCGCTGGGTTCCGGGTGTGGCTGAGTGTCCGGTCTTTCTGTCGAAGAACCGCTTCTTATTAAGACAGTCTTTTTCTTTGTGGAGGTTGGTGCGCCGGTACTTGTTGGCGCACCACACGCACACATGAGCTTTCTTATCTGGATTTTCACCGTGGGTTGATGCGAAGGTACACTCATTTCCCCAATTCCATGTGTGACACGGCCTCCCGTCCGTGTCCCGGTTGAAGTCTTGTCTCCCTTCATATCCTGAGCTGCTGGCGGCTTGTCCGGCGCCATTGTTGTGCGTGCTGCCGATGTTGTTTTTAGCGTTAGCGTTCGCGCCCTTTGTGTAGGTGCGGGTGCCAGCCCTCACCCCGACTGCGAACGAATCCCTCTGAATGTCTTTTATGGCGTATTTATCGCTCCAGCCCCGTGGGAGTCTGCCGTCGTCTATCATGGCGAAGACATTTTCGGAGAAATGTGCGGCAGGTCTCCCACTCCCAGTCTGCCGCCATGATGGCGATCTGGTGAATATGTTCGATGAGCGGGTCTTTCCAGGCCACCGGGACCTCTACCACTTTCATCATTCTACACAGTACGGCTATGTACTCTACCAGCGTGGCTTCCCCTACTGCCACCTTCTCACGTTTTACACCACGCATAACAAATAAATTAGGTAGTAGGGGGGTTTTACCTCTCTTCTTGTTTATGGCTGTGCCGGCTGCTGCAAGTATGTCATTGATAGTTTCGGCTCCATCGATCCGTTCGTCTCGTTCGTTCAGTCTGGCTGACTGTGTCCTGGGTTGGGTGCTGGCGTAGTCGCACCTGTCGCTCTAGTCCTCGGCATCCAGGTCGTCGTCCATTGATTGGAGTCTCAGTGTGTCCGCCATCTTCCTTTGTTCCCGCCTCGGTGCTGGTGTCGTCCTCACTGTTACGCTAGATTTTGGCTCCGTGATGCGCCGGCGGTGTGCCTGCAGGGTGTCGGCCACATGCCTAGTCCTCGCTGCCGGTGCCGGGGCCCCTCCGGTGTCACTGTCACTATCACTGTCACAACTCTCCTGTGTCACGTCTTCCCTTTCGTCGGTGTTCCTCCTCTTGTTGCCTACCTCCAGTGCCTCCAACCTACTAGCCATGATAGATTTAAACTCGCTGAGCTGGTCGGCTACGGCTGCTTTCATGGCCTGAATCAGCTCCTGGTTGTTTGCCTCCTGTGGCGTGGGTGCCGGTGCGGGCGCCGGTGTAGATGAGGCGGTGCGCTCGGCCACCTGTGTCCTGCGTCTCGGTGCTCGTTGGTTGTTGGCGCCATGTGTCTCGTTGGCCTCACTGATCTCGGGGTCAAGTTTCTTGGGGCGTCCTCTAGGTTTAGGTGCATTGTTCTGCCTGGTATTTGCTGCGCTCCTTGCTGATTTTCGTGATTGCGGCATGGCGATGGCGTGTCGTTTCGTGTCGTGAAGAAATGGTGGGCGATCATGAAGGCTGCTGTGGCGGTTGTTGTCGGTTGTTCGAATTTGGCGCGCTCAGGTAGCGTTAGTGTGCAGGTGGCGGCATTCGGTGGAAATGTTTGGAACTAACATCGTTGGTCAGGACTTGTCGGCGTTGACGCTAGGTGGCGCCACCGTACCGCGTTAAAGCAGGGCTGTCTCGTCTCCGGCGGAAATTACTGATGTTAAGAATAACATCCACAATTTCACAATCTAAGAAGCAACATTTATTCTTTACATATGTCTTATTGATAGCCCGCTACCTTTGAGTTGAAAAATATAATATAATATCTAGTTTAATAAGATTTAAAAGTGAAATCGACGGCGTTCTGCGGCCGCCATCTTGTCTTTTTGCATTCTCTCCCATTTCACCAACTCTGTGCCTACATGGGTAGCCATTTGATACTGGAGCCACAGTTTCTAGGTGATGTTCCATACTAACGCTATTTTCGCCCGTATTTATATAAGGCTGATCTTCACCCGTGTACTACAAGTACCGGGTGAATCTTTTATCTAGGTATTAACTAGCAACATGGGCTGTGATTGGCTGCTCTGAGTGATGACGTGTCAGGATGTAAAATATCATCTCATAAACGCAACTAAATTAGTTGCATAGACATCAGTGATGCATGCTCAGATATATGCCTTTGTTTTATTCCGTCATAATTGGCAAAGGAAATGGGTGCATACATTACCATAACATGCCAGTTCTTACTGGATATTGTTTAGGGAACTGGCAAATGAACTTCATGCAAATAACTAAAGGGTGTTTTTTTTTTCAACACGACCAAATTGCATTTTCGGTTCTAACTGTCGTCGTATGTTTGTTGTTTTTGTGGCTGCTTGATTTCATTATGTCTGGGTGTGTTTTGTATTCTAACTGTATCTACTCTGACAAAACTTTAATAGGATTTAGGAAATGGATGTGTGTGGTGTGTTAGCTATCTTTGTTTGTTTGTTGTTGTTTTACATCCTAGCAACATATAAGGTCATATTAGGATGGGTACCGACTTGTGACAGTGCACAATCATGGAAACTTTATAGTGCTGCCCCACTGGAAGACCAGGCCACCAGCATCATGACCTGATATCCCACTCAGTCACATTATCCTGACACTGAGCCAACCAGTCCTTGCCCTATCCTAATAATGCCGAGCGCCAGGCTAGGAAGCAACAAGTATGAATTTTTAAGTCATTGCTTTGACTCGACCAGGGTTCGAACGCATGACCCCACGATCTACCAACATGGGAGACGGACGCTCTAACTCATTCGGCCATCCGATCTGGTGTGTTAGCTATAAATAAATCTGGTTTTGTTACGCGACAATCTCCCTGTATATAGCATGCAGACAAAGTTCCTGATTCTATTATTTAGTTAGGACTCCAGTTCTCACTATCTGCAAATGGAATTAACCAGAAGTTATATATGAAAATGTATTTCAAGCGTGGATGTAAAGTGCTGAGTCATTATTTAGCTGACCTCTTCACTGTTTTCTTTTTGTATATTGGACTAGTATAGTGGTATGAATATTTCAGTTTCCAATTGTAACCCTGTTTTTTCTTCTCATTACATATTTTACTTTGTCATAAGCAGTGGCCATTCATTTAGAAATTGGTAATATAAGATATGATGAGTGAGAATTATATATACATATATATATATATTTTACCTCGGTACTAAGCCTCTGGCTAGTCGTAGCCCAGGGACAAAGAAGCACATCCGGGTCCAGCAATTAGATGAGAAATTTACGGGGATCGAAGGAATCCCAGACTCGGTTAGCAAGGATATGGACAGTGATGTTAAGCTGAGTGAGGACCGGAAGAAATTCGAAGGGGTCCTCCACACAGTTCATAAGGTTGGGTTGGGAGCATTGGCAGCGATCGCACCGATTGCCAATAAAATGCAGTCAGAGAATAAATTCTCGTCTCTCTGCAGACAATTGGATGGGAGAATTGCTATGCTGATGGCAGCCAGCAATTTTCTGTTGTACCGGCGATTTGAAAATGTTTTCGAAGCCGTCTGCACTGATGCAGGGAAAGAAGTTGCCAGGTCCAAGAAGGTAGTGGACAATGATGGGAAGGAGTACACCTTGTTCCTTCCTCCCAAACTGTTGAAAGGCAAACCACTGGATGAGTCCAAAATGTTTGGCGGACAGCTCCAATACTTTTTCAAACAAGTGGAGACGGGCAGCAATTGTGGCAAGCACATGGATGCCGACAAAAAGAAGGCTGGGGACGTGAATCCTGCATGCTTTAAGAAAGCCAGGCAGGATTTTCAAAACCATCAAACCAGACGAGGATGGATCTGAGACGGGCTACAGCTACCAGTCAAGAGGAAGGGGACAGCGACAGTCCTTCGGGTGGAACGATGGGAACAGACCGTTCAAGAGAGTGTTCACGCCACAGAAGCCATTCCCTCACCCAGGCAACAAATAGAAGTTGCCACACAGACTACCATCAGCACACAGACTCCTGTAAGCAATTTTGAGGCAGGGAATATTAAGAATTATCTTAATGAATGATGAGATATTATGGATAATCAGACGATACTGAGTATTGTGGAAGGAGTTAGAATCCCATTGATGCAAGAGCCAGTACAGAATAGAATACCTTTTCCATACCGGTTTGATTTAACAGAAAGAGAAGCGTTAAATGAACAAGTTCTAAAATTCTGTGACAAAGGTATCATTCATGTAGCAGGCAAATTTATTTCCAATATCTTTTCTAGACCCAAACCAAATGACTAATTTTGGACTTAACTAATTTAAATAAATTAGTTCAATATAAGCATTTCAAAATATTTTCTTTGGAAACAGCTAGGGATTTGGTAACCCAAAACTCCTGGCTCGCTAGTGTTGATCTCAGGGATGCGTATTATACAGTCCCAATTTACAAACCAGATAGAAAATTTCTTCGGTTTTGTTGGAATGAACAGCTCTATGAGTTTACATGTATACCAAATGGACTAGCGTGTGCACCATGTTTATTTACAAAATTGCTAAAACCAAATTTGTTCTCATATGGTGAGAAAAGGACATATTATGTTCCCTTATATTGATGATTCGTTTATTGTGGCTCAAACACAAAAAGGATATCAAACAGCAGTTGACAATTTATGTGACACATTCACCAGATTAGCTTTTTATATACACAACACAAAATCAGTATTGAAACCAACAAAGACTTTAAAGCGTTTGGGTTTTTTTGTTGACACAATAGTCATGACAGTCTCATTAACACAACAAAAACTAGATAAGTTTTTTACGCCAGTAGACCAATTATTAAAATTAAATAAGTCAAAGATAAGACAGGTGGCAGTACTGATAGGGCTTATGGTAGCTTATGCCCCAGCTATTCTTTGTGGAAAAGCTCATATAAAGTCGCTAGAAATAGATAAGAACTTAGCATTGGCCCGAACTAAAGGTAATTTTGAACGCCAAATGACAATTTCGCCAGAAGGCTTGGAAGACATCATGTGGTGGTGTTCACACATTGATTGTTCACCTAACCCCCTTAGAATGGGTGAACCCAATATAATTTGGAAGGATGGGTTGCTCATAGAGACCAACAAGCAACCGGAGGACATTGGTTGGAGAATGAAATCTCTGATCACATTAACGTGTTAGAACTCAGAGCGATTTATTTGAGTTTATGCAGTTTAGTGTGCATACATAAATTTCATGTTCGGGTGTTAACAGATAATGCTACGGCTATGGCTTACATTTGTAATATGGGGGGACTCGATCCAAACCTTCTAACCATGTAGCCTAATTAATTTGGAATTGGGCCCAATATGGTTATATGGTTAACGGTGGCGCATATTCCAGGCAGTCAGAATACTTTAGTGGATAGAAAACGCCACCATTTTCTTGACCATTTGGAATGGTCTTTGAGTCAGAGTATTTTTTAACACATTTGTCTTAAATGGGGAAAGCCACAAGTGGATTTGTTTGCGTCCCGAAACAACAAAAAGATATCAAAATATGTATCATGGCGCACAGAGCCAGACACCTGGTGAGTGGATGCCTTTTCTTTGGTTTGGAATAATAATTTTTATTATATATTCCCACCATTCAGCATTATCACCAGAGTGGCCAGAAAGATCAGAATGGATCATGCACACGCAATTCTAGTAGTACCGGAATGGGGCACACAGACATGGCTGGTGGCAGTGGCGTTGGGAGCGAGACACATGCTCAGATTCCCAAGAGCAAGGAAAGATTTACAGCATCAAGGGCTGCTCACAACACACGGAGACGTGTCAACAACACACCTATTGGCATTCCTTTTTTGAACAAACATTCAGAGCAATATGGCCTAGACAAAATTTCACTATAAAGGCTGATTTCACATGCCTGGAGAAAAGGCACAGTTAAACTATATACAAGTTATTTAAAGAAATGGGGACTTCATTGTTTGATTAAGAAAGTGAAGCCATTAATGCCTACAATAGCTCAGGTTGTCCGGTTTCTAAGAATGTTAGAAGATGAAGGATTAGGATTTGGTGCAATTAATGCAGCAAGATGTGCACTGTCAATAATTCTACCAAGAATAGATGGACAAACGGTTGGGAAACACCAAGTTGTACATTGGTTTTTAAGGTCGGTTTATGAAAGAAACCCTCCAAATCCAAAATATAACAGATTTTGGGATGTGCCAGTAGTATTCAAGCTTTTTAAGTTATGGCCTAGTAATAAACATTTATCTATTAAAGAACTAGGATTTAAATTAGCAGTCCTATTACTGCTAGTGATGGGCCATAGAGGTCAGACAATAGTGGCTTTGTCTTTAAATGGACTAGAGATAGACATCAAGGAAGCAACATTCGATTTAGACCGATTACTAAAATCGAACTGCACAGGGGACCCACTGTCCATGGTGCATGTGAATAGTTTTCCTGAGGAGCGACGTATCTGTGTTGTGTCGGTCATTAAGGACTATATATCCAAGACAGGAGGAATAAGGAATTCCAGACAGCTATTGATTAGCTTTATTAAACTGCATAAGGCTATCTCGAGAGACAGACACAAGATGGACCATTAAGGTACTAAAGGAGGCAGGCATCAATACAGAACGTTATGCATCCCATTCAATGAGAGGGGCCATGGTCTCTAAAGCAAGACAATTAGGAATCTCAGTGAAGAGAATCCTAGCCCATGCAGGCTGGAAGACAGCTAGATCGTTTGCAAAACATTACAACAGACGACTAGAGAAGTCAAGCGGCCTTGCGACTCGCTTACTCACCAACTAACAAGACGGGTGAGAAATTAAAATTGTTTATGTTTTGATACTAAACATGCGATGTATTAAAATAAGAATAAGAAAGGATAAAAATTAGATTATGTAAAAGTCTCCCTGGTCTACGACTAGCCAGAGGCTTAGTACGGAGGTAAAATAGTATAGTTATACAACTCTTGCCTGGGTGCAGATGATGGCTAACTGTTGTTTTCCCCAGGTACAAGCCTCAGATAGTCATGGGCTAGTGCTCGCCCACCCAACCCTGCCACGACTATTACATTTGTTTGTGCCAAAACGAAGATATACAAGTATCCATACAAGTTTAAGATCATTTTTATCCTAAATAAGTAGTTAAAGATTGCTGGGCATGGATGTGCTTCCTTCTCCCTAGCACACAACTATCCGAGGCTTGTACCTCGGGAAAAGAAGAGTTATCCATCATCTGTACCCACGTAAGATTTGTATAACTATACTATATATATACACACACACATACATACAAGTTATGCCCAGATTGGTTATATATCGAGAATTGGGGTAATGATTGGAAGTGACACCAGGTGGCGCCCGTAGTACATAGATGGGGGAACGGACCATGCAAAATAGCTTCATAATCAATATGAGTAGCTTTATAATTTACATTCCCCTAATCGATTATGCAGTGCACACACACACATATATATACATGTGTATATATATGTTGGTTAAAATCAAGTTGTGTAAAGTCAGGTCGGGGAAAGTCAGGTCGGGTAAAGTCAGGTCGGGTAAAGTCAGGTCGTGTAAAGTCAAGTCGGGGAAAGTCAGGTCGGGTAAAGTCAGGTCAAGTAAAGTCAAGTCAGGTCGGGTAGAATGAGGTCGGGTAGTGTGAGGTCCGGTAGAGTGAGGTCGGGTAAACTGAGGTGGCCTAAAGTGATGTTGGGTAGACTGAGGTCGGGTAGAGTGAGGTCGGGTAGTGTGAGGTAGGGTAGAGTGATGTCGGGTAGAGTGAGGTCGGGTAGAGTGAGGTCGGGTAGAGTGAGGTCTGCTAAAGTCAGGTCGGGTAAAGTCAAGTGGGGTAATATATATATGTATAGCTTTTTTGCCACGCTCCAGACGCATCCAGTGTGTTCGCTATTTCCGCATGAGAACCGCATGCCGTCCGCTTGTACTTGCAGCCCGCGCGATGCGCGCATCCTGTCCTGTCTGTCCCTAGCTTTAGAGATGCACTTTGCAGGGTAAGGAAGATGAAGCTCATTTGGAGGCAAACTCAGTTGCTGTTGACTGTACACTTCATATGCCCGCCATAGCAGCGTCCCGTGGTCAGAGGCGCTAAGTGAAAGAGGTGACAACATGGGCTCACGTAACTAAGATATTACCGTCAGGAATGGGGTGAGGGGAAATTGTTTATTGCTGGTCCATCTGCAGATCTATGTGGCAAAGAGACTTTGATCATGTGCATATTGTCTCATCTCATTGACAAGACATCTAGTAAGTCTAGTCCACATTGGTCTGGATGCCGAGTTGTACTTGAAGATGCCTACTCCTGTGTCTCTATTATTCTGGGAATTATCCATCAAAGTGCCTAAATATTTTAAAAGGACGCCATTATGCAGTTTGGATTTGCAAGATAGCCATTAACCAAAAGTGAATGGGTAATGCATTTAATTGTAGTGCACTGAGCAGTGTGTTCAAGGCTTGAGGTGTCCTTCTGTGTAATGCATTATCATTCCCTCAGGAATCAGATATGCTGAAAGCCAGACACTTAATCCGCTCAGGCAGCATTAGACAGATTACCAGAAGCAGACCGGGCGCAGTAGCCGAATCGGTAGAGCGCGGACCTCACGTGCGGAAGGTCCGGTGTTCGGTTCCCAGGTCGACTCAAATCAATGATTTATTAAAATCGTTATGCGTCGCTTCCTAGCCTGATGCTCGCCATTAATAGGATAAGGCAAGGATTGGTTAGCTCAGTGTCAGGATAATGTGACTGAGTGGGATATTCAGTCGTGCTTCTGGTGGCCTGATTTCCCAGTGGGGCAGCACTATTAAGTCACCATCAGTGCACACTGTCACAAGTTGGTACCCGTTCTGGTATGACCTTAGATGTTGCCAGTACATAAAACTCCAACAACCAACAACACAACTCAAGCCAAATACTACGTGGGATTATGTCATGGTAGCCCAATGACAAGATATCCCAGTTGGGCCACACTATAAAGTCACCATCAGTACACACTTTCTAAGCACAATGTCATCTGTTATACGCTATCGGCACCATAACCCAATACCCCACTCAATAATATTATCCTGACACTGAGCCGACTGGTCATTATTTCAAGCGCCAGACAAGTATAAGGGTTGTTATACCCCAGTCACACAAGAGCCAGCTCCCGCCTCCGGCCTCCGACCTCCTTACGACCAAAAGGTTGCCAACCTCCCAGCGTCCTACTTGATACATCGATTAAAAAATGCGGTCGGCGATTGCATCGGCACAGGGTCGGCTTTGTGGGTGTAAAAGCTTGGTGTTGTTTCGGGTTTTTGTTGTCCGATCGCGACCTGGCGCCAACCATTCATGACATGGCCCCGACCGCTCGCGACCTGGCGCCGTCCTGGCGCCCATCTGGCGCCCACTTGGCGCCCACCTGGCTCTGACCACATGGTGAGCGCGGCATTGCATGTGTTGGCGCAGACTGCTCGCGGCGCTAGGTCGAGAGCGGTCGCTACCAACTCGCCGACCTGGCAGAAACTTGTTGGCGCCAGGTCGCCGCCAGGTCACTGCCAGATCGCCAACCAATGGTGATCTTGTGCCAACGGCACTGGTGGCAAGGAGGTTGCAAGTGCAGCAGCTGCATCCTCCTTGCGCCCAGAATTTTCTAAATGGACGTCACGTGGTTGGCGATCTCGCGGCGCCGGCACGTAGGGCGGATGTAATACCCCAGTCACACGAGGCCTGCATTCGCTTACGATCGATTCGCGACGTCAAAACGTCCTCATTGCGCCCTTCTTACGCCCTCCTTAACTGCTGGCGCCGCGAGGACGCCAACCTCCCGGCGTCCATTTTGGAAATTTTGGATGCAAGGAGGTTGCAGCTGCTGCACCTGCAACCTCCTTGCGCCCTGTTCAGGTGGCGCCATTCAAAACTGGTTGGCGCCGACCTGGTGTTGACCCGGCACCGACCTCTTGGTTGGTGAGTTGGCGGCGACCTGGCGCCGATCTGGTGGCGCCAACAAATGTGATGCCGCCACACTCACCGTGTGGTCGGCGCCAGGGTGCCAACTCAGCACCGCCCTTGCCCCAACCCGGTGCCGCCCTGGCCCCAACCTGGCGCGGACATGGCGCTGACCTGGCCCTGACCTGGTGCCACCCTGGTGCCGACCACGTATTTGAATCAATGTATCGAGTGGGACGCTGGGAGGTTGGCGTCCTTTTAGCCGTAAGGAGGTTGGCGGCGAACGCTGGCTCTCATGTGACTGGGGTATAAGTAGGAAGTACGGATGTCGCGAATCGGTCATAAGCGAACGCAGGCCTCGTGTGACTGGGGTATAAGTCTTTGCTTCCATGACCTTCCGCACGCCCTATCCACCCAGCTCCCCCAGGGTGCTTGAACATGTGGCTAGAACCCCCGGGTGCCTGTCCGTTAATGAATGCCACGTCGTGCACATTCAGGCACCAGCGACATGTGCATGTCTACAGGGCCACGGGGGGACCTGTGGTGTTGCAGGTCGCGGGGTGGGTGAGTGGGGTTTTACCTCCTAGCACCATCTGATGCACTGTCAGGACGAGACAGGCATCGACTGACATGGGACAGTGCACACTCCTCATCCCGTGTGTACTGCTAGCCAGTGAGCTACATACATCCACCCACCATGATGCGATATCCCACTGATTCGGGTAGTATCCTAAAACTGAGCTATTTATTGATGTTATCACCCCATCGCATTCTATCAATGCCCAGATGCCTGAGATAATACCAAAATGGTTATGTTGTAGGTTTTTGGTTTAACTTGACTGGGAATCAAAACTCCCGGCATCTTGTACAGAAAGTGGATGCTGTACCGCTAGGCCATACCGTCTGGCATGTGTTATCTTTATATTGTCATTCTCTTATGTGTGGTGTCTCTGATATATTGTACAATTTTCCGATAAATAGACATTGGTGGGTAGGGTGAACTGGTCTATAAGAGATTACAAATGGTCTATAAAGGTAAATGATGTAATGTGACCAAATGTGTGTGGTATTGTGTAGTGTTGGTGATCCTTTACTTATTTTAGATAGACATTGTGTATTATATAGATAGTATGAGAGGGGCACTACACTTAGTGTGATAGAGCCTCAGCAGCTCTGCTCACATACCCCCCAACTGTTATTTATGGATCACTCCACACCCAGACACAACAGGGCACTGTAGCCATAAACAACCAAGGCATGGATACAAGCATGCTTACTGTTCATTGGTAGATTTGAGAATGATTACTGTTCATTGGAGGATCTGGTCAGGTGACAGCCCATCTTGGATCTAACAACCACTATATAATAATAAACCTGAGGGTGCAAGCTCTCTGTCTTTCTGTGCACTTTATACTCTCCCTTTCTTCTCCTTGCCTGTAGTGATTTCCTAGTTAGCCTGCCTACACAACTACAGCTGCCAGCCGACGACTTTACAATATGTTGAATGTGTATATGTGTATTGTCTCACCAATGACTGATTTTCTTGTCATTTTCTGAGATAAATATAGTAAGTTGGTCTTTATAATCTACATTACTTTAGTTGGAAGTAACTTTGATTTAAAATGACTAACTTGAGAGATACTTGAAGTGTAAACTTGGAAAATCAATGTTGGTGTGTTTGTCAAAACTCTGAGCCCATAGGTTTTAGTTGTTGTTGGTACATTAGTTGTTTAAGCAGGGGAAATTTCAGTCGCAGACGACTGGTCTTCCTCATTCCACTGCTCCTTGCCCTAGTAATAGGTTCTATTAAATTCACTCAGTTTGTAGCACCAAATACTTAAGTGTCAGTATCTAAGGTAGATATCAAATTTTAGAAAGCAAAACACTTATCTAGCTTTGAACCTATATATTGTTATCGGACTATTCAACTTGAACTTATCCTAAACAAGAAGGCCTCTCTCTGCTTTAAAAAAAAAACTAAACAAAAGAAAACTGTTTAGAAAGATGGGGTAGCTATGGCTTTAGCTCGGTTTAAAGATGCACGGGGAGGGATGAGTTAAGGACGAGGTGCTCACTGAGGGCTGGACCGGGCACCGTGGTGGCCGAATCGGTAGAGTGCGGGCTTCGCGGGTGGGAAATTGGGAGTTTGGTTCCCGGTTGAGTCAAACCAATAACTTATGAAATTGATACTTGTCGCTTCTTAGCCTGACGCCCGGCATTAATAGGATAGGGCAAGGATTGGGTAGCTCAGTGTCAGGATAATGTGACTGAGTGGGATATCATATCATGGTGCTGGTGGCCTGATTTCCCGGTGGGGCAGCACTATAAAGTGTCCATGAATGCACACTATCACAAGTCGGTACCCATCCTGATATGACCTTAGATGTTGTCAGGACGTCAAACTCCAACAACCAATCAACCACTGAGGGCTGGAATGGAACCTAATCTGCTTCAATATATGCGCCTGAGTACCTTCTTTGCGACCTCTCGAGGCTAGGGTATTTACATTGAACCCGATTGCTAGGCGCCATCCAACAAACTCCTACTGCAATGCAAATGCTATACAACACAAAGTCCAAAGCAAGTCAACGCTGACTCAGGCAGGCCGGGCCCTTGGGGCTGCCATTCAAAGGTATCCGGTCTTTACTGTATAAGGATCTTATTTTCTACTCCTTTTTTCTCTCGACTGTGTTATATCTTCGTTTATTTTAAAATATCACTGTCCCCCCCGATTCTTGACGCTAGGTCTACGTATTCTGTGTGTATGTGTGACTAGATGTCTACTGTCTTCCGATTTGTGCATGTCCCCACACTTCTCTGGAGGTCTGCTTATCAATGGGTGGTGTATGGCCAGTGTTGCTGTTATAGGCCCCTGTTTTATGCGAATGCTATGCACTATGGCTGACACGGTCGGTGCCAAAGGCTGGTCTCACAAGGCACTCCATATGCCTAATATGGACAGACATTTGTGTAAGTGTCCACTAGAATCTGGATTGCTTCATTATGGCGCCTCTGTTGTCTGTCTTCACACTCTGATTCGTTGTCCTTGTTCCCTGTGCCCCCAGCTCTGCCAATTTGGATTTCCACCGCTGTGTATAACTTACAGCGTCATCAAAGGCCGGTTGCTCTCATACCATGTCTATGTGGTGTGGGAGGTTAAAAATCCCTTGGGTCGGTAAAAGTGTAGGCTCGGGCTTTCTATCGACCAGCAGTGGAATGAGGAAGACCAGTCGTCTATGACTGAAATTTCCCCTGCTTAAACAACTAATGGACCAAAAAAAACAAAAGAAAACAAAAGAAAACGATCTGTTATCCTACTACTACTTCCCTATCTTGATATATCCGCAATAAACATATATATACTATATATATACTCAGATTACACAAATAGGGGCGCTCCCGTTAAGTTGATAACGTCGATAATGAGCTGGGAGCTATTGAGAAAGTAGGATTTATTGAGTGAATTTAATTATATATGGGCCATTCTCTGAATCTGGACACTAAAGTGTGACATGGAAACCAAAAGGAAAAGACCATTCAAATAATTGCAAAAACATTCCAAATAATAGCACAATCCACGTTCCTGCGAAAGTCTGCATGTTGTGCATATGCCAGAGATGAAAGAAAATCTATGTCCCTTTTTCATTTAGATTTTATACAAATTGAATAATATGTTAATATTGTCGTGGGGGTGATGAAAACGGGCAATATTGCGCCTAGAGCGGGACTAGAACCCACATCTCTTTGCATTCGGGCCAGGGTGCTAACCATTACACCACCTAGGCTTCCTTATATAACCACACTACCCACGTCTACCTGTATATGTGGATACTTGCCTGAGAGGTGAGTGCAGACCACTACACTATCATTCATGTAACATGGAAATCAAAGACACACCGAGAGCATCATTTTAACCTACACAACAAAGTCAAACAAGATTTTATTGATTACAGTCTGGTAAAAGTTTTAAAATAGTTGAAAAAGATTGTCAACGGTACAGTGAGTGCTGGTTACAGTGTGAAGGGGTGGTGGCGCCACCATCGGAGCCTAGGTGGGGAGGCTGGAGCAGTAGATTCCTATGAGAGACTCCCACAGTCCATGGACCTGAGTGAGTGCTGAGGGAGAATAGGGATATTCTGGGTTATTATACTCGTATAATTCCTATACAGCATATATATACATGTATATGTATGTAGAGTGTGGAGATATTTGAAATGAAAATTGCAAAAGGAATTTTTGCATGCACGTCGAAATTCAATTTTCAAAACCAAAGCATATATCTAGATTTGATACTACATATCTAACTTTAGATACTGATACTTGTCTTAGGCATTTGTTGCCATATAGAAGGGAATGCTGAGTCAATTTAATCAAACCTGTTACTGCTAAACCTATACTGTCACGGTGTTGGCATGCTTGCGTAAAACTAATTTTACATGTTAGCATTTCAAATATCTCAAAATTTAGCCATTTAAAATAAAAGTTACTTTAAACTAAAGAAAGGTAGCACATCCCAATCAATTTAATGTATCTATCTCAGAAAAATAATCAACTTTAATAAAGCGCACCAGTATCTAAGTTGGATATGTAGGATACAATCTAGCTAACTGTTTTGGTTTAGAAAAATTTATATTTTAACCGTACATTGCAGCTTGAGCATATTGCTACAGTGCTCATATGGCATATGAGCATAGTAATATACACAGTGTTATTCATGCATTACTTAAACAAATTCATATGGATTCATCTCATATATTGGTAATTGTTTGCTTTAATTCAGGTTCATCTGTATGGCCAGTGTTGCTGTTATCGGCCCCTGTTTTATGCGAATGCTATACGCTATGGCTGGCACGGTCGGTGCCATAGGCTGGTCTCACAAGGCACTCCATATGCCTAATATGGACAGACATTTGTGTAAGTGTCCACTAGAATCTGGATTGCTTCATTATGGCGCCTCTGTTGTCTGTCTTCACATCCTGATTCGTCGCCCTTGTTCCATTGTTTACCCCAAAGCCCTCACCACTGATGATTTCCGACGCGGCCGAGATATATATATGTATATATATATATATATATAAACATACCAGAATAACTGGCTGCCAGTGCTTTATCACACACTGCTAATGGTACCTTAGTCATGGATCAGGTTTGTTTGTGTTGGATCACAAGTGGTGGTGTGTGGTTCTGTTGCATCAGCAAGTCCAAAAAGTAATAGAATAGTCTGAACTGACTTTGCAGGCGAGGAGCCACATAGACACGTGGGGGTGGCTAGAATGATTGAATCAGGGGTCCTAGATAGTCTAAATGTTAGGACCCTAGCCCCTGAGTGGCAGAGGTGTAGATTCTAGTCCTGCTCTATCCACAATATTTCCCATTTGTAATATGACTGCAATGACTTTAATAGTTTTCGCATCACATGACTACATTACATACGTGTACATTTACCACATCATTTTAACACATCACACTGTCCTGTCCTGATATGACCTAAAGGGGCTGTCACATTAGGGTTTTTTGCGGGAGCGTATGGCGGCATAGGCGCGTTACGTCATATACGTCGGCATACGCCGTATATGCTACTCATATGCTACGCATACGCTACTCATACGCCGCCAGATGCCGGCTTATATGAAGCGTATGAGGCATACGCCGCCATACGCTTTCATAAATCCGTCCGTCCAAATTTTTTTGTGCATGCTCAAAAAAACTCGACCTATGAGGGCGTATGGCCCATACTGTCAAAAAATGTCACAGCACGCTCCCATACGCTCCTCATACGCTCCTCGTACGCTCCTCGTAGGTTCCACATATGCTCAAAACCACCCGAAAGGTCACCAAATGTCATCATAGGCCGGCACGCGCAGGACCTACGTAGGTTTTCAATATGCTCCCGCCATACGCCGTAATGTGACGGCCTTTAGTGATGTTGTTGTTTTACGTCCTAGCAACATCGATCACCTCATATTGCCACATCACATTATAGCATAACAGTAGCGAATTGTATTACCGTATCACCTCATCACATTACCTCACAACATTACAGTGATGCTGATTACATCATTTTACTACCTCACATTATCGCAGCATATTACTGCATCACATTGTTACATCACCACATTGCATTACCACATCACATTACTACATCACATTGTCGCATCACATTACCCCACAAGATTACCACATGACATTACCACACAAGATTACCATATTACATTACCTCATTACATTACCACATTACATTACTACATCACATTACTTCAACACATTACCACCTCACATCAGCATATTACCACATCACATTACCACACAAGATTACCATATTACATTACCTCATTACATTATCACATTACATTACTACATCACATTACTTCAACACATTACCACCTCACATCAGCATATTACCACATCACATTGCCCTGTCACCTTGCCACATCATATGTCACATATTGATACATACTACACTACCATACCATCATACTACTACGTCTACAATACTATCAAAGTATAGCATCATCAAATCAGCACACAACCACTCTGTCATAACGACTATGCAATTATTTCATCATGCCACCACACCACCCACTATTTCACCAACATACCACACCACTATTTCCACACACCATAATTTCACCATACCATACCGCTATTTCACCACATACCAAAACCACTATTTCACTGCACCACCACACCACTATTTCCCCACATCACAGCATTGTTTCACCGCACCACACCACTATCACCACACCACCATACCACCACACCACTATTTCACGACACCACCATACCACTATTTCACCATCCCACCACACCACACCACACCACTCTTTTCACCACACCACCACACCATCGCCATGCCCCGCCATCACCAACCAGCCCACCCCCCGCCGTGCTGCCCAGGGACCCATAAGAGCGGTAGTTAAATAATCTCCGTGTTAGGCCGACCCTAAATGGTGGCCATAAAGCGGCGCGGCTGCCGAAGGGGTCCGCGCCGGGTGTTATAGGGGAGGGCGGGGGGGGGGGGGGGGGGGGGGGGGCGGGGCGGGGCCGGGCATATCACCGGCAGCGCGACACGGTGGGGCAGGACTGCATTGCGGGAGGGGGTAGGACAGAGGCCGGGTGCTGAGAGCCGGAACGAGACAAAGACCGGGTACTGGGGGCCGGAGGCCCGGGGGGGCAGGATGCTGGCTGGGCAGAGTGGGCGACCCGTGGGCAGGAAGGCAATGAGGGACGACAGTAGACCGGGCCGCCTGAGACGGGATGGAGCCGGGAGGGGTAACGGGAGGGGGCGGCCGGGGCGCTGCAGGGGCTGGCGGGGCGGGGAAGGACGGGGCGGGCCGGGGTTGGATGGGCCTGGGCTGGAAGAGGGAGGCCGCGCGGGTCGCGGCAGGGACTGGGCGGAGAGAGGGTGTGGGACGGGGCGAGACGGGGCGGGACGGGGTGGGACGGGGCGGGACGGGGCGGGACGGGGGGGACGGGGCGGGACGGGGCGGGACGGGGCTGAGCAGTGCGGGGGCCTGGGCCAGGATGGGGCGGGTCGGGGCAGGGGTCAGTCTGCGGGAGGTGTCGAGCGAACTTCACGTCGGGGCAAGCTGGTCCGGGGTCGGGGGCGGGGGAGGAATGGAGGGGGTACACGACTATTAGCGGAGACTACAGCGGTAAGCAGCAAAGCCCACTGCATATGTGTATAGAAGCCATAGAGCCGGCCTTATTGGAACGTCGCGTGGCGGGAAAGGTCATGCATGTCGTCTGCGCACACTCGCGACCATTTCCCTAATATCGCCCAGAGCAGCAGCGGTTCCGGCTATGTGGGGGGGGGGGGGGGGGCGTGTAGAGAGAGGGTGGGTGTGTGGATTGTGAGAATAAGGATAATGGGAAAGGTGGAAGGCCTGGTGTTGTTTAGGGTGGTTGGAGATTCGGGGATGCAATGAAGGGGTAGAAGGTGGGGTTGTATGTGTGTGTGGAAGGTGGAAGGGTTGCATGGGTACTGACAAGTGGCTGGAAGGTTTGTTTCTTTGTTTTCTGTTGTTTTACATCCTAGCAACATCTAAGGTCATATCAGTACGGGACCAACTTGTGCACTCATGGTGGCTTTATAATGCTGCCCCACTGGGAGACCAGGTTACTGGCGCCATGACCCAATATCCTACCCAGTCACATTATCCTGACACTCAGCTGACCAGTCCTAGCCCTATCCTATTAATGCTGAGCAGCAGGCTAAAAAGCGACAAGTGTAAATTTTCAAGTCATTGGTTTGACTCGGCTGGGACTGGAACTCCCGACCTTCCGCACGGTGGAAGGATTGAAAGGGTGCATGGGGATGGACAAGTGGCTGGAAGGTGGTGTGTATGCGGAGGGGCTGGAGTGTTAGATCCTTCCACTAACTATTTGAAGAATTACTGGGTTTCTTGGTATCTCTAGAGTGAGTCTCTGTCTGTCCATCAAGTGCAATGAGTTCAAGGGTGACTGGGCTCACTGGGTTCACACAGTCAGCCAATCAGACACCTCTGCAGCCTGGGAGGGGTGGCGCCCAAGAGGGGGCACCTGTCACTCAACCCCAGGGCAGGTGCTGTCCTAGATAAAAGATTCACCTGGTACTTGTAGTACACGGGTGAATACCAACCCTATATAAAAACGGTCGAAAATAGCGTTAGTATGGAACAACAAGTAGAATGCCTGGCACCAGTGTCAAATGGTTATTTATATCAGAACAGAGTTGGTGAATGAGAGAGAATGCAAAAAGACAAGATGGCGGCCGCAGAACGCCGTCGATTTCACTTTTAAATCTTATTAAACTAGATATTATATTATATTTTTCAACTCAAAGGTAGCGGGCTATCAATAAGACATATGTAAAGAATAAATGTTGCTTCTTAGATT
Source organism: Branchipolynoe longqiensis (assembly GCA_030323885.1). Taxonomy (NCBI): domain Eukaryota; kingdom Metazoa; phylum Annelida; class Polychaeta; order Phyllodocida; family Polynoidae; genus Branchipolynoe; species Branchipolynoe longqiensis. The sequence goes on from CM059191.1 coordinate 71,907,319, forward strand.
GTGAAATTAGGCTCTGATTTCATTTACCCGTTTTTTCGACAGCTTTTACATAGGGTTGGTTTGCACCCCTACTGCAGCAGGACGGGGTGAATCTTGTATCTAGTGCTGTCCATAATGTGTGCAGAATGGATGGGTGTGCTTACCCAGCAGTCCCGTGGTAACAAGTAGTTGTTATACAGTTACATTAAACAATAATACATGTCCCGCTCCATTTTCACTCTTCCTGCTGCATGGAGGGAACATTCCTGTAATTAGTAAGCGTATCTTAATATCCGGACATCATACCGCAATCCCGTTCACTGTGCATCATAACATTTACACATAGTTATTTCCATATCACACAGCGAGTGGGCACACATTGCATCACTAATACATACCTCCATCACCCGAGATATTGATATGATTCAAAGCTAGGCTATTACGACCGAAAGAGCCTATATGTTTACATATTGCACCAGCATCAATCTGTGTGTCTAGCTCCAAATCCTCAATCCACTGGTAGTTCACCAGAAAGTGAGCTCCATCCTCGATATATGTGAAATTCTGACTTCTGACATACCCCCCCCCCCACACATACACATCACACCCACACCCACACCCACACCCACACCCACACCCACACCCACACCCTCCTCTGTCTGTGGATTGATATCTGAGACGATGTGGGCTTTCTTGTGGCGTCGTCTATGTTGTAAGAGTCACAGACAAACAGGAACACTGAGTATGAGGGAACTTCCGGTGCAAATGGGGTGTGTGCGCGCGCAAGTCCCGTGTGTCTCAGCTCTCCTGTTCGACGTGCTGACGTAGACATGTATTAAAGGCACCTCGCGTTCCGATGGTGTCTCGAGAGTCAAAAGCTATTATCGTGGTGGGTGTCTGTGCAAATGGAAAGTAGTTTGCCTGGAGCAGGATTCAAACCGACACATTTTGCTATTCCGGGGTTACAGCCTAACTACTACATGATCTAGGCTCCATGATCCAGTCACCCTATCCATATATCCATATATATATATATATATATATATATATATATATATATAATCTGACCATCAGAGCAGGTCTGGCGGCGGTAGTGACCAGACAGACATAGCTGGTATCAGGGTGGCCAGGAGCCACTCACAGGTGGCACCCTAGTGGCAGAAGCAGGAACTAACTCCTATGACAGTAGGATAGTAGTGTTGTGGGGGTGATGAAAATGGGAAATATTGCGCCTAGAGCAGGACTCGAACCCACATCTCTTTGCATTCCAGGTCAGTGTGCTAACCATTACACCACCTTGGCTCCTTGATATCACCACACTACCCACGTCTACCTGTCTGTGTGGCTCCTTGCCTGAGAGGTCAGTGCAGACCACTACAGTAGGTAATAACTAATATATAGAGGAGAACTGATAAGTGGTAGTGTCCTTGTTTATATTCGCATAATAGATTATAGAGCACATATATATCCACGTGGATCCTTGCCTGGGAGGTCAGTGCAGACTCCTTACACTGCCATCGTTAACCAGTGTAATTATTCCCAGCTGTGCATTCAGTGAACCGTTCAGTATTTATTGCAGGTGTTCAAGGATGCATGATGTAAAACCATTGTAGGGCGCATATCCTTTGAGTTCAAATATTGGCTATTCTAGGGCGGCCTTGATAGAATTATTTGCATTGCTTCCCGATTACAAATCAACATGGTTAAAATAAGTGAGTTGTGTAATGTAAGAGTTGTGTGTGTGTGGGGGGGGGGGGGGGCTTAGTGGTTGTATGCGGATTCCCTGTAGGATCTAGAAGAGGACATAAGAGCAGTTTTTGAAGTTTGTTGTCGGTATTTTTGCTCATCCCGGAGTCTGTGCGGGTGGAAGGGAGCAGAGGCTTGTAATTAGTGGACGCGAGAAGGAAAAGAATGCCATGACAATGGAAACTTTTGGTACAGGCTGTTCCCTATTACGTGGGCTTTAAAGTGGGAGGTGGGAGGGTGGGAGCGAGGTGGTGGTGAGGAGGATTCTGGGACGGTTGCTTCAATAGGCGGGACTGGGCGTGGTGGCCGAATCGGTAGAGCACAGGCCTCGCGTGCAGAAGGTCGGGAGTTCGGTTCTTGGTCGAATCAAACCAATGACTTATCAATTGATACGTGTCGCTTCCTACCCTGGTGATCTGCATTAATAGGATAGAGCACAGGCCTCGCGCGCAGAAGGTCGGGAGTTCAGTTCTTGGTCGAATCAAACCAATGACTTATCAAATTGATACTTGTGGCTTCCTACCCGCGGTTATACACACCGTCTTAGCACACCCTGCTGCCATGACACGGTTCACATATAGTACAGCGCTCTGCATTAATAGGATAGGGCAAGGACTGGTTAGCTCAATGTCAGGATAATGTGGCTGAGTGGGATATTGGGTCATGTTGCCAATGACCTGATTTCCCAGTGGGGCAGCACTATAAAGTCACCATGAGTGTGCACTGTCACAACTCGGTACTTGTCCTGATATGACATTAAATGTTGGCAGGATGTAAATGCCTGTCTGTAGTCACTCCTCTGACGTCATCATGCAATTTTGTATGGATTTGAGGGAGTTGCCACCCTCGGCTTTCCTCACGATAAGAGCTCAAAGTTATTTTGAAAAGTAAGCTCGGATGGCAGTCCTTGTAGCAGTCATGTTAGGACAGGACCTCAACTCCTCAGGAGGAGAGTCAAGTCACCTGTCACTGTTAAAGTTGCATAATCCGATGGTTTTGACCTGCTGTCATGTTTCTGAGATAGGTTATATATAGCAAACAATTTAGTATATCTACCTTACTTTACTTTGAAGTAACTTTTATTTCAAACGTCTAACTTTTGAGATATTTGAAGTGGAAACATGTAATATTAGTATCAGTAAGCACACCAAATCTCTGACACCATATGCTTCAGCAGTAACAGGTTCTAATAAATCGACTCATGTATCCCCTTCTATGTGGCAACAAATGCTTATTAAGTGCGTCAGTATCTAAGTTAGATATGTAGGATCAAAACTAGATAATTGCTTTAGTTTTGAAAATGTAATGCTCCATCAGACTATGGAGGTTTAAAGTGGACAAGATGGAAGCTTTATTGTGAGGTATCTCATAATAGCAAGGCATGGATCAGTCCACCATCGGGACTGCCCTGCTAGTGTGCTGCCGCCTGCTGGTTCTACTCACGCAGCAAAGGTCAGCGTAGTCGACACTAGCACCACCACTGTCCATGTTGTTGGTTGGCTGGTTGTTGGAGTTTTACGTCCTGACAACCAGAGGGGATGGCCGAATGAGTTAGAGCGTCCGTCTCCCATGCTGGTAGATCGTGGGGTCATGGGTACGAATCCTGGTCGAGTCAAACCAATGACTTAAAAAATTGATACTTCTCTCTTCCTAGCCAGACGCTCGGCATTACTAGGATATGGCAAGGAGCAGTGGAATGAGGACGACCAGTCGTCTGCGACTGAAATTTCCCTGCTTAAACAACTAATGTACCAAAGGAACACGGAATGACATACCGTTGTTGCTTCAATCTTCGGGATTATACCCCAGTTTATTCATGAATGGGTCCATAAGTAGAGTAACCTCTCACTGCACAGTTGAATAACATGTAACCTCCATTGGGGGTTGGCCACTAGCAGAAGATGGGATGTTCCACCATTATGATCACCCTGCTTGTGTGCTGCCACCTGCTAGTCCGCCTGACCTGAAACCACAGTGTGGTAGTGGGGCTCATGAGTTACTACTACATATACAATAATTGTATTCATACTTGAATATAATTAATATTTGCTAAACTGATGAATATGAACTTATTTTATTTTTACAAAGATATTTCTTCTGTTTCTTTTGCTGTTCGATCACATTTTTAAAGACTCTTAAATGTGCACTGCATAACCATAATTCTGTCTATCTATGACTTAAGTTTCTGAGATATCAATCCCATCGTATACGGGATGGCGTTGGTTTCAAAAGGCGATACAGTACAACCCCGTTAAACCAAGCTCGGTTAAACCACTCAACCTTGATGGTTAAACCAAATGATCGGTTAATCCAAACTTTTGTTGGTGGCCTGGCAAAATACTACCATTTATCATATAAAAAAGTTGATGAAACCAAAGTCAGTTAATCCAAAGTATCGGTGAATCCAAATAAAAATGTTCGGCCCCAGGCCACTTCCAGTATGGTTAAACCAAACGTTTCAGGTCATCTGAGACTTTTTTATATGATAAAAGGTAGTATTTTGCAGGGCCGCCGAAAAATGTTTGGATTAACCGATTGCTTTGTTTAACTGAGCTTGGTTCAACGGGTTATACTGTATATATAATATACATTTAAAAAAACAATAATCAAAGTGTCCACATACACTGTATATTACTTTCATAATGCACCCTCGATTTTGCCAAAGCCAACTCAGAGTCGAAGCCAAAGGTCGGTTAAAGCAATGATCGGTTAATCCAAACAAATTTCAAGGGTCCCTTATACTGTGTGTAGAACACATAGTACACGTGGATAGATCTGCATTACTGTCGCGTGCATAAAATCCAGCTCCATTATCTTCTTCACTTTTACATCCAGGGATTGACCTATATCTGAGCTTATATAGCATGAAAGGCCCCCACCCCCACTCGATAAGCCTGAATCCCAACTCCCAACTCCCAAGTGGCTTCGCAACTAAATGCACCTTGACGCTACAGGCCTCCATTATATATTGCCAAATCTGGAAATTCCTAAAGTCACACCTCCAACATACACACTCACATTTCAAGAAAAATTAGATATAAAAATGACGTCCAATAGAAAAAGAACTGGAAATCTCACTTCAGGTAACATTTCCCAGTGCTAAGCACAGGAGTGAAAATGGTCCATATGATCAAATGGGAAATATCGGAAATCTGACGAAAAGTCGGTAATTTCTCATTCCAGAGAAGAGTAGTAGCGACGTAAAAGATCCATTATATTCTATCGCGATCTCCCACGTAATGTGCACTGCCCTCCACCCTCAGTCATGTTGACCTACTTTATTTGTGACCTTATTACACTAATATTAGGCCTGCACTCCCGCCCTCCGGTCCCCATTTCCAATATACACTTAATCCAGGCCTACAACATACAAAGCTTGGCATGTGCGTATATGAATAAGCCTGTATGTTCACATAACCTTATCAGTGCACCCAGCGTCCAGTTGTCTGAATGTGAATTTGGAGCCAAGTTGTTTACTTACAATCAGGGTAAACAATCTCAGCTGGGGTAAAGCAGAGGTGGATACCACAGATTGGATAGGGCCGGCTTCCCAGAGAGAGTTGTATTATCAAACTGTCCGCAATAATAACCGAAATTACCAAGCTAGGACATAATGTTTCATTTAAGAAGGATATCCTAAACACAAATCTACACTTCAAATCACTTTTTTGTTGTATCCTAAAGAGAGTGAATTATATATCTAATACCTTCATTGTTATCCATCTTCTTCCAATGTAAACAAAGAAATGGCCGATGCCCTGCTACTAAAATGACCCTCTGACATATAGTTCCTGAAGTTAAGGTCCAGTGGGGTCACAAGCGAAGCATTGATTTCGAAACTCATTCCGCCTTTGGGTCACCGGGGAATCATGGGAAATTTGATATTCGGGTCAACCCTTTAAAGTCGCTCCCAACCGCCAGGGATCTCCCTGACGCAGAGCTACACGTGCATATACTACTAGGTTACTGTCAGGTCTATATTTAGACTGTCTACCGTCAAGTACCCCGGAGCATACACATCGTCTTAGTTGTTATTTGACATATTTAGTTTGTATTTCATGAGTTGTGAGTCAATCTAGGGAAATGCGGATAAAACTGTGGAAATAGTATTGTAAAGGGGCTGTCACATTAGGGTTTTTTGCGGGAGCGTATGGCGGCGTAAGCGCGTTACGTCATATACGTCGGCATACGCCGTATACGCTACTCATACGCTACTCATACGCTACTCATACGCTACTCATACGCTACCAGATGCCGCCAGATGCCGGCGTATGTGAAGCGTATGAGGCATACGCCGCCATACGCTTTCATAAATCAGTCCGTCCAAATTTTGTTGTGCATGCTAAAAAAAACCCGACCTATGAGGGCGTATGGCCCATACTGTCAAAAAATGTCACAGCACGCTCCCATATGCTCCCATACGCTCCTCGTACGCTCCTCGTACGCTCCTCGTAGGTTCCACATACGCTCAAAACCACCCGAAAGGTCACCAAATGTCATCATAGGCCGGCACGCGCAGGACCTACGTAGGTTTTCAATACGCTCCCGCCATACGCCGTAATGTGACAGGGCCTTAAAGACAACAGTTGAATACATTTATAGCTTTCTGTTCGATGGTAGAGTTTGTTTGTTTATTGTTGTTTTGCATCCTAGCAAAATCTAAGGTCATATCAGGATGGGTACCGCACTCATTGCGATTTTATAGTGCTGCCCCACTGGGAAATCAGGCCGCCAGCACCATCACCCGATATCCCACTCAGTCACATTATCCTGACATCAAGCTAACCAGCCCTTGCCCTATCCTAATAATGCTGAGCACCAGCCTAGGAAGCGACAAGTATAAATTGTTATGTCATTGGTTTGACTCGACTGGGAACTGAACTCGCAAACTCCCAATCTTCCGCCCGCGAGGCCTGTGCTCTACCGATTCGGCCACTGCGCCCGGTTCGATGGGAGAGAGGGTATTCTATCTAAAAAGGTTTTGTCAGTTTTTTTTGTTTTCTTAAAGGAGGCAAGTACATAATAACATTAGAAATGATTGACTAAATAATTGGAAGTTAAGTGATAGTAAGCCCAATCATTTCCAATGTTATCATGGACTACACAGATTAAGTGGTAGGCTATGTAATATTAAAGACTGTGCAAACATTATAACATTAGTAACAGTTCCATACTTTGCTAGACACCATCTGCTGAGGGATGTTATGTGCTACGCAGCTCAGAATTTACAAGTCACTTCTATTATGGACTTTTTGAAATACACCAGGGAATATCCTGCTGTTCGAAGCTATCTCAAGACCAGACGGGATGGCCGAATGAGTTAGTGCTTCCATCTCCCGTGTTGGTAGACCATGGGATCGTGGGTTTGAACCCTGGTCGAGTTAAAACAATGAGTTAAAAATTGATACTTGTCACTTCCTAGCCAGACGCTCTGCATTATTAGGATAGGGCAAGGACTGGTTAGCTCAGTGTCAGGATAATGTAACTGAGTGGGATATCAGGTCATGGTGCTGGTGGTCTGGTCTCCCAGTTCGACATCACTATAAAGTCGCCATGAGTACGCACTGTCACAAGTCAGTAGCCGTCCTGATATGACCTTAGATGTTGCTAGGATGTAAAATAACAACAAAGAAAAAGCTATCTCAATGTTTCGCCTTTATTCATCAAGGAACGGGACGTAGCTCAGGCGGTAGAGTGTCCACCTGTGAAGGTGTTGGTCATCCTATCGATCCTGCTTAATGGACCCATTTTCACATAGTGGGTTATTTTCCGTTCCAACAAATGGTCCACAACTCGTCCAACAAGGCTGGGGTATGTGCTGTCATGTATGTGGGAAAGTGCATATAAAAGACCCCTTGCTGCTTATCAGAAACATTAGCCTATCTTCCGGCAGCAGGTTTCCTCCAAAGAAATATGTCAGAGTGACCATATCTTTGATGTCCAATAGCCGATGATAAAAATCAATGCGTTCTAGAGGCGTCGTTAAATAAAATGTGGTGTTCTCTGTGGTGGAGTGGTTAGAGTGTCTACCTTTTTTCTAGGTCTGACTCCTAATCTGAAGGTCAGTGGTTCGATTTCCCGTGCCCCCACCTCTGCCAATTTGGATTTCCACCGCTGCGTATAACCTACAGCTTCATCAAAGGCCAGTTGCTCTCATACCATGTCTATGTGGTGTGGGAGGTTAAAAATCCCTTGGGTCGGTAAAAGTGTAGGCTCGGGCTTTTTATCGACAAACTGTCTAATGGTGAAAACAAGTCTATTCAGACTTATCCATGATAGGCAGTATAAATGTTCAAGAAAAAAACCTTTACTTTTCCCCCCTCAAATGGAGTAGGATTAAACCTTGGCCAGTTCTGTCGAATTCGTTAACTTTCATGACTCACTCTCACGAGTAGGTTTGAGGAGAAGTGTTCGTGAAGGGTAGGTGGGGAAGGGAGCGACACCAATAATTATTTCTGCAGATCTCCCCAAACCCATTGAATTGGATTGGATTATCTGGCAAACTGCGACAATACATTATGTCATTCTAACCCAATTACTCGGATAAATAATTAAGCCAGGGTAAGACAATGTCATGTTTGTATTGTGTTTCACATTTCTATTTGCGCCTCTGATTCGGCCATTCCAGGTGAATTCTTGATCATTCAGATACTACCAATGTTTCGACAGAATTGCAGATATTTTCTCGCTATTGTTGACTAGTCATATTATAACGATGATTTTTTAAACATTACAATCTACTAAATAAATATTACTATGCCTAATGTCCATATCTTAGTCATTCGTCAAATTGGTTATTGGAAATTTGTCATCACAATACATGATAATTCCATAATACTGTTTGTTCTTTTAGGTGTCTGTATGTATCTGTATGTCACCAAATTGTGAATGAAGAAATTTCTTAAATAACAATTCCTGATATAAAGGTGTGTCATAATGGTTTCGATGCAATCTATTCTTTTATTTTCTTAAAATAAAATGGTAGCAGGTCTGTGACACTGCATACAGTCACCACGAGCCAATCAATAGTTCTGCCATTTATTCCTGTTATTTAGTATTGCAAAGAGGTTCCGGATTGTCTAAGTTGCTCATAATGTGGGTAATTCACAGCGTGGGAAAAAAACTTAACCACTGTAGACACAGACCTAGCATCTAGCAGTTCAATTTGGCGTCATCTAGTGGTTCACTACAACTTCCGGTCAACAAAGCAAACTGTGCTTATATATTCCTGGTCCTGAACTTGCATGGTCAGCAATGGACTCAGCTGCTCAAGCTCATCACCCACATACTCCTGAAGGGCAGTCTCCCGATAGGGTTAAAGTTGCATAGTCCGATGGTTTTGAATTTCTCTATTTTTTCTGAGATAAATATATTAGATCTATCACTACTATCTACTTTATATTAGTTCAAAGTTACTTTTATTTTAAATGGTAAACTTTTGAGATATTTTTAGTGCAAACATGGAAAATTAGTTATGGCAAGCTTGCCAAAACTTTGACACCATAGACTTCTGCAGTCCCAATGAATTCTTAATTCATGACTGAAGCACACTGAATCTCAGCCAACGGCAGAGGTCAACGGTTGACCTCTACAAGTGAATGAACAGCATATACATGTGTATATACACCAGGTAGCCTTCCGTATTGTGAATTAAACATAATACAGATGATTGTGCGTGTCTGTGACCAGACGGGATGGCCGGAGGAGTTGAGCATCCGTCTCCCGTTTTGGTAGATCGTGGAATTCGAACCCATGGCTTGACTCAAACCAATTGTAAAGGCTATGGCTCTATTCTGTGGCTGTGTAGGCAGGCATTGGTGAAATCAATACGGACAAAGAGAAAGGAAGAGTGTAAATTGTAAAGAAGAAGAGAGAGTCCAGCCCTCTGGTTTATTATTTATATGGTTACATGGGGGGTAATCGAGTAATCAACTCGGTTCACCCGAGCCACTTTTTGGCGCATGCTCACATCCTACAGACTCGGGTCGAATAATTGAATACGCTTCTCCACGCTCGGGGTGGAAAAAATGGTGGCTTAATCCAAAACCTTTTTTTTTTTTAATAACCAATATAACTACAGCAAAATAGGATTTAAATTGTTTTATGATGGCATAGTTTAGTGATATTTCCATTTCATTAATCTATGTTATTACCCAAAAAAAACATGTATGACTGGTACCGGTGGCTGTTATCCTGCTTAACGGTACCAGCACAAATGTGACTTCATCGCTCCCAGCCACCCCAGCCATAGGTGGGTTACTGGGGTCAGGTCATTTTGCACACGGTACGTGTATTTGTCGACTCCATTTGCGGTGTCGACTCCACTCGTGGGGTTGCATTAATCGATTACGGCCATGGGTTCATTGTAGAGTATCACCTATCCACCCCTTTCCCCCAATGGGAAACAAGCATGCATGGCCCTACCAATAGGGATCCAGCATTCCTGGTCCCCATGGATACCAGTGGTTTGCCCACCACCACAAGCTGTATGGCCCCATGGCCACCACCTTTGAGTGTGGTGATCCCTATCCCAGCAGAGGGGGTAGGCCCTGAGTGCACTCACACCCAGACGTGCCAGCACCACTATGTCTATTTACATCCCACTCAGGCACCACCAACGCATACATATACATACATGCGCCTGGTCATGTACACCGATCAGTAATAGAACATTTGCATTCCCCCTATTCTGAATATCAGAATATTTTATACAATGACTGAACAATAATATGTATGCTTGTCGCTTCATAGCCAGGCGCTCGGCATTATTAGGATAGGGCAGGGACTGGTTGGCTCAGCTCAGTGTCAGGATAATATGACTGAGTGGGATATCAGGGCATGGAACTATTGGTTGTTCTCCCAGTGGAGCAGCACTATAAAGTCGTCATGAGTGTGCACTGTCACAAGTTCGTACCCTTCCTGATATGACCTTAGATGTTGGCAGGATGTAAAACTCCAACAACCAACAAGCCGGATTATTGTGTCTTATATTCTAGTCGCGATCAGTTCTCTACAACATTCAGTCGTTTCGATATCTGTAGGATTTCTTCCTTGTTTTGGGATTTTGTTTAGGTTTTTGTTCTTGTTTTTTTTTTAAACTATATTATTTTCCATATTTCTAAAAGATGGAATGCCTTGAAGCTGCAGGTCACTGTGCACCCTAGTTGCAGCAAGATGGCGTCCATTTGTCCCCCCATCTAGCCGCATGACCCGCTTATGGAAAGGACCTGTGCGACTGGCATCGGCAACAGTCAATCATTGAGGCTCAGGCTTATCAGGAAAATGAAATAATTTCCTCTCCCTGTATGTCCTGTCATAAATAACAACGTTTCAGAGGCCACGTGACCAACTTATCATGTAGGGGCCCTTGGAAGTAAGAAGCAAGCCCCGCAGCTAGAGGCGCTTGAGTGTTATGTTTGTCATGTATGCTCTAAGGAAGGCGGGCACATACTATTGGACAAAGCAACTAAGTTATCGGTAAGGCCAAATAAAATTAAAATGTTGGTGATTGTCTTTTTGAAATATAAATCTAGGTCGGGCGGGCAGTTTTTGTGTTTTTGTTTTTGTTTTTTTACCATCCGCTCTCGACCCTGCTCCCTCCCCTTCCAAGTTCCCTCGCTATCACCCCTCAACTCCCTCTCCATTACTTTCCCCTACTGCCCCCTCTTCAGTCCCCTTTCTATTTCTCACTCCATCGACCACACTTTCCACTCCGCTTTCCATGTTTTACTCCACTCCATGTTTTACTCCATCCACCTGCCCTCTCCATTTAACAGTTAACAACATAGGCTACTAACCATAACACCCAACTATATATCTGCTACTGAAATGCAGACAATGGCGACTGTACGGTAAGATAACACCAACACTACAGCTGGCCAGCATTTAAAACAAGCCTGAATACCCATGCGTATATGCTATGGACAGTATAAATACAGCCTCAATAAAAAAAATTAAAATTTAAAAACAACAAGAAATCATGGGAGGGGATTTTTCAGGCACAGGCGGGAATGATTACCAATTTTTTACTTTTGTTTGCCTAATGTAGATTGTTGTAGAGTAAGTGAGGCATGTGTTCTGCTAGACTTCAAATTGTTAAATATTCCGATATTCGGCATAGGTGAGAATGCAAATGTTCTATTACTGATTGGTGTACATGACCAGGTGCATGTATGTATATATATATATATGTATGGGCTGGTGGTGCCTGAGTGGGATGTAAATAGACATAGTGGTCCTGGCAGGTCTGGGTGTGAGTGCACTCAGGGCCTACCCCCTCTGCTGGGATAGGGATCACCACACTCAAAGGTCAAGGTTGGTGGTGGCCATGGGGCCATACAGCTTGTGGTGGTGGGCAGAGCACTGGAATCCACGAGGACCAGGAATGCTTGTTTCCCATTGGGGGAAAGGGATGGGGTGATACTCTACAATGAACCCATGTAACCATATAAATAATAAACCAGAGGGCTTGACTCTCTCTTCTTCTTTACACTTTATACTCTTCCGTTCTCTTTGTCCGTATTGATTTCTCCATAGCCTGCCTATACAGCTACAGATTCGAGCATTAGACTTTACAATATGTTTGGGAAAGAGAAACATTCTTGGAATGGATGGAGTGATGAAGGGGCTAGAAGCTCGGCAATGCCATTTCCCAAAATTTCAGGGAGGTTACATATTGTTTTTGGGGTGTTTTTTTGTTTTTGGTGGACGGCAACTTTCCAGTGAGTGTGGTTCTCATTACCGGCGGCAACCATGGATAGGCTATCTGCGGGAATTAATTGGGTCCTTCACGTTTTGTTCCAATTACTTCCGGTTTGTACTCACCATAGCGATGGAGTCAGTGCTATATGAGTTTAGATTAGGGGTTTTGTTGCCAACCAGCTGTCATAACTCTGACGTTATTAATCATTATAATTATTAGATTTTAGGTGCAGGCATTAGATGTCCGACCTCCCTGGATTCCGGGTGCTTATAACCATTATCAGATTTTCGGAATCATAAAGACACAGTATATATGCACAGTTGCTCAAGTAGACATATTTTGTAATTGTTTAACATATAACATATTTAAGAAAACCGGATCGGTAGAGCGCATGCTTCCCATTTGGAAGGTTGGGAGTTCGAATCCCGGCCGAGTCAAACCAATGACTTATCAAATTGATACTTGTCGCTACCTAGCCTGGTGATTGGCATTAACAGGATAGGACAAGGACTGGTTAGCACAGTGTCAGGATGATTGTGACTGTGTGGGATATCAGGGCATGGTGCTGGTGGCATGGTCTCCTGGTGGGGCAGCACTAAATAGTTGCCATGAGTGCGCACTATTACAAATCGGTACCCATCCTGATATGACCTTAGATATTGCTAGGACTTAAAATAACAGCAATGTTCAACATATTTAAAATACAATAATAATATGGAACACGTGGTTTTCGCGACACAACATTGTGGCCGAATCGGTAAGAGCTATGGCTTCCCGTGTGGAAGGTCATGTATTCGAATCCCGGCCGAGTCAAGCTAATAACTTATGAAATTCATAGGTCCCGCTATCTAGCCTGTCAAATCGCATCACTGGGATAGGAGAAGGGCTGGTTTGCTCACTATCAGGATAATGTGACTGAGTGGAATATTGTGTCGTGATGCCGGTGGCCCTGTCTTCCAGTGGGACAACACTATAATGGTCATATCAGAATACACACTCACTGCACAAGACTGTACCCATCTTGGCATGACCTTAGATGTTGCTCCGACTTAAAACCCTAAGAACCACAAAAAAACAACCAGACGGGATGGCCGAATGAGTTAGAGCGCCTGTCTCCCGTGCTGGTAGATCATGGAGTCGTGGGTTCGAACCCTGGTCGAGTCAAACCAATGACTTAAAAATTGATACTTGTTGCTTCCGAGCCTGGCGCTCTGCATTATTAGGACAGGAAGGACTGGTTTGCTCAGTGTCAGGATAATGGGAATGAGTGGGATACCAGGACATGGTGCCAGCGGCCTGGTTTCCCAGTGGGACAGCACTATAAAGTTGCCATGAGTGTGCACTCTCAAAAGTCGGTACCCGTCCTGATATGACCTTAGATGGTGCTAGGACGTAAAACAACAACAAACAAACAAACAAAAAACAACGTCTTGCCCTCTGGCAAGCCTGCCAGCAGCCTAAGCATTCATATGTAATTTATAACGAAGATTGTAATATTCTTCCTTTCGGATCAGTAATGGCGTATAATATATTCGCCGATGCCCATTTTCATTTTAGTGTTTTAATTAGGGTGTAAGCAATAAATTTCAAAATAATAACAGTTGCATTTCGGCTGTAATACGCTCGTCAAGTATTATCTTGTTTATGGAAAAACGTGTTCCATTACCATCTCGTTACATCAGATTTTAAAGATAATTTACATTGCGTCAACGATTTTTTTTGTTATGTTTAATCGCTCGCTCCGTGCGATGCTTAACATGGTTATAACCATAAATACTGGTTCAGGTGTTGGGAGAAGCATGCGTTTAGCAGGGTGATATATTATTTAGCTTCGTCCCTATGCACTCTCATAATGTGTCTCTTTTTACTCCAATATTTTTCCTAATTTGTATTACAGTTGAATGGCATCTTCTTTTCAGCACCAAGGTGCTAGTCTTCCTCATGCCTTACCAGTTAAGGTACACTTGAACTATTTCTGCTAGTCTTCCTCATGGCTTACCAGTTAATGTACACTTGAACTATTTCTGAATGAGACAATGAGATAATATGAACACTATAGACAATAACAGGTAACGACATGTAGGTTTTACTAATATTATATTAATCTTATTTTGTATGTGCGGACTGTACTGGAAGATAGTCATTTGACTTTACAATATTTCACTGAATTGCTGATTATACTTGGGAAGAGGCGTTATAGGTATGAGGGCCTGTTATAGTTAGTAGTGGATTTGGGATCATGTAGATGATGGTTGCAGGATACACTTTAATTATCTTGATCAACTATGCACTATAGTTTTGTGGTTAGTCTATGCTTTTTTAGTTTGGTCAGCTGTTGTAGGGTGGAGGTTATACTTTGATATTGGAGTGTGAGGGGGGATTTGAAAAGGTCGAAATGGAGAAGTGGTTGGGTTGGGACTGGGTGGGACTTGGGTTTATTTCTGTTCTCAACTCCTGTTTTCAAAGCAGCTAGTTTGATTAATTTATGTCTATGTTATGTCAACCTTTAATCTAGATTCGAATTGTAGGTGGGTTATTGCATTTATTCTTAAGAGACATTGTTCCAAAATTGACAGCCCTGTTATGTAGGTATTCCTTTTAGTTGCTCTTTCATGTTTGGCATCATCGTAAAGTGTTTCTGCTCTATTTGGATATGTGCTCGTTTTAGATACTTTTGTTTGATTTAGGCTTGAATTTTGTTTTTCTTTTCTTTTTTTCTCTTCCCCATTGTCTTTTCAGCGTTAGTCTGATATTAGATTTGCTAGATAAAATATGCAGGGCTACCTGACCAGGTGGCATTGATTTCCTGTTGCCAGCTCGTTCATGGCTCAAATAGGATTCTGACAGATACCTGGATGAACTACAACACAATTCGGACAAATAATGCCAAGGGTACAATGGCAGATGAAGAAATATGCAATGTGTTAAATATTCTGGCTGGTCGGATGGGGGCCAAACGGCACAGTCCTAACTGTGAAAGTATGACGGCTGAACACTTTGACTTCTAGCTACTAAATGGTTTATTCACGTCCAGGGCCCTAGACCCCCGGCACCCACTCAACTCTGACATCATCTCATTTACATATTCCTTTGTTCTCCACACGTCCCTAGATGTCTTTTATGCATATATTACACTAACTATAAGAGAATTGACAGTGGATGGCCGATGCACGTGCCTTATCTAGATCATAGAGGGCACAGTATGAGCAAATATTGGGTGATGTGTTAGTAAATATGCGTTTATTTCACATTATTTCATGACCTCCATTAGCCGATGCTTACTTTTTTGTGCTAGGGGGTCGTTAAACAAATGAACAATTTCAAATTAGTACATTCGATGTTTCAGAATTCAAGTGTCAGTATTACAAGTGGCAAAGTATACGAGACTGGGGGGTCATGTGTATACGCTGTGTATAAGCTGTCTTTTGTATGGGTTCAGCAGTAGTATGGCACACACGGCTATTAATACATCTAAAGGTGAAAACTATATATTACATATATTACATATCTAATATTTATGTGCTATCTAAGTATTTATACGAGTATAATTATGCGGAAATCGAGTATCTATGAACTGGTGATTTTGGAGCGAGATATTATCTGGTTTGAAGGGCATATATAACTGGGGAAGGACACTTCCACACCTCAACGGCGAGCACATATTCATTAGGTTATTTTACAGATAATAATAGACCCTTGCTTTTGAGAGTTTAGTGTACAACAGGCGCGCAGTAAATAATACGGCATAGGGGAAGTCCGTCGCATAGTATTCAGTCGTGTAGTCTAATTACCTAATGTAGGACCCAACGGCGGACAAAGCCTCTCTTGTTCCCCCTTTGTTCCCTCTCCTTTCATTTCTCTCTCCTGTCCACAGCTTTGTTCCGTTCTACCGCAGAGGAATAGTATCCAAGTCAAATACAAATTCAGTTCATGAGTTGCAAATTGTAAAGACTGACGCTCGCATCGTTGTACTGGTACATCATGTATTAGTATATGTAGGCCCTACATAATATATACATCTATTTATATATATATATAAAGTAGATGATGATGGCTCTGTCAATTTTGCTGAATAGTCGTAATTCTAATTTTTGCAACCTACACCCTTTTATTTGAAGCTACATAGCCCGATGAAAACATCAAAATTTCAAAAACAAAATAATTATCTGTATTTGATTCTACATAATTATCTAACTTAGATAATGGTGCATTTATAAATTCTTTGTCACCACATAGAAGGGAATACTGAGGCAATTTAATCAAAGCTATTACTGGAGAAGCCTGTCATGTCAGAGGTTTGGCTGGTTTGCCCAAATTAATTTTGCATGGTTGCACTTCAAATATCTCAAAAGTTAGCCATTTAAAATAAAAGTTACTTCAAACTAAAGTATGGTAGAATATAACGACCAAACTAAAGGTAGATATTTATCTAAGAAAATGACAGAACCTCAAAAACATCGGACTACGCAAGTTTAATGTATCTTGTATATCATAATTATCCCTTAAAAACAAATTAACGTTATCATTTAAAAACAAATAAAAGTTATCATTTTAAAACAAAGAGTAACCTGGCTATATGATATTGATAATGCAACAAAGGACAACAACATCAGATGAGGTTTGGATTGATAAATGATATGGCTGTACTCACGAAAAGGCTTACCAATCATTTAGTTTAAATCAAATTTTCTATGGGAAGAGTTAGTTATAGGAGTATGCGGCTGCTTGAGGCCAGCCCCTGCATATGGGTTAGCCTGATTGTGTACATGTGAACAGATGTTCAGGTCGCTCGACAGTAAGCATACCTTGATCAAGCATAAATAGGTAGAGAGCTACCAATTATCACAAAATAATAGCATTTGCGAGCAGTTGGAACACTGCAGCCTAAATAATATTGATATAATAGATTATATTATATCCCAATAACACTTTGAATAGACCTAGAATAACTGACAATATCACAAGGGGGGTTTACTATTGTGATTGTCGCAATAGACACAGTGTGCAGTTGTGTTGAGCAAACTGCCAGAAACAGGTGTTGCTTTCTGAAAGAAAGACCAAAAACTGTTCTGGCTTGCTTTCCTGTCGGGATGCAAGCTTCTGGGGCTGATTGAGGAGAACACCTGGGCTACCTGGCGGTTCAATTAGCCTCAGCAGCGGCTCGGATCTAAAAACCATAATTAACTCTAAGTCCATGATGGATGACTGCTGCCAACAAGTGAGATGTGGTAGTTGTTGGAGAACATGGTGGGCCACACTGTAACCTCTAAATAGAGCTCTCTTTGTCTAACATTAGCTGATTATTTATCTGGAATTGTCAGTCGTTAATCCTAGTTGCATTCTACTAATGATGTTGAACGTTATTCGACGTTATTCAAAGTTATTGAACGTTATTCGACGTTAGTCAACGTTAATCAACGTTTTTCAACGTTATTCAAGTATAGTTATCGGCGAGTGTGAGGTGTCATGACTACAGGCTGGTAGCTAGCCTACTAGCATTAACACAAGTGTTGCTAGTACTAGCAGTTCAAGCCTCAAACA
The DNA here is from genome assembly GCA_030323885.1 of Branchipolynoe longqiensis. NCBI lineage: Eukaryota > Metazoa > Annelida > Polychaeta > Phyllodocida > Polynoidae > Branchipolynoe > Branchipolynoe longqiensis. The sequence continues at coordinate 71,925,287 of CM059191.1, forward strand.
CTCGAACAATTAGGCACAATGTGCTTATTACATGATTGGCCTACCAAACCTGGAAAGGCCCTCTGGTGTGGGTTTCTAACACCAATATCGATATGATTCGGAAAGGAATGACGCAATAAGGTCTCTCGGGTAATAAATGTTTATTTCAAGTGGACAGTATTTCCCGGGCCCGGCCCATCCCGAGAGAGGTAGGCCTACAATATGTAGTAGGGTGGGTGGGCGGTAAAGACAAGTAAGGAGTACAGTATAACCCTGTTAAATCAAACTTGAAGGGACCCTAGAAATTTGTTTGGATTAACCTATCATTGGTTTAACCGAGCTGGGGCTTTGACTTTGACTTTGAGTAAGTGTTTATTGCACATGTAATATACAATGTATGTGGACACTGATTATTGTTTTTTTTATGTATATACAGTATAACCCCGTTAAACCAAGCTCAGTTAAACCAAAGGATCGGTTAATCCAAACTATTTTCGGCGGCCCGGCAAAATACTACCATTTATCATATAAAAAAGTCTCCGATGACCTTATAACCACATGAAAGTTTGGTTTAACCATACCGGAGTGGCCTGGGGTCCGACAATTTTGTTTGGATTAACCGATAATTTGGATTAACCGACTTTGGTTTAACCAACTTTTTCATATGATAAATGGTAGTATTTTGCCGGGCCACCGAAAGAAGTTTGGATTAACCAATCATTTGGGTTAACCGAGCTTGGTTTAACGGGGTTGTACTGTATTAGGAATGTGCACATTGTCTGCGCACTGATAAGCGAAGGGAAGGTGACAAGCTGACAATAGCAGAAGTTAACATGTGAAAGTTTGTTCACTGGCCAACCGGGTGGATGGATGGTGGGCTCATCCGTCTACTTGAAGAAAAGTCCAAAATGCTGTGTGTGGGGAGCAAGATGTGTCATTCCCACCAAATCGCAATCAATGCTGACATAGTATCCATGTTCTTCCCCTGAAAGTGACTATTTATGCCCTAACATGCCATGTACATAGGGAGGCCTATAGTTATGCCCTAACATGCCATGTACATAGGGAGGCCTATAGTTATGCCCTAACATGCCATGTACACAGGGAGGCCTATAGTTATGCCCTAACATGCCATGTACACAGGGAGGCCTATAGTTATGCCCTAACATGCCATGTACACAGGGAGGCCTATAGTTATGCGCTAACATGCCATGTACATAGGGAGGCCTATAGTTATGCCCTAACATGCCATGTACACAGGGAGGCCTATAGTTATGCCCTAACATGCCATGTACATAGGGAGGCCTATAGTTATGCCTTAACATGCCATGTATATAGGGAGGCCTGTAGTTATGTAATAACATGCCATGTACATAGGGAGGCTTATAGTTATGCCCTAACTGGCCATGTACATAGGGAGGCCTATAGTTATGCCATAACATGCCATGTACATAGGGAGGCTTATAGTTATGCCCTAACTGGCCATGTACATAGGGAGGCCTATAGTTATGCCCTAACATGCCATGTACACAGTGAGGCCTATAGTTATGCCCTAACATGCCATGTACATAGCAGCATAGGGAGGCCTATAGTTATGCCCTAACATTCCATGTACATGGGGAGGCCTATAGTTGCTTCCGCCGCACTGTAGAAGTGACAGGGCTGCGAGAGAACCCGATAAGAAAAATGTATTGGAATGCTGGGTTATGGAAATGACCATATCACTTTGAAATCTACCATGTTGAATATAATGTTCAAATACTTGTATATCACAGCCTGCTACTTTTGGGATGAAGTATTTATGAAATCATGTACATTAATAGACTTTAAAAGTCTAATCAAGAGGTTCTATGTCCGCCGTCCTTAAGTTATTTTTGCATTCGCTCCCAATTCCTCAAATATACATCAAACACAGATAAACACTGTGTACTGGAACCCTCCAGAGCTGTTTTATGGTTGATTCCTATTGAGGCGGTTTTGCTCAAATTTAAGTTGTGTTGTCATTCACTCTAGTCCTACTCTTGATAGAGGTGGATCTCTTATCTAGGAGGCATATTGATATTTTAGTGCCATTTGAAATGTTATCCGTTATTAATGTAACAGGATATAGGCTTAGTTAATTTGGAAGCTTAGTTTAACACAATAAACTTGACACATGAAGGATGCTTGATGTTCTCTTAAAAAGTTAAAGGCAAGTCCACGGTGCTTGCAGCTGATAAGAAGGTATACGGGATGTGGTTGGGGTTAAACTGACAACGAGGCTGCGTCAGAAAGTGATGATAATAATAATAATGGTTGGTGTCTTCTGCTGGGCGTGAGGATGAGTAATACCAAAGACAATGCACAACAAGATGCACCACTCAACACTTTCACATATATAGGAAGTTCTGAAATAATCATGCAGTGGTGCCATCCCACGGCAAACAACGTGCGCATTAAATGGCAATTACATTGGCGCTGGTAGTAGTAACTAATACCCCTGTCACACTACGACGTAACGGGCCACCAAGTGGGGAACGTAGAAATCGCTTATTTACATCGAGATATGTCGAAATTCTCGGCATTGCAGGGCCAATTTGGATGTCAGTGCAATGTAGTGGACGTAGGCGAAATGTTGGTTCAATGTAGTTGTAACGTGTGTCAACGAGTTAGAACGTCAAGAACAAAAAAGACCCACTTAAGGCTAACGAGCCTCCAGCGCGTGTGGCATCAGCCTAGCGAAACCTTAGTGTCGCCTTAACATAGGACTCGCGTAATTACCCCCGTCTAACGTAGCTACATGTGACTTTGATGTAATTTGTAACATGATTCAACGTCAGGCCCATGAGTGAGCAGCTTCAGTCCAATGACAGTCCAGAGTCTAACGATGTTCACAGCATATTCGCATACATTCAAAGAATGTTGGCGGACGTTACATACGTTACGCGCACCAGACATTTGTCAACTACGTCGAATATGTCAAGACAAATTGGACTTACATTAGACTAAGGTTAGACACACATCAGAGACACATTAGACCTACATCGAGATACGTTAACAGCATGTTGACAGTGCGTGGGCTGCACGTTCCTCCGGCTCTCCGGCAGTCTACCGTAAGTCGACATAGCTCAAAGTAGACTAATGTAGCTCTAACGAACGTCTAACGTATCTCGACGTAAGCCTAATGTGAGCGCAACATAAGCCCAACATAACCCAACGTAACCCAACGTAACAACCTGTTAGTCGAGCTACGTCAAAAGTTTTGGGTATGTCCAAAACCTTGACATGTGTCACCGTATCTCGATGTAATTCGATGTATCTCGATGTACCTTGACGTAGGCTTAACGAACGTGTAACGTATCTCGATGTTCCTCGACGTATCTCGACGTAATGGCCAAATTTCCCCTACATCGGCTTACGCTACCGAGTTACATCATAGTGTGACAGCCCCATAAGTGTGAACGCTATCATAAAACTGCCGAAGTGAAATCATGTTGGTATTTAATTATCGTAGTAGTAATATTGTTTTTATTATTGATATTAGGAGATAATATGCTATAATTGTTGTAAATTGCCTTTGATGGTACAGCAGTCAGGGTGGGCTAGAGAACCTGCCCCCTCGTCGCAATGGTAAAGCAGTCAGGCTGGCCTAGGGAACCTGTCCAATTACCTTGTTTTCCATTGGGTGGCAGCCTTGCATCTGTATTTTACGGGAAAGTGCTAAGTGGCGTGTCTTGTCATACATTCTCCTTGGTAATACCGAAAGTTCTACTCTATTCCTCACCAAGCATTCTTTGTGTGTAAATACATGACTATTCATTCACATCAATGCTTGGCTGTCTTATCTCTATGGCAACTGTACATGCCTCGGGCTAATACAGCCAACTCATGATGAGATGAAATAACGACTCCTTAAGGCTCCTCTGCTAATGAAGCGAAGGGAACGTAGCGCTGGAATTTCTAGTGTTTCCCTTGGAAAAATTGTTATAATCTCTCTTCCAAAGTCAAGTATCGCAAGTCTGATGATTTTGAGCGCTGAGAAACCCTTTGGGGAAGCGCCTAGCCATTCCCGGAGTTAATACACGTATGCGCCACTAGGGGCACGTAAACCTTAATCACTCCACCGGCAGTGCGTCACTTGTGGGCTGTTGGTTTGATGACGCGACGTCGTAAGATGGCGCTTCTTACAGACGTCGGCGTTACAATGGAGGGACGCAGCTGCGTGTAATGTCTCCCAGAGGCGGCGCGTGCGCGTGACAGTGTGGGCGTGGCAGTGTGGGCGTGGCAGTGTAGCCGTGGCAGCGTGGGCGTGGCAGCGGCAGATAGCTCTCGGGATCAGTGTCCTGGTCACGGCGCCAATTACGCGCCTGCCTGCCCGCTCTCCCCGGCACCCTTATCGTGTTAATGAAACGAGGCATGCTGGGGAAGAAGCTGCGGCAGCGCTAGTGATCCGGCAGCTGTATGTGGTGCATATACTTGTCAGTTATTTGTTGAAAAGAGAATAGCAAGCAGGGAAAAGAAGGGTAAGTACATGTGTGTATGTACAGACATATTCTGTAAATTGGAAGCCAGAAAAAGAAAGTGGCAGCTAGTTTACAAATTCTGCATATCACATCCAAAAGGATGAAGACTTGAATACGCTATTCCATAAAATCATTGGTATAATGACAATCCATCAGTCATATATTGAGCCTTTAAATATCTAATCGGATAGGACAAGAATCACAAACAATTACCTGTATGAGTATACACGTTTTCCCAGATTAATGGGAATATGTTGTCACAGGATGTTAAAGCAGTCTAAAGGGTGTAATATATAGAGTATGTAATATATTATGTGAGTTTAAACAAATCACTGTACAGTGTACTTATTTCCTCTGTCAGTTGTAATTGCATGCCTTCTTTCTTCAAGTTCAATTGGTCCTCCGGGACTTATGCAAGAAACACTTTTTGTATTGAGTAGGCGTATGTATCCGCCAGGTTGCCTGAGTGGTTAGACCATCCGCTTCCCGTATGACAGGTGGTGTGCTCGATCTCTCCAAGTTATTGTATCTATCACTCATGTAATCAGACCAAACGTTTAATAATGTATATCACTGTTGTCACCATCTCGCAGAGTCAGTCCACCATGGCGACTTCTATATTAATATGCTGCCACCTGGCGATCATTTTAATATGCCAAGGCTGTTGAAGGGTCAGCGTAGTTGAGACCGCCACCATATGGTAGTGGGATTCATGACTGAATAATACACTGTCATGGAATAAGCATAATAAGATTGGTTGTTTTACGTATTGGCAACACCTAAGGTCATATCAGGACGGGTACCAACTTGTGACAGTGCTCACTCATGGTGACTTTATAGTGCTGCCCCCACTGGGAGACCAGGCCACCAGCACGATGACTTGATATCCCACTCAGTCACATTATCCTGACACTGAGCCAACCAGTCCTTCCCCTATCCAAATAATGCCGAGCATCTGGCTATGAAGCGACAAGTCTCAATTTTTAAATCATTGATTTGACTCGACCAGGGTTTGAACGTGAATCCGACAATCTACCAAAACTGGAGATGGGCACTCAACTCATTCGGCTATCCCGTCTAGTTATGAACTTAGATGTGGCTAGGACATAACAAACATATCGTTATATCCACTACCATGTGGTAGTGGGGTTCTTAACTGAATGCTACACTGTCATGGAGTAAGTAGTAATGAGACATAATGTATTGTTTTCATAAATTATAGTGCATTATATTGTCCATATATTGGTTACTTGTGGAGGTAAGGTGGTGCACTTTATTACTCTCCGGGTGAGATATGCTTACCATCAATCAGGGGCCAGTGTTATCGGGTGGAACACACACTGGAGACTAGAGTGTGTTATTGGTGTGCTAGACTCATCACCTCCCACCCTGTCCAAATTTATTGGTGTTCGCGCTTAGCAAGAACAAGAATATACCGAACAGACGGGATGACCGAATGAGTTGAGCATGCTCATCCCGTTTTGTTAGGTCGTGGGATTCGAACACACGGCTTCGAACCCTGTATAAAAATATACGGATTTTCGGTAAAGAATTATATATTGGCAGAGAGCATTATTATTCTTGGGCGATGGAGTGGGGAGAAGGTTATGTAATCTAAAAGCAATGGTGCCCCCACTCACATGATGACATGATATAAGGTATGTGAGATATATGTTCATACATGATGCCTAAAGTTAATGAAGAGATGTTCTTATATAAGAAGCAGTTCAAGGTTGATGAAATGTTCCTCTATGTATTCATAAAGAATGCAATTGGAGAAAAAGGACATTTTTGGTATATACATATATATATATCTATTTGTAACTGTCTACAACTACCTGCCCCTACCGGACTCAGGGCCAAGCACACCAGCCATACCACATTCCTTAGGGCCACACCTTGCAGGCTGGTTTGGGGTGGCAACTCCCCATATTAGGGCATTGCACTGACCAGTCTGTAGGGGAGTGTCTGATTGGCTGGCTGTGGGAGATCCGGTCACCTGACCCCCTTTGGCCTATCATGACCACACAAATCTCATTCTAATTAATTATGCAAGAAACTTCTCCAGTCTCACTGGAGAAGGATCACTCTACTCCTGGCTCTTGAGTGAGACAGACCTACTGTAGAGCAGGACCCCAGACACTCTGTCTGATGCTATCAAAATTCATCTATTCCAATTGAGTGTGTACACAGCCATAGGACTCCTGTCCCATGGACTGTATGCACTGCTTTCTATACAGGGTAAAGTGGTAATGAGATACTGTGTGGACAGAAGGTGATGGGTTAGGGTGATAGGTCACTGATAGGTGAGCAGGAGTCGAATCAAATGAATGACTTAAAAATGTATATATGTCGTTACCTAGCCTGGCGCTCTGCATTATTAGGATAGGGCAAGGAGCAGTGGAATGAGGAGGACCAATCATCCGCGATTGAAATTCCCCTGCTTAATCAATTAATGTACACACAAAAAAACACAACAAAACAGAAAGTATATTTATTCTGCTATATATATATATCCCTTCGGTCTGGATAAAAGGATGCTTTGGTCTTATAGTTTTGGTCGTAAAACTAAGAGTACTGTATATTATATGAGTGATGATGGAAGGAAATAAATAGGAGAATAAGTCGCATAGGAAGTAGTTTGATTTATTACCATGGGCGGTTTACGGTAGGAGGCCTACGTGATAGAACTTAAGAGGTCATGCATGACCCGAGGGGAGAGGGCAATGACTTGTATGGACGGACACTGGGGGTCTATTAGAGGGTCTCTGGGTGTAGGAGACAACTGGAAACTCCTTTTAATACGTCACTTCCGAAATATCAAAGTTGGTGCCCAGACAGCCACTAGTCAAGCCTCTGGTCATACTAGGGACAGGCTGAAGTACACTGAATGACTACACACTGCTGTGCATATACACAGGAATGGCACAACACTGCAGCACTACACACTGCTACTTATACATACAGGAAGTGCAGCACACTGTAGTACACATTGCTAAAGCCCCTGTCACACCTCACCGGATTGAGCAATGGACAGAATTTTCTAGTCCAGCAGTGTTCAGGCGTGATAAGTATCAAAATGTATTAAAATGTGTCAAAATGTTGCGATATCGGGTCAAAGGCCGCCGGACGAACGGACATGAAACGGACATGAAACGGACATGAAACGGACATGAAACGGACATGAACGGATAGCCAATGGATGATAAGCGGACTAAATGAACTAAAACCGGACAAGAACCGTAGACGTCAATCCGGCGGCATCCGTTCCAAGTTTTGTGCATGCTCAAAACGGGCATTTTCCATCAATACGATTTAGATATGCAAATTAAGAAGGTAATTGCCTTGGTTACAGCACCATAACAGTAATCTGTAGGTGGTGGCATGTGTACAATCACAGCCTCTCCGGTAGGTGGCAGCACCAGTGTCAATAAGAAAGAACAAAGAGTTACATAGGAGAGATAAACCCAAGATTACGGAATACGTTAGTCAGTTATATCAATTCACAAAGAAGTAAAGATTAGTGATGGCTCAGTTCAGGTTTCATTGTTCGAGTGAATGTCCAGTATATGAAAAGAGTCCTGGAGTCCTGGAGTCCTGGAGTTCGACTGGCCAATTACCCATGCACAATGTCCGCATTTGGTAGCAACTAGAGGTCCTACCACTTCCTCCAGGTACTGACAGAGAATGTGCAAGTACAAACAGGCCATGGAAAGCTAATGGTTTTGAAGCAGGCTTTGTTTTGCCACTGTCCCACAAAATGACCCTGCTTTAGACAAATAACCCACACAAGAACTGCGCATTCTTTGGCTTTGAATAGAATGAAAGGAATGAAAGTTATTTATGCAAAGGTTGGTTGATCTAAGGTCATAGCAGTACGAGTACCAACGTGTGACAGTGTGCACTCATGGTGACCTTATAGTGCTGTCACACTGGGAAATCAGGCCGCTGGTGCCATGGCCCAATGTCCCACTCAGTCACATTATCCTGACACCGAGCTAACCAGTCCTTGCTCTATCCTCTTAATACCGAGCACCAGGGTAGGAAGCGACAAGGATCAATTTGATAAGGGAGTTCTTTGACTCGACCGGGAACCGAACTCCCGATCTGCCGCACGGAAGCTCCGCGCTCTACCGATTCGACCACTGCATCCGGTCTCTTTTATGGGGGAGCAGGACGTAGCTCAGACGGTAGAGTGTCTACCTGTGAAGATCCTGATATGACCCGGCCTGATATGACCTTAGATGTTGCTAGGACGTAAAACAACAACAAACAAACCTGTGACGGTGTGGGTCATCCGATCGATCCTGGTCAGTGGACATATATGCAGTTTGGGCTATTTTCCGTTCCCACGTGTGGTCCACAACAGGTTAATCAAAGGCTGTGGTATGTGCTGTCCTGTCTATGGGAAAGTGCATATAAAAGACATATTGCTGTTTATCGGAAAGAGTAGCCTGTGTGGAGGCAGTGAGTTTCCTCCAAATAAATATCTCTAAATGACCATATGTTTGACGTCCAATAGCCGATGATAAAAATCAATGTGCTCTAGGGTTGTCGTTAAATAAAACAGACTCTTTAGTCTCTTGTATGCGAATGTGAACCTGACACGGTGCTACATCATGCCGGTGTGGCCGTCTCAGCTGCCACAAGGCTGATATGCCAAATGTCGCTTCTGCGCATGCGTCAGAATCCAACAGCGTCGTCTGCGCATGCGTCAAAACTGGGCCAGTCTCAAAGGCTGTAATCTCTGTTTTTAATACTTTCAGCGTAAATTGCTCTTAGGTTACATTAAATACTTCAGATCTTCCTCTTCAATCGCGCATTAAGATATTTTTAATCGATCCAATGAAAGCTTTTAAACTTATTTTACAAAAATAAATGCCCCACATAGACATAGCATTGCCGTATTTTACCACCCCGAACGGTAAACACTGCAGCAATGCTATGTCTATGCAGAGCATTTATTTTAGCAAAATTAATTTAAAAGCTTTCACTGAGTCGATTAAAAATATATTAATGCGCAATTGAAGAGGAAGATCTGAAGTATTTAATTTAACTTAAGGGTAATTTTCTCTGAAAGTATTAAAAACAGAGATAATAGTGAAAGTTGGGCATGGCAAATCAGCCTGGTGGCAGCTGAGACGGCCACACCGGGAGCCAGCAACTCCCTAAGGCAGGCACATAATCACAACGGAGTTATGTCGTTCTAACAATGCACGCTAGGATATCGCAATTGGTCACGATGACAGATCGGACTGTTTATTGAGATGTAAGCAAAAGGAGGCGAAATGTGCAATGATTGAGGGCGATATCAGTTTATTACAATTGTACCGACAATAGAATCGCACCAGCAACAGCATAGTAATCGAAGCATGCATAGATGCGATATCAAGATGAACCATAAGCATCGGTTAAGAGGTCTCACAATAACAGTCATATTATTACCTCAATATTCAACATTCAAAGTGAGAAAGATATCTGGCTGGGCCAATTGCCCTACGGTTTAAAAAAAAACAAAAAAACAAGTCAGTAGTTGCTTCGAGCGCGTCCGGGAACCGTCTGACGAGCTCAACACACACTGGGGCGCACCCGAGCACACACGACCGCAGCGCCGCGCGTCCCCCTGGCGTCGAACCCGGGAACCACAGTAGTATCGATAACGAAAAGTAGTATAGCCGGAACCCTTTTTACCTTACAGCCGCATACAGGAGCTGTATACGAGATATAATATTCTGTATTTCAGAATTAAGTAGAATTAAAGAAACTGCTAATGACCCCCAATAGAAGCTATTTGTTATTATCGAAGATGTAGACACCAGCATTCATGCTTCCTCACCTTCTCACCCACAGGCAAAATAGTTTTACTCTTTTCCTACACTACCATATTATTCAATATATCAATGATAAGGTTAACATCCGTTCAAAAGTGACGGTATGTGCTGGAGTTTGGCCGCGTGCTGAGGACTCTAGCGACGAAATTAGGAACTAAACTGAACCAACACGCATATTGCTCAGTGAGGGATTAACTGCGAGGTGGTTTTTCCTTTCTTTATACTCCCATACTTCATTATAGAGCCTATATGTACATAATATAACGTACCATATAATTTATTATGTGGATATAAATAATGGCAGCCGCTTAATGTTTCTCTCTGTCCATCTTACCCTTCATGATATTCGCTGCGGAGCGGGCATTCTCTCCTCCCGCCTCCTCCGTGCCATGAGCCATCGGTCATTCTGCTCGCTTTCAAACTGATATATATATACGTGGATACCACTGGATACATATCTTTACATGTGTTAAATGTTTGCTTCTTTATCTGTTTATTCCAAATGAAAAGTATAATTTTATTGAATATAGTATTATATATACTACATTATTCAATAAAAGTATGTATATATATGAGACTGTCTCAAAAGGTGCTAAGCAATATGGGACAAAACTTTGTCCGCTGTAACGATCAACATGCTATCTGCTTATGCATTTGCTCAGGATAAACTGATTTGTTTTTACATGGTGTTTCATAATCCCAATAGACTACATATTAATTTGAAGCAAATGTCCTTGTGTTTTCAGTGTAACTGTTTCTGTGCTATTTTGTGTCAATTATTACAATGGACAAAAAAAAGTTATCACCTTTTGAGACATATATATATATGATTGTGTCTCAATTGTAGTGTTTCTATTTGACTAATAGGGTTTACCTGCCATTGTTGAAATGGCAGATTGTGTGTGGAGAGTTAGTAAAACGACCACCCCTTCCCATCCCCTCCCCTCTACCCCACCCCCACCCGCACACACACCGTAAGTGGAACGCCAGCGGGAATGTTCACATTAATCTCAGCAGACCATGTTTATTGCCAGACACCCGGGGCAGAGACTCACTCATTCACATTAAGTAGTGCATGTGTCTGCAGGTCCTGCTGTTGTCATGGCGATTCGGCTAAGTAGACAGGTAGCCGAAGCATGATGGCGATTCATAAATGTTGGTTCTGGGTGTTGAGCAAGTAAGTAGCATATGTGCATGTTATTTCTTGTCTGAGACCCTTTCATTAGTTAATGGGCCTGTCACATTACGACGCTTCTCTCCAACACGCGTCGACGTGTGTCACTTTTTGGCAAAACGTCGGGAGACGTCGGGAAGCGTTACACGCGCGTTAGCCGCGCGTCGGTACACGTCGGTACACGTTGATGGACGGCGACGGTCGGTGCGGTACGCCGGCACGCATCGTGGCGCGTCTAAAGTTTTGTGCTTGTACAAAACTTTTGGCGTGTGCCAACATGTGGGTCCTAACGTTATGGGGACGTTAGGCGCACGTCGAGATCCATTGGATGTGCTGGATTAACTTTATGCGAACATTAAGCACACCGCACGCATGTGAGGCTCGTACCCACCCGTTGTGCCAATAAGTTGCTTTTTGTTGTTTTACATCCTACCAACATCTAAGGTAATATCAGGATGGCGCGCCAAACTTTTACCACAACGTCGGCCGCATGCTACCAACACATTGCACCACGCCGAAGAGTTTGATGTGTCTCGACGAGTACAACTTATTTTGCCCGTTGGCACCACACCGGCGAGAAGCGTCGTAATGTGACAGCACCATAAACTAGAGAGCTACTAACTAAGTGGTCTTTTCTGAAGAGCCATTTGGTGTTGGTCCTAGTGCTTGTATAGTGCGTTGTTCATAAGTGAAATTATCAAATGTGTTACAGTGTAAGTAGAATGTAAATTTTCTATAAGAAAATACAACTTCTAAAAAGATTATAATATAGAACTGAAAATTAGAGCTCGACTCCTGTAGTATGTAAGGATACCATACCACCATGTTGGTTGCTCTTTTACTAAGACATTACTGATACAGTGATAGCTTCAAGGGGAATAAATGTAGAATTCGTCTGCAATATCTTTTATACATCACATCAACAAATTGAGATAACCAGTGGAGTCAAAGCTTCAGAAGGTAAATCTATCGCATTCATATTTTTTGTTCATTGATCCATAGGCATTTCATAAGAAGAAACGTTGAATTAGTGAGAATTAAATTGGCCATTAGATTGTTTTGTTTGTTTGTTGTTGTTTTACATCCTAGCAACATCTAAGGACATATCAGGACGGGTACCGACTTGTGACAGTGCGCACTCATGGTGACTTTATAGTTCTGTCCCACTGGGAAACCAGGCCGCCGGCACCATGACCTGATATCCCACTCAGTCACATTATCCTGACACTGAGCCAACCAGTCCCTGCCCTATCCTATTCATGCCGAGCGCCTGGCTAGGAAGCGACAAGTATAAATTTTTACGTCATTGGTTTGACTCGACCATGGTTCGAACCCACGACCCCACGATCTACCAGCACGGGACACGGACGCTCTAACTCATTCGGCCATCTCGTCTGGTCCTTGGCCATTACATAAAAATGATTTCTTTTATTTCAATTTTTGGATCGGCGTTTCGAGGTATTATGTCTGAACTCTTCAAATGGAAAACATCTTCGGAAAACAGGTATCATTGAATCTCCATCAGACTTACCGAATGGGCTTTTCATGCCAGAGGGTGTGGGTTCGAACCCTGGTTGAGTCACTTAAAAAATAAAATACTTGTCGCTACGTAGTCTGGCACTCGGAATTACTAGGATAAGGCAAGGACTGGTTAGCTTAGTATCAGGATAATGTGAATGAGTGGGAAATCAGGTCATGGTGCTGGCAGCCCGATTTCCCACTGAATGAGCACTATAAAGTCACCATGAATCCGCACTGTCACAAGTCGGTACCTGTTCTCATATAACCTTGGAGGTTGCCAGGACGTAAAACTCCAAGAACCAACCAACCAACATATTTGACATATTTCACCCATTTCACATATTTGATATATTTTACATCTTTTATATAGTTAGTATATTTTATACATTTACATTTCTGTAACTTAGGGTGTAACACAACAGACACGACACGCGATCCTGAGACCAGCACTATGGCGGTGGGGGAAATCCGAGGAATAAAGTTACTTATGTATATTTTGAAACTGAGCAGATGACAGACAGTTGGCTCATGGTGGTAGAGGAGGCGGGAAGGAGGGAAAACTCGCGCCGCACTTAATAACATAGAAGTTAAGGTGGTAAAGGGGCTGTCACACTAAGACGTATAGCCTTAGCGTATGCAGATGTGTGTGATTTTCTACCAACACATCGGCGTACGTCGTCATACAGTACATATACGTCGGGTACATTCTGGGTATGTCGTTATACGTCGTCTTATGTCGCTGTGCATCGAGGCTCCGAAAAAATGGTGTGCAAGCTCAAAATTTCAAACGTGTGTTGATGTGTGGCTCGTATGTTGAACGTACACTGCATGTATGTTTGTGATACGTTGGTGTACATTGGTAGTACATTAGAGATACATTGGAATACAATGCTGCATGGTAGCCTACACACAGCCGGTGGGAACGTGCAGTCTGCGTACAGTCCACGTACTGCCAACAGATGCATAACATACTCCTAACATACTTCGAATGTATGCCTGCCGTATCTCCAGCGTACTTAACGTATACGGCGTACTTCTAGTGATCGAGTAACGTACGTAAAGTTGGTCAATGTACCGTGAGCGTATGCAAGCGTTTTGCGAACGTTTTGCGAACTTTTTGCGAACTTTTTGCGAGGCACGTTGAGCTCGTCCTGACGCCGTACGTCGTAGTGTGACAGGGCCTTTAGAAAGAAGCATTAAGGGCCTGCCATTATTTATATCCAAATAATAAATGATATATTACATATGTATACAGAAAACCCTCTCTAACCGACCACCTCCATAGATCGACCACTCCCCTATATTGGGCGCTTTATTTGGGTCCCAATCGATCACCCATACAATACCATTGTAACAATTAAAAAAAACTCCCTAAGCCGACCACCTCTCTAAATGGATCATTTAATGTCTGTCCCATGTTGATTGATTGATTAAGATTTATGCTGCATATCATGGATAAGTCTGAATAGACTTGTTTTCACCATTAAACAGTTTGTCGATAGAAAGCCCGAGCCTACACTTTTACCAACCCAAGGGATGTTTAACCTCCCACACCACACAGACATGGTATGATGACGCTGTAAGTTATACACAGCGGTGGAAATTCAAAGTGGCAGAGGTGGGGGCATGGGGAATCGAACCACCGACCTTCAAATTAGGAGTCCGACCTAGAAAAAGTCAGACACTCTAACCACTCTGCTACAGAGAACACCACTATGTTCGGCCGATTTAGAGAGTTTTACTGTATGTATGTATGTATATATATATATATATATATATATATATATATATATATATATATATATATATATATATATATATATTTTACCTCGGTAAACAGCCTCAGGCTAGCCTCAGGCTAGGGAGAGGTAAGCACGTCCGGTACCAGCAATTAGCATATACAACTCACGACTGGATAACGTGTCGTTGGGTTGCTCCGGCAAAATTAGTCTACATACAAGCAAATACGCAGTAAGTATAATAATAAAAACTGTGGTTAGCTTAATTATGATGCATTAGAGCATCATTATGGAAAGTTTAGACTTTCGTTGGTCCAATTTGGACGAGTTATTTGGTTATAAACAACCAAGGATAGAACACTCGAGTGGGTTTCTCGAAGGAACCAAACCGGTCATTAGCGGTTATGTCAACACCCGGGTCACCGTGTGACTATGGGTAGAGATGTGGGTTTCGCCCTATCTCATGTGGAAATTCTCTCGTACTCTAATAGAGAGTAATGTTGGAGATGCTCCTGGGTTTCTTTTATAGACTCCCCTAGACAAAACTTTTTCAGGCGTTTCTCCGAGTTTCGTAGCATTTTCTCCAACTTGTTGACGTAGTAGTCACAGGTGGGAGAAGTGTGCGGAACAGAGGGATGGGCGGGCCGATACACTGGTCCCGACCCCGCGTAAGGTTTGGGCTTGACCCACAACCCACGCACAAATTTAGCTTATTACGCCTGTGTTATAACGGTATAAACACGTTCTTTAACACCAATAGATGTCCAAATGAGTTTGAAACAACCATATTGTGACATATATATATACCGGGACTGACCAAAAATTTTTGTTTCAGCTCCCGATGGCCACGAAGCGGAGTAAGCGCGGTGCAGCAGCAGCCAAGGGGCGTGTTCCGAGTGTCACCAAGGAGCGGGCAGAGACTGGTTTTCGCAAAAAGCGGAAGACTAAGTCCAAAAAGAAGAAGAGGAAGAGGAAATATTCTTCTTCTGAGTCGTCCACTGAGTCTACTTCTACGGAATCAGACTCAGACACCATATATGAAGGGGTCTATGCGGACATTGGCACTAAAGTGGCTAAGAAGGTGGAGAAGCCAAAGGCTAAGCGGGTTAAAACCACTACGCTTATGCGCGAGACCGTGAATGGTCATTTTCGCACGTTCAAACCGGCGGAGGTTATCTCCAAGTTAGGAGATGAGTTAACAGGCATAAAGGGTGTTCCCAACTCCATCATTAAAGAAATGGATCGGGATGTCAATATGACGGATGACCGTAAGAAGTTTGAGGATGTGTTGCACACAGTGCATAAGGCAGTGTTGGCTACCCTAACAGCTATTGTTCCTGTGGCTAATAGGATGCAGAGTGAAAATAAGTTCTCGTCTTTGGCTAAGACAATGGACAAAGGCATTGCAGTGCTAGCGGCGGCAGGTAATTACCTGTCGTTTCGAAGATATGAAAATGTCTTCAAGTCAGTTTGCACAGATGCTGGCAAAGAAGTGGCTCGCTCTAAGAAGGTTACCGATAATGAGGGGAAGGAGTTTACGCTTTATCTTGCTCCAGAGCCGATTAACGGGAAACCTTTAGATAACACCAAGATGTTTGGCGGTCAACTACAATACCTCTATAAAGAGGTAGAGACTGCAGCCAAGAGTGGCAAAAACATGGAAGGCAAGAAGAAACAGGAAGCTCCTCGTTTCAAAAAGTCACGAGGGGATTTTCGTCCACGACGGTTCACCAGAGGAACCAGACCGAGTTCAAACTTCGGTCAAGGGTTTCGGGGCCGGGGCGCTCGCCCAGGCTGGACCGACAACACCGCACGGCCAATAGGCCGAGGGTTCAACTCGTCGAGACCTTTCCCCAGGGGCGGGTCCAAGTAGAGGTCCAAACACAAACTTTACAAGTCCCTGCAGCCTCTAAAAACACACAAACTGTAAGCAACTTTGTGGCTGGTAATATTAGTAATCATATTTCTGAGTGGCACAAAATTACTAGTGACCAAGAAATTATAGAAATAGTTAGGGGTGTTCACATTCCCTTTACACAAATTCCTGTACAAAGTATAATACCTTTTCCATATAACATTCAACCAGTTGAACGAGACGCACTAACTAAACAGGTACATAAATTCTTTGAGAAAGGAATTATACAAAAAGTGACACACTGTTCAGGACAGTTTATTTCAAACATTTTCTCGAGACCGAAGCCTAATGGTGATGTTCGAATGATCCTGGATTTAACAATCCTTAATAAAAGGGTGGAATATCGACATTTTAAAATGTTCTCTCTAGATACGGCACGAGATCTGATTACACCAGATGCGTGGATGGCTAGTGTTGATTTACAGGATGCATATTATACGCTTCCCATAATGGAACAATACCGAAAATTTCTTCGATTTATTTGGGATAACCAACTCTATGAGTTTACCTGCATGCCGAATGGCTTAGCTTGTGCGCCACGTTTATTTACTAAATTGCTTAAACCTGTTTTCTCGGTAATGGCGAGGAAGGGTCACATAATGTTTCCATACATAGATGATTCTTTTATTATAGCATCAACACAAATTGGTTGTGTGAATGCAGTTTTGGATTTATGTGCATTACTCACTAAATTGGGGTTTTATGTACATCAACAAAAGTCAGTGTTTAAACCAACAAAACAACTCAAATGTTTAGGGTTTATTCTGGATACACAGTCCCTTACAGTGTCGATAACAGAACAAAAACTAATTAAGTTTATGACTACAGCGACTCAGCTTATTAAGTTATCAAAGCCAAAAATTAGACAGGTTGCTGTTCTTATTGGCATAATGACCTCATATGCACCTGCTGTGTTATATGGGAAGGCCCATATTAAGTCGCTAGAAATAGATAAAAATTTAGCGTTAACACGAACTAAAGGCAATTTTGAGCGAAAGATGTTTATTTCGCAAGAAGGGTTACAGGATATTGGATGGTGGATGCAACATATAGCAAGTTCACCAAATCCAATCCGCATGGCGGAACCTAATACAGTAATTACTACTGATGCTTCGTTAGAAGGTTGGGGAGCTCATCGAGATGGGGTCACAACAGGAGGTAGATGGCTTGATGATGAAAAATCAGACTATATTAATGCACTAGAATTGCGTGCTATTTATCTGGGCTTACGTAGTTTAGTAAAGATAAATAAATCACAGGTTAGAATACTAACTGATAATACTACTGCCATGGCATATATTCGTAACATGGGTGGAACCAAATCAAAGTCTTGCAATCAGTTATCTAAACTGATTTGGAACTGGGCACAGGCTCAACAAGTCTGGCTGACTGTAGCTCATATTCCAGGGTCACAAAATACACTTGCAGATTATAAAAGTAGAAATTTCCATGACCATTTAGAGTGGTCTCTCTCTACACATTTGTTTAACTTCGTTTGTGAAAAATGGGGTACACCTGAAGTTGACTTATTTGCATCACGAAATAATAACAAGTTACCTTGTTATGTTTCTTGGCATCCTGAACCGGATGCTTGGAAAGTAGATGCGTTTGCTATTACCTGGGAAAATAATTATTTTTATATTTTCCCACCATTTAGCATTATCAGCCGAGTAGTGAGAAAAATCGGCTTGGAAGGGACACATGCGATACTGGTGGTGCCCGATTGGGACACGCAACCTTGGCTGCCAGCAGTTTCACAACTGGCAAAAGATCGTATACGATTCCCAAGAAAACTCGGGAATCTGACGCACCACGGACCGCTAGTGGTTCACGGCGACGTGTCAACGACGCCCCTATTGGCATTCCTTTTCTAAGGAAGCAGCTACAGCAATTTGGATTGGACAGAATTACTGAGGATAGGATAGTATCGGATGCCTGGAGGCCAGGAACTGTCAAAATGTATACAACCTATTTAAAGAAATGGGGTGTACATTGTTTGTTAATGAAAGTTAAGCCAACAAATCCAAAGATTTCACAAGTAGCTCGGTTTCTTCGTTCTCTAGAGGATGAAGGACTTTCCTTTGGATCGATTAATGCGGCGAGGTGTGCGTTATCAATTATATTACCTAGAATTGATGGCGAAACAGTTGGAAAACATTATGTTATTTGTTATTTACTTCGTTCAATTTATCAAAGGAATCCTCCAAAACCAAAGTATAGTCGGTTTTGGGATGTTTCTATAGTATTTAAGTTGTTTCAGGCTTGGCCTCACAACTCGTGGTTAGATATAAAACAGTTAGGTTTTAAGGTCGCGGTCCTGTTATTGTTAGTAACCGGACACAGAGGACAGACGATTGTTGCTTTATCCTTAACTGGATTAGAAATAGACAAGCAACAAGCTACGTTTGATTTAGAAAAATTGCTCAAATCGAACACGTTAGGTGACCCTTTATCAACGGTTCACTTAGACTGTTTTCCGAATGATCGGAAATTATGTGTTGTGTCGGCCATACGGGCTTATATATACAAGACAAAGGATTTACGTGCATCACAACAACTATTAGTGAGCTTTATAAAGCCACATAAGGCGATTTCACGAGACACACTTGCCAGATGGACAATTACGGTGTTGAAATTGGCTGGAGTGGATACGAGTAAATACTCTTCCCACTCAACTAGAGGAGCCATGGTCTCCAAGGCACGGGTGCTTGGTATTTCTGTGAAAAGAATACTAGCGCATGCAGGCTGGAAGACGGCTAAGTCGTTTGCAAAACATTATAATAAACGACTAGAAAAGCCTACCGGCGTTGCAAAGCGTCTTCTCGCCAACTAACAAGAATAGGTGAGAACAAAAATTTAGAATGTTATAATAATAAGAAAGAATGATATTAAGGATAAAAATGAATTATGTAAAGGTCTCCCTAGCCTGAGGCTAGCCTGAGGCTGTTTACCGAGGTAAAATAGTATAGTTATACGAGTCTTACCTTGGTACAGATGATGGATAACTGTTGTTTTACCGAGGTATAAGCCTCGGATAGATGTGGGCTAGGGCCCTCCCGCCACACCCTGCCACATCTATTCCGTTGGTGTACCTTTTCGGTAAAGTAATAGAATCCATTGTTTGAAAGTCATTTTTATCCTCAATAAGTAGGTTAAGATTGCTGGTACCGGACGTGCTTACCTCTCCCTAGCCCACATCTATCCGAGGCTTATACCTCGGTAAAACAACAGTTATCCATCATCTGTACCAAGGTAAGACTCGTATAACTATACTATATATATATATATATATATATATAAACAGTTGGCCCCAATAAACAGAACAAGATAAGACTGATGTGGTTGAGAAGAAGATATATATTCTCTGGCGGAGATATATTAAATGCCCACCTAAAGTTAAAAATTGAATGCGTTAAGGCCAGGCGCAGCTGGCATACAGTGCACAGGGCCGCTCACAGGGGGCGCCACCGTGGTCTATGTCATAATAACAGGGTCAGCTAGATAGGATAAGTGCTAACTATTACATAGGGAACTGAAGATCGGTAGTGTCCTTGTTTATATTCCCATAATGGATTATAGAGCACATAAACAGTTGGCCCCAATAAACAGAACAAGATAAGACTGATGTGGTTGAGAAGAAGATATATATTCTCTGGCGGAGATATATTAAATGCCAAGAGACCCATGGTCCCCCCAACCCCACAGTCTCAGTATACCGGCTCAGTCGCACCGGCCAGTGCCGTGGAAACCCTAATGTCGTTCATTATGCGGACGCTCAATGGCGTCTGCAGGTAGGCGAAGATGGTATCGCTCGCCCAATCACCGCGCACCCTGAGCTCTTCCAGGGTGGCGCCACACAATGATAGGAAGGTACAGCCCCCCCTCCTCAAGGAGTGGGATGAGTAGTCCCCAGCGTCCAATCCCGCGACCCCACAGAAGTGCTTCAGCATCCCTTGGTATGTCGAGTATCGCAGTTCCATCGTGGCGCCCGCTGGCGTGGGGATCCGGAACGCCATTGCATCAGGCCCAGCTGGGACCTCCCTGAAGTGTCTCTCAGTCCAATAAACTGCACACAGGGAGAGGTCCGGGCACCTAGCCACAGGTATTTCGAGCATCCGCTCCGCGAATTGTATCGTCTTGGAGCGACGAACTCGCACCAACATTCCCCATGGAAGAAAGGAAAAGTCTCCCCTGAGTAGTGACGAGTCCGAGGCTGTCACCTGGCACTTCCTCAGTAGTGCCCTAAAGCTGCACAGTATGGCCGCCCGCCAGGCGGTGTGCCCCGCCGAGGTGGTCAGGGCAGCGAATATTCGCCTAAGCATGTCAGGCAGTAAGGGGGCCGCCTGCCTGGGATGGCAACCCCGCTCCCGCTTGATGCCCTTCAAAGTGGATGCCAGCTCAAAGTTTTTGTAGTCGATCGGCTCCGCGCCCTCCGTCTTCAAGAAGAAGTTCAGGCCACTGAGATAGTTGCACACCGATGTGTATTTGAGAGTCCTGGCCAGCCAGACTGCATACAGTGCTGTCTGTTCCGGAGGGCACGGTGTGGTGGGAAAGTGGCCCCCGAACTCCTCAATGAACTCCAGGTATCGTCTCACCTGGACCCCCCGTGTTGTGATGGAGTTTGGGGCATAGTACTTGCGTTGCACGGCCAGCTTCTCCCTCCGCAGCTCCACAACTGGAAATAGAAGGGTCAGGGGAGTTGGTGAATATGTGGTTGCAACAAAGCCTGCGTGCTCCGTCTGCGACCCGGATTCGGTCCTTACTGTCACTGGCGCTCCAACGGCTCAGGGCGTCGCAGATCGTGTTGTCAGCACTCTTTACATAAACAGACTGAACATCAAAATTGTACTGTGCCGCTATCCAGAACAGCCTGCGCACGAAGTGCATGACCCCCTTTGATTTGGACCGACCCGAGGTCAAGGCCGCTCGGACCGTCTCATTGTCCGTGACCATGACCACCGTGCTGTCCTTCCACAGGTGGCCCCAGGTCTGGGCCGCACAGAAGGCTGCCCACATCTCCAGCACGTTTATGTGGGCCCCCCTACAAGTCCCATCGGGTGTGGCGTGGTGGTGGCCCACCTCATCCCTGATCCTCCCGTCTGGTCCCTCCCCGAAGGCTCCAATCCTCCAATCGCCGGCATGGATCGTCCCGAACCCCTCCCCGGAGGCGTCGCTGTAAGTCGAGACGTATGGGGTATGGCGGCCGATTATTTTTGCCTTCCCATTGAACCGTCTGGAGAAGTCCAGCCACCATCGTCTATCCTCATGGAAACCCCCCGAGAGGCGGACCTTGAAGTGGGGTTTTTCCACTGTGTTGATCGTGTCGTACATGCGTCTGCAGAAAGTGCGGCCTCCCCGGACCACCTTCGCACAGTGCGCCAGCAAGCCAGCCAGCCGCTCCAGCTGGATCCTCCTAGCCTTCTTCCGGCCCTCCAGGGCCAGAAGCGCCATGGTCATCCTGGTCAGCTTGTCCTCCGGCAGCGACATCTCCAGGGCGATGGTGTCGATGTCGATACCCAGGAACCTTGTTTTGGTGGACGGGGAGGTGACTTTTGGGAAGCTTATGTAGAAGCCCAATCTCCGGAGGATCCCCATTAGGGTGGCCTGGGCCGTACAGCCCGCGTCGAAGTCCCGAGCTACGATACAGAAGTCGTCGAGGTAATTTACCACCTCCCCCACGCCCTCACGCACTGCACAGCGGACAACAAAATCAGACAGCTTGCTGAAGACATAAGGGCTGGAGGCCAGCCCCATGCATAGCCTGTTATCTCTTAAAAAGACCGGGTCATTCCCGAAGTCCCAGAATATGCCCTGGCGGTCCCGGTCTCGTGGGTGGATGCTCACCGCCCGGTAAGCATCACGGATGTCCACGGTCGCGAGATAGTCTCCGGCTTGCATCAGGGCGGCCACATCGTCGACACTATTGTAGGAGAATTTGGCCGTCACGCTATCCGTGTAGTTGTTGACTGACTCCCCCTCTGGTCTGCTGCAATCCACGATGCCCCTCACCCCCCCTCCATCCTTGGGGATGCAGAAGAGCCTATGCACACATAGCGGCCGGTCCGCCGCCCTGGTCAAAGCCCCTGCCTCGATCTCCTTCCTGAGTTTGCCAGACATGACCTCTCTGTCCTCACGGTCTCCCCCGGCGCCCTGATGGCACTCATAGCAAGCGTCGCAGTCCCGGTTTATTACCATGAAGCCGAAGCAGATGCCTTTCATGATATATTCGGCATCGGGGTCAGTATCACCCCTCATGAACAGCTCTGTGAAGACCCTACATGGCTTCATCTGGGACACGACACCATCAATGCTGTGCGTGCAGCTGCACAAACCTGTCATGCAGCTCCTCCAGAGTCGGAAGTCGGTCACACAGTCGGTAACCGTCTCCCTGACGGTGATGTCGAATACATGCTCATCTCCTGTGCCGTCCTCGACGTGGAGCCACCCCGGGTCCAGGCCATCCCCCCTGCTCGTCCATACAGGGGTGCCTCTGTGGGGTGTCTCCCCCACTTGTTGGTCACCGGGGATCCCCCCAGGGTGCCCGCCGCCGCCATCAGGGTGTCCACCCCGTCCCGCGTGTTGTTATTGTTGTTTACATCCGGGGCCTCCCGTGGCACGGGTGTCTCCACTGACCCCCGTGCTCCACTGCAACCCTCCGTAACGCCACCTTGGCAGCCTCCCGCCCCCCCTGGGGCTCCCGTGTTGTCAGTCCCACCCAGGGGCGGGGCCTCCCCGCGTGCCGCGACCACAGTGTTGTTGTTGTTTACATCCGGGACCTCCCCACGTGCGGGAAGCCAGCCCTGCGGCTCGGGCATCTTCACTGACCCACATGCGCCACTGTAAACATCCATACCACGCCCTCCGGCGCCGTCAAGTAATGCCTCACACCCAGTACCTCGGAGACCGGTACCGTCCCTGTCCCAGCTGCGTCCACCGCCGGGTTGTGTGTCTGCCTGGGTGTCCCAAACCCCAGTACCGCTACCGTCCCTGCCCCGGCCGCGTCCACCGCCGGGTTGTGTGGCTGCTTGAGCGCTCGCTGCGCCCCACCCCGCGCCCCCGTTTTCCCGCGGTATGGCCGAATCTGGGTCATGCTCCGCGTCCCCGGTGTGGCGCGTCCCGGTGCACCGTCAGTCCCGGGTGCACTTAATGCGTTTGTGGCTGCGGCTCCCGCACTTGCTGCACCAATGCCCGAAGCTACAGTCCCCCTCCTTACTGTCACAGCCCACTTCCTTGTTCCAGGGGAAGCAGGCCCGCTTGCCTCCCTTTTCATAGGTCTTGAGCCCCTTTGGATTCCCGGTGGTCGCACTCTTAGTTTTGGTCCGCATGGCCTCATGCCCGTAGTGGATCAGACTCGCCGCCGCATTCCCTGCCGTGAATGCAGCGAAACCCTCCCGTTCCGCCAGCTTACGCACGGCCGTGTCATATCGAACATGGGCAGTGTCTTTGAACAGCTCATGCTTAGCCTTCGATGCAATGTAAGCAAGGTGGCTGAATAGGGCTTGGCCATCTTTTAACGTCACACCGTCTAGGCTCAGGAACCACAGGCATGATGCCTCCTGTAACTCGGCCACTGATAGTTTGCGCACATCCTTCTTATCCTCAGTATAGTTTTTTAAAGACCACTTACTTTTCCGTCTCCGGGACGTGCTCCTTGTCCTGCTACGTGAACTGGAGTCACTACGAGAGTGCGATCTGCGCCGCCGTGTCCGGCTCTTGCGCGATACCTCCCCGTAACTTGAGTGACCTCTTTCCGTATGGGCTGCTCCGCCCTGCTCGGCTGGTGGTGGCTTCACTGTGTCCCTGGCCGCCTTTTCCTTTACTAACACGGTCCGTCGTTCCTCCAAGTCAAACATGCGCTTGTCCCTTTCCAGCTGCCTTATTTCCTCCCTCACGCGTCGCTCCTCTTCATCAATGCACATACTCCGTACGTCTTTTGTGATATCCTCCATCACTCGTTCATCGGAGGCTTCTCCTGCCGTCGCCATCTTGACCGCCGAGAATTTGCGCGTTATGCGTATGTGGTTGCCTGCGGCGTCCTCCCGTTTCACGTCAGTAATGCACCTCGGTCCAGAATGAATTTTACCACACGGGTTGCAGAAACCCTCAGACATACCGTATCGCACAGATGAGTGTCAAGCTAGCATGATTCCAGATAGAGGCGAGCTGGATCGGGGAGCGAATCTCTTGTTGATCGATCCGGAGGTACAACCGCCTTAAAAATTGAATGCGTTAAGGCCAGGCGCAGCTGGCCAGGCGCAGCTGGCATACAGTGCACAGGGCCGCTCACAGGGGGCGCCACCGTGGTCTATGTCATAATAACAGGGTCAGCTAGATAGGATAAGTGCTAACTATTACATAGGGAACTGAAGATCGGTAGTGTCCTTGTTTATATTCCCATAATGGATTATAGAGCACATATATATATATATATATAATATATATATATTTGTGTGTGTGTATATATATATGATTCTAGAAAGATGCGAAGACATTTGTGAGTCGACCTAAAAAGACCTAATGCATCCCACAAAGTGGCGTCTCCAGGAAATGTTCCTGGTTCACCTAACAAGGCTGCCGAAGCATTAGCCTCAGTTCCGTTGTGCCGGAATCGGATGTACATGGCACTTCCGGAAAAATAATCCAAATGTAACTTCTACATAAAGGTGCATTTCCATGACAACAGCTCATCGGATCTAGGCGGATTAAGATACCCGATACAACGGCAGAGTCTTGCAATGGGAACCTTTCATGAGCCATTTCTCTCGCTATACACTTGGTGGCAGCACCCATTCCCATTCCAAGTCGGCCATCGTGGTTGAATAACGGGTGTTGGTGTGTGTGTGTGTTGGTGGTGTATGTGTGTGGTGGGGGTGATGGTGTGTGGTGGGGGTTTAGGGATGTGGTGTGGGTGTAGATATGTGTGTCATGGGGGTGTAGGTGTGTGTTGGGTGTGTGTAGTGGGAGTGTAGGTGTGTGGTGAGGGTTTAGGGGTGTGGTGGGGGTGTAGGTGTGTGATGGGGATGTAGGTGTGTGATGGGGGTGTAGGTGTGTGCTGGGGGTTTAGGGATCTGGTGGGGGGTGTAGGTTTGTAGTGTGTGTGTGGTGGTGTATGGTGGGGGTGTAGGCGTGTGTGGTTGAGGTGTATGTGTGTGTGGTGAGCGTGTCGGTGTGGGTGGTGAGGGTGTATGTGTGGTGAGGGTGTAGGTGTGTGTGGTGGTGTAGGTGTGGTGTGTGTAGTGGGGGTGTAAGTGTGTGGTGGGGGTTTAGGTGTGTGGTGGGTGTTTAGGTGTGTTGTGGAGGTGTAAGGGGTACTGGGGGTATAGGTGTGTGGCATGGGGTGTAGGGGGATAGTAGGGGGCTACTCAGGCCTTCCGCCAGAGTGCACTTTTACCATTTCCAAGTCACAGCGGTGTCTGACTTCCGGGAATTGGAGCTGCGTCTGATGATGAGAAGACCAGTAAGGCTCTGCAGTTTGTAAAAAAAATTAAAAAATAATAAAAATTTTAAAAAACAGACACATGGCAAAGGACATTCTGCAACCGTAAAGGAAATACAGCTTGCAACACATTAGCGATCCGTTTTGGGGAAAGTTATTATATTTGCTCGAAACAAAATAACAACGATGTAATAAATTTAGACATAAGCAAACACATTAAATCCTCTCCGCCCGACTACCCAAATAACAAAAAGGTTTTCTTAGGAAACAAATAAGGTTAGATTAAAAAAAACACTTAATTGACAGGACTTAGCTCTGTAGTGCTTTGATTGGTTGGTTGTTGGAGTTTTACATCCTGGCAACAGCTAAAGTCATATCAGGACGAGTACCAACTTGTGACAGTGCACACTCAATGTGACTTTATAGTGCGGCCCCCACTGGGAAAGCAGGTTGCCAGCACAATGACCCAATATCCCACTCAGTCACATTATCCTGACTTTGAGCTGACCAGTCTTTGCCCTATCCTATTAATGCCGAGCGCCTGGCTAGGAAGCGACAAGTATCAATTTTTAAATCATTGGTTTGATGCGACCATGGCCTCGAATCCCATGATCTACCAAAACAGGAGATGGACACTCAACTATTTTTGTCATCCCGTCTGGTCTACTCAGTGCCTCAAGTCAATTGACTGCCGGGCTGCCGCAAATACGACTCCCATAATGTTGCAGGTGATATGCTTGGCCATAATCATTAATCAAAGTTTGACGTGATTCACACCTAGAGCGGTAGTGCGCGTGACTGACATGGGGGTTTAGGGTCTAGCAACATGTGAGGTCACATCAGGAAGACAATCCCAGCTGCTCTTAGTTTTAGTACTCCCCCACTGGAGATCCCATGAAACGGACATCATGATGTGATACCCCACTCAGTCATATTATCCTGGCCTATTGACTCAAGCAGTCCTTGTTGCACTAATGAGCACTGAGAAAGCTCGATGCGCTAAGTGTAAATGTTGCTGGTAAAGAACAAGGTTGGATTCTGCAAGGATTGGACCCACGACCTCCATCCTGGTAAGCGCACACTCTACTGCTAGGCCATTGCTATAACAGCAAACTATATTTGGCTATACAATTATTAAAGTGTACCCCTCTAATGATTTGATGACTTGATATATTGATCGATTGATTGATTGATAATGGTTTAATGCTGTGTCGACAGCAAGGGCCATATTCATAGCGAAACGTTAGTGTTATTGATTCTCTCGGTTTTCTTATTCATATTTAGATGTCTACATTGGAAATTACACAAAGATACCTTTTTGAAGTTTCATGCAAATGCAATTGTCATTCTTCTATGAGCAACTCCTATTCATGTATTCATATAGGTCCATACATATATGGATATATATTTTTAACCGAGTGAGGAGAGTGGCAGGGGGTGTCTCTGATGGTGGTCTAGGCACTGAGCTACCTGCCATCCCGACTCCCGAGAGGTCAGGTCAGGTCAGATCACTCAGGGGCCTTGCGCTCGGAATTACCAGGAGAGGGCAAGGACTGGTTGGGCAGTATTTTTACACACAATATTGGTGGGTTTTGGTGGATTGTTTGTAGGTTCAGGTGGTTTTATTCCTCTGAATATCCTGTTGTCGGTGCCGATGCATTGGTCTTCCAGCCCTAATACCGGGCGCAGTGGCCGAATGGGTAGAGCCTCGTGTCCGGAAGGTCGGGAGTTTGGTTCCTGGTCGAGTCAAATCAATGACTTATTAAATTGATATGTGTTGCTTCCTAGGATGGCACTCGGGATTAATAGGATAGCGGAAGGACTGGTTAGCTCAGTGTCGGGATAATGTGACTCAGTGGGATAACAGGTCATGCTGCCAGGGCCTGATTTCCCAGTGGGGCAGCACTATAAAGTTGTGATGAGTGTTCACTGTCACAAGTCGGTACCTGTCCTGATCTCGGATGTAGCCAGGACGTAAAACTCAAACAACCAACCAACCAATCCAGCTCTAATACGAAATGACATGCGAAGCAATGTTTACAAATAACAATCACAAGAAAATACAGAACAAAGCATCAATATGAATGATACATAAACAATGACATTGGAAAACAAAAAAGAAGAATGAAAATACAAAGCAAAGAATTTATTGATTTGAATTATGAGTAAACGATAAGATTGGAGAACAAAAACGAAGAATGTACCCAATCCAGATAACAATGGGTTATCAATATTCAATGAAATGCTGGGGTTTGTGTCATAGCAACAGTTCGGGTCATATCATGACGGTATTTCTCCCATCAGATATTCATTAATAATATAAACTATAATAATGGGTATTAGTAGTATTAATAGTAATAGTAATAAGAAACACCACTGTGTACACTACTTGCCTTCGTGGAATGCTTATTTGTTAGTGCACATATCATATGGGTAAATTGCTTTAAGAATTATTCGAGATTATAGTTCAGATATTGCTCTGCCTTCTTGTAGGGTTCATGGCCTAGAATGCACTTGGTTTCTTTACAGCCAGTGTCGCAGATCAATTATCCTTGAAGAAATCGGCGACAGTAAGTTAACACCGGTAGCCTGACCTTTAGTTCAGAACTTAGCGTTTCCGGTGGTTGGTTGGGCGTGTGCGGGTGGGGGTGTGACAGAGGGGTGGGGATGATGTGGCAGGCATGGTGAAGAAATGGGAGGCGATGGAGTAAGATTGTGTAGGAAAGAGGATTGTGGGGATGTCTGATAGAGAAGAGATGGTGTAGACAGGTAGATGAGGTGAGGGTATAGAGAAGAATGCGAGGTGGGTAAGGGTGTAGACAGGGCTGGTGCGAGACTATTTTTCTCCCTACGCAATACCAACTATTTTCACCCCCTCCCCCCCCCCTCCCTACAAAATTGTGAATAAAACCCTGACCCCCTGAAAGGTTCATTATGATTGATTGGTGGTTGCTTTACGCCGTGTCGGCAGCATAGGCCATATTCATGGCGAGAAATGTTTGTTTTTTGTTCAAACCATCGCTTTTACATGTAAAAGCAGACAATCAATTATGTGCCAATAGACACTCATTAAATTAGAAAGCTCACAATCATATATTTGTGGTCAAGGGAAACAAATTCCCATAGAAAAGAAAAGTTTTATTAATAATTGATAGAATCTATTTAGTAAAAGTCCAGGTAAAAATGTAAAATGTAAGACCTAAATGCACTGGGATTGGTCCCACTGCTTCACTGGTCACAGCTGGTTCAGTGTATTATTAACAACCCCACCCCAACAACATAATTCATAAACTCACATAACTACATTAGAGTTACACTAGAATTTTCCTAACAAACCAACATTTATATACCACTTGCCTAACTGCAACTGAACATTAAAACTTACTACAAGTTTACCAACTGAATACAGAAGATAACTTCTGCTTACATTCTAAATACTATGTAAATACTCACATTGATCTGACTAATATTGATCTAGT
The DNA here is from genome assembly GCA_030323885.1 of Branchipolynoe longqiensis. Taxonomy (NCBI): domain Eukaryota; kingdom Metazoa; phylum Annelida; class Polychaeta; order Phyllodocida; family Polynoidae; genus Branchipolynoe; species Branchipolynoe longqiensis. The sequence goes on from CM059191.1 coordinate 71,954,863, forward strand.
TATATGACACTACTGTACCATATTGTTATGGAACTTTTGGGTTTCAGAGTTTCATTGTGTTACATGGTGCAAATTGTGTATTCAACAGGTATTGTACACCTTATTCTATATACCTTTTGTGTAAATAACCCTGAATTGAAAAATGGCTGGAAGACCAGTGCTTCGGCACTGACAACAAACTTATTCAGCAGAATAAACATATTTACCAAAAAACAAAAAACACAAAAAAACTATATGAGGTGGTAGTGTCCAGCTGCCCTCAAAAAGGCTAAAATGTTTTCCTGTTTTACCTTAGTAAAAAGGTCATGCATACTGTCTGCAGTGTAGAACTGTTGGCGCAGGGCCAACAAATCAGCGCAACTTAGTCAAATGTGTTTGAGTGTCAGTGGGGACTGACACCCAATACATTCAGGGGGAGGTTCCCCCTTGAGCAGAAAAGCATGTGTAAGCCACAAGTGGCCAATACGGCAGCGGCTAAGGACCACTTGGTCCCGCCGACCTCCCGCATGAGTCTGTGGTGGTTTTCCCACAGATGGTTAAATTTCTTTAAGTTTATTAATGTTTTCATCCCACTCATGTTGCCATTTGGATTTTATGTGGGTGGCTATTAATGGTTTCAGATCAGAGTGAGGGATCAGACACGGTTCAAGATCACAGTTCAGGGCCTTCTTCGCAGCCTGATCAGCTCGTTCGTTTCCTTGTATGCCGGCATGGCTAGGCACCCAGCACAGGTGGATGTCATACCCATCCGTTGTCAGTTGGTTCATTTTATAAATGACCGTTGCTAGAATAGGGTGATTCGTTTTCACTCAAGCAACAGCCAGGAGGCAAGAGAACGAATCACTGTATATAACATAGTTAGTGTGGTTGGATAGCTTGATACACTCCAACCTGAGAAGAAGTGCTCGGGCTTCTGCAGTGAAAATCAAGCTCTGATCGGGCAAGCGTACGCCAATTTTTTCCCGTCGGCAGACTGCCGCAGCAGCTACCCGGCTTTGGTCTTTCGAACCATCAGTGTATATCGAGAGGTGGTCTGCAAACTGGCCTTGAATCTCTGCATGCAGTCCTTGGGACTCGAGTGGATGTGTCCCAGACTTCCTCAGTTCCGTGAGTCGGAGGATAACCAATGGCTTCCTCAATGACCACGGGGGATGTTCTGGGACTTTGGCATCCTCCAACAGGTCCAAATCCATGCCCAAGGCCTCCAAATGAGGTTTCATTCAGAGCCTCAGTGGCCGGATGTAATTCGGCCTGGTTTCATGCCTGGATTCGTCATGTTGCTCGAATAGACAATTGTGTGCAGGATTCAATGCATTAGTTTTTATCCTGACTACATATTGCATGACCAGTTTGATTCTCCTGTTGTTAAATGATGGTTCATTGGCTGAAAGGTCATCATAGATAAATTGTGCCGGCAGGTGGGAGGGTGCCGGCAAATGGGTGGGAGGGTGCCGGCGGGTTGGAGGGTGCCAGCGAGTGGGAGGGAGGGTACCGGCGGGTGGGAGGGTACCGGCGGCTGGGAGGGTGAGGGTGGGTGGGAGGGTCCCGGCAGATGGGAGAGTGCCGGCAAATGGGAGGGTGGATGCCGCGCGGGGTGGGAGGGTGAGGGGGTGCGTGGGAGCGGAGTGGGGGAGGGTGCGCGTGGTAGGTGGGTAGGGAGGGTGCGCGGGTGGGGGGTGGGAGGGTGCCCGGGGTGGGTGTGGGTGGGAGGGTCCTGGCGAGTGGGAGGGAGGGTAGCCGGCGGGTGGGAGGGTGCCGGCGGGTGGGAGGGTGTCGTTGGGTGGGAGGGTGCCGGTGGGTGGGAGGGTGCCGGTGGGTGGGAGGGTACCGGCGAGTGGGAGGGTACCGGCGGGTGGGAGGGTGCCGGCGGGCGGGAGGGTGCCGGCGGGTGGGAGGGTGTCGTTGGGTGGGAGGGTGCGGTGGGTGGGAGGGTGCTGGTGGGTGGGAGGGTGCCGACGGGTGGGAGGGTACCGGCGGGTGGGAGGGTGCCGGCGGGCGGGAGGGTACCGATCTGTGGTAGGGTGAGGGTAGGTGGGAGGGTGCAGGCGGGTGGGAGGGTGCCGGCGGGTAGGGTAGCATGAGCAGTGAGCAGGGAGGCACCAGGGTGATGGAGGAACGGCGCCTGGGGACAAATGGCCGGTGTCGTATTTTCAGCGCCCGGTCATTGTCAGCGGCCTGTCGTGGCTTCTGCGCATGCGCGGATTTTAAGACATATGCAAAACACCCATGCCCTCGCCGGCTACAAGCTCAGCCACGGTACCCGGCAGTGTTAGGGACCGATTAGGCCGAAATCTATTGAATGCGATCATATTTAACAGACTCAAATAATGAAATTTAATTAAATTAACCTTAAATTACAAGCGATATTAATGTAGCAGCTAGATCAGCGTCGAATCGCCGAGTGTAAACAAAACAAATAGCAGTGATCGCCGCAACGTGCGAAAATCCGCGCATGCGCAGAAGCCACGACAGGCCGCTGACAATGACCGGGCGCTGAAAATACGACACCGGACGGCGGAGGGTGACAGTGAAAGGGCCATTTTAGAACGCCCATTGCCCGTCGACAATTGGAATATATGAGATTGTCGTCTTCCGGCCGACGCGCATAATTGGTCGACACCCACGGACGCAGTTTAGGGACCGGTCAACGCGGGTAATTATTGGTAGACGCCAACATCTTAGGGGCCAGTGGTCACGTTTATGGGATCACTAGGCACGTCTGAGGGGCCAGTGGCCATGACTGAGGGGTCAGTCACCATGTTGTGAGGGGGGCCAGTGGCCACGTCTGAGAGGCTAGTGGCCATAACTGAGGCCCCAGTCGCCAAATCTGAGAGGCCAGGGGCCATGACTGAGGGGCCATTGGCCGTAACTGATGGGTCAGTAGCCACGTCTGAGGGGGCCAGTAGCCACGTCTGAGGGGACAGTGGCCACGTCTGAGGAGTCAGTGGACATGTCTGAGGGGTCAGTGGACACGTCTAAAGGCCCTGTCACACTACGACGTAATGACGTCAACGTAGGGAGAACGTGAAGAATGTTGAACTTCACATCGTAGTATGCAAATTTGGGCACAAGTTGAACGTGGATGCAGCGTAACGGACGAGAGCGTAACATTGGTAAAGCGTAGTGATACCGTCATTCAACGAGAGAGGACAACGTCATTACGCTCACGGAACGTTATGAATGTTATTCCATCGCCAGAAGAACGTTACGTGACGTTACAGACGTCATGAGACGTTGAACGTATGTTGAATGTACGTTCTCCTGACGTTCTCCTGATGTTCTCCTGACGTTCTCCTGATGTTCCCATTACGCCGCGTGGGCATTTCCACTCGGTTTAATGTGGGTCAACGTAGTGGAACGTAGTTGAACGTAGTGAGCAGCGTTTGCCTAACGTCCGTTTAGCGTCATTGACGTTCGCTGAATGTGAACAGAACATACGGCGAACGTAAACCCTTATGTTCGAGCTACGTCGAAAGTTTTGAACATGTCCAAAACCTCGACGTAACTCGACGTAACACAACGTAATGTGACGTAGCTCGACGTGAGTCTAACGTCATTCTGACGTCATCAAAACGTAATCCAACGTACGTCAACGTAATGATGAAAAATCACCACGTTAGGCTCACGTTTGCTCATTACGTCGTAGTGTGACAGGGGTATAAGGGGGCAGTGACCACATATGAGGGGCCATTGGCCATGACTGAGAGGCCAGTGGTCATGACTGAGGGGCCAGTAGGCAAATCTGATGAGTCAGTGGCCTCGTCTGAGTGGCAGTGACCATGTCTGATAGGCCATTGGCCACGTCTGAGGGGCCAGTGGTCAAGTCTGAAGGGACCAGTGGCCACGTCTGAGGGGGCCGGTGGCGAGATTGGTGTGGCGGGTAGTGGTCGAGGTTGGCCAGGGTGAGAAGTGAAAGTAAATGGTTGATGAGACTGACATGGCCATGAGAGGGAGTGGGTGGTGAGTGGCAGGTGGGTTATGAGAGTGAGGGACAAGGGTGGTTGGAAATGGGTGTGAGGTGAAGAGGTGTTGACTGTTAGTGGGGACCGGGAGGTGGGATAGGGAAAGGGAGGGATAACGGTGATGGGGTGGGGGTGGGGGGTGTTGAGTGTTGAGTGTTGAGTGGCGAGTGGCAGGTGGGATATGGGAGGGTGTGAGGGAATAGGTGTCAGGTGAAGAGGTGTTGACTGTGGGTGGTGATTGGCAGGTGGGTAAGGACAGGTAGAGTGGGAATAGGTGGGAAGAGGTGTTTTTGTTTTCCTAAATTTGCACAACTTACCCTATTGGATTACATTCAAATTTAATTTAATCTCATTGAAGCTTTGAATAAGTCAACTTTATATTGTTCTCTTTGATATATATATTTTTTTTAATATATAAAATTTAAAAAATAATTATACAAGCGCAGGCCGGTACCAGCGGCGGTGGTCACAGGTACACGTGACATGGTGAATCATATTCCAATAAACTGGCACTTGCCATACAGACATCCAAGCAGTCACTTCGTCTATTCCTTCAGGTATAAACACACATGCAGATATATTCTAGTCCAAACTCTGCCTGCAGGGGGCCTGGAAATAGACAGATATAACCGTGGAATAAGGCGAAGAAGAATATAATGGTACGGACTCTAAAATAGAAGTGGGAACGGAGGGTAGGGGGCCTATATATATTTTCGTATTTTTGGAAGGTTTTACATACATAAAATAATATCGCGCACAAATGAGTTGCAAATGATGAATAGCAAATGAGTAAACTGTGATTGAGGGCTGAAGCAGGGGTATCAGTGTCACTGTTAATAAGCAACGTTCAATAAAGGCGTTGGTTTGTTGTGTCATCACGAAATAAAAGTTTCTGTGCAATATTAAATGCTAAAAATACCTGCAATTCAGTATACGTACTTCCTTGGAAGTAGAATCCCATTAACTGCTGTGTTATTAATAAATGTGCATGTATGTATTAAGGATGCCACAAACAACAAACTAAAAGAAAAACAAAACCACCTCTCCGATACCCGGGCAAGAACAACCAACCGGAACCAGCTCAGCAGCACGTCCCAAACTACGTCACTGGTGGGTTCGTGACGTCACAGGGGTAGGTCAGAAGGGACCGTCCGTCCCCACATCTATTTCCTAGTCCGTCCCTCTCTATTCTTCCTCGCCTTATTCCGCCGTCATGTCCTCCTGTTCCCAGCCCCTCTCCCCACCCTCCCTCACCCCCATCCCCTGCGCCAGGCCTGGTTGAAATAGATAGCGCCTCCCCAGGGCAGTGTATGTCCATTTCGCTCACAATCGAGCGGCCCTAAACGTGACACGGCAAATCCCGCTATTGTTGCAGCCCACAATGGAAATCAATACTACGGAGAAGTGGGAAAATTAAAATAGTTCCGTCGAATCACATCGGAACCCTGTTGGTTCACCCAAGCACCACCACCCCCTACCCCACATCTCCTTCCTTCCCACTTCCACAAAGGGATATTGTTTACAAAGATCCTATAATACTAAGATGGCTCACTCCCTATCTCTCCAATGGTAATGTAAATTTCTCAGTGCCACCTTGTGGTGGGTTTGATCAGCCGTCTGCTGGTTGGTGTTTCATATGTAAACACAATTATATTATATATGAGATAGGTAAGTATGAATACACATCAATATGAAATTGCTATGAACAAATATCCATCATCATCAGCATCATCATCAGCATCGCCATCATCCCACATCTTTCACATTCATATATACATTTATACATATAATAGAGCACCTGTTTAACCAAGAGAACAGCCAGCGCACCAAGTGGTGGGTTTGATCATTTTGATTACACAGTACAGGCTGAGTGAGCCATCTTAGTATTATAGGGTCTTTGTTGTTTATTGGGAAAGCTTGATGGTGTACCTGATATTTATGTCCTGGTCCTATTTCAATTCGCAAAAGGTGGCACATATTGGAAAACCAAAGGTTCCTCCATTTCTATGCTTTCTTTGTGTTGTTGTTTAGTAGTGTAGTACCCTGCACTGACTTCTCACACAAGGAGCTGCATTGCATCAGGGATCTTCGATCATAGCTTACTGGTTAGGATGCTAGCTCCGGAATTGCAGGGAGTGTGGGTTCGAGACCTGTTCTAGGCACAATATTTCCCATTTCATCCCACATGCACCCTTCTGACATTAGGGATGTGTCATTGGAGAAAGGGTAATCGACAGCACAGGAATGCGATTCGTGGCATAGTGCTAAGTGTGATATATGCGTAATAGACGTATAGGCATGTGGCTAATATATGATAATGAGATGCAAAGGTTTGGACAAAGGATTACATAAATGAGATGACGTCATGGAAAGTTTAGCCGTCGGGTTCAGCGAGCCCTGGTCCATGAATAAACCATTCAGTATCCAGAAGTCAAAGTGTTCAGACATTGTACTTTCACACTAAGTATCAACATAGAAATGGTAGACTTATGTGCGAATACCTGTACGTTGCTTGTACACATGTAAAAAGTAACGTATTTTTGGGTGTTGTTTCTGCCATAATTTTTAGATAACTATATTATTGGGGTGCCTTTGCAAATGGGAAATACTGTGCCTGGAACAAGTGTTGTACCCACACTTCTTGCCATCCTAGGACCAGTGTCCTAACCATTAGACTCTAGGATCCCTGGTGAAATCACCCTGTCCATACCCACCTGTATAAGTGGATCCTTGCCTCAGAGATAAGTTCAGACTCCTACAACTATATTATGTTAATCTGTAAAGCATACCTTACTTTGATGCAACTAAGCACATCTCAAAATAGCAGCATTCAGAGAGACAGGGAAGCCTGGGAGGGTGCTGGTAACAAAAAAGTCAACAAGAGGTAGTGATGGCCCCCAGACTGATAATAAACAGAGCCAAAAGCAGGTCATATGAGAGGAGTACCGAGTACATGAAGGCAAGGGAATGGAATACACTGGGAGTAGAAGAAAGAAGTACAGGGACATTAGAAACATATAAAGCATTAATCAAAAGAGAGCTAAATGCACTGCTAGACTAATGGCGACAACAACAAATAAAATGAATCAAAAAAGAAAAAGAAAGATAGATAAATAAATAAATAAAAAAAATAGAAAAAATAGAAAATACACTGATAATTCAAGCAAGGTTTTAGAGGGTATAGATGCTAGGTATGATACATACAAAAGGTAAACTTTAAACTTAAAATCAAAACCTAATGACCACTAACACAGCTAGGTGAAGACATTCAGAGAAATTAACTACTGGTAACCAAACAATTATCCAATTGTACAACGAACAAACTCACAGAGGTTTGGGGGGATGTGGGAAAATGTCTACAAACAGAGAAAGAATGCATGCAGTAGTTAGCTACACAACAACTGAAAGTGATAAAAAGAAGGGGTGTCACAAGACTATTACTGTCTAGCGGCGAAAACAAGCCATTAGACTTAACCGTTATGGGCAGCATAAATACACCCATCACAAAAACAAAGACAAACAAAAACTTGAATTACAAAGGCTATCTTTGAAAATAGTTGAAATAAACACATGTCAAATTACTTTTGGCATGCACACTGAAATGCTGGATATAATATAGCATTCAGCTGAGACAGGATCTATTCAAATACTTTAGTATTCCACATTATATAGCAACAAATGTTTCGTAAGTACATCAGTATCTAAATTGGATAGATATGATCAAATCTATATAAAGTATTTTGGTTTCGAAAATTTGATGTTTGTAACATGATCGCCGAATCCAGAAGAGCAGTGGCTTCCCGTGCAGAAGGATTGGAGTTCTAATCCCAGCCAATTAAAACCAATGACTTAATAATTGAGGCTTGTCGCTATCCAGCCTGGCGCTTGGCGTCAATAGGAATGGGCATGGCTGGGTTGCTCAGTATCAGGATAATGTGACTGAGTAGGATATCGGGTCATGGTACCGGCAGCCTAATCTCCCAGTGGGGCAGCCCTAAATAAGTTATCAGTGCGCACTGTCACAAGTCTGTACCTATCCTGATATTACCTTAGTTGTTGCTAGGACATTCAAACATAAACAAATTATGCATATTGCCATGGGGGTGATGCGCATGGGAAATATTGCACCTAGAGCGGTAATCGAACCCACATCTTTTGCATTCCGGGCCAGTGTGCTAACCATTACACCACCTAGGCTCTCTGATGTCACCACCCTACCCATGCCTACCCGTATATGCGGCTCTTTGCCTGAGAGATCAGTGCAGACTACTACACATACATTATAAGTGCAATGTTTACCACCACCTCACTGGATGACCAGTTTAATCGAGAGCCTGTCACGATGGACTATCACTAGATTTTTTTGTTCAAGTTGGTTTTTGTCATCGGCTATTTGACGTCAGAAATATGGTCATTTCGACATAGTTCATTGGAGGAAACCCACTGCCACCACATAATAATAATAATAATAATAATAATAATAATAATAATAATAATAATATATTATTTCCACATGATCAATGTACACACAAGTTGATATTTATATCAGTAATTTTTTCATATGAAAAAGGAGAAAGCAGAAGTATAATTACTAATGAGGTGCTTTCCCCATTTTAAAAATAAAACAAACAAAATTGCTTATACCATAGAAATAATAAATAGAAAAATTAAAGTTAAAATCATATCAACATTACCCTCAATACTGTAAATTTCATCTCAATATTTATGTACTAGACTACTATGTGTTTTCCCTCTGATAAAGCTTAAATATTTTCTTTTTATACATTCGTTGAGACATATAAATGTTTTTTGAACATTTGATATTATCGTCAAGTGAATTCCATATTTTTATACCACATATAGATATACATTGAAACTTTAAAGTTGTTCTTGCAAATACTTGTCTTAGGTTGTTACTATCTCTTGTGTCATGGCTACTACCTGAACTTATTTTGAATAAAGACTGTAGATTTTTTGGCAGTAGCCCTTTGTTTGCATTGTAAATTATCATACTAGATTTGATCTTAACCAAGTCTATTAATTTTAATACATGAAGATCAAAGAACAGCTTATTAGTGTGCTCTCGATTTCCAATGTTGCAAACAATTCTCACTGCTTTCTTCTGTAGCAAATAAATACACTCCATAATTATTTTATATGCATTTCCACATACTTCACAACAATACGATACATAAGGCAGAAATAATGAATAATACAATATTAAGCATGCATTATTGCTTAGTACATATTTTGCCTTGTGCATAATTACAATAGTTTTGGACAATTTAGATTTAATCATACTAATATGCTTTTTCCAATTAAGTTATGATCTATTAGCACCCCTAGAAATTTACTGACATAAACCATTTCGATATCAGTATCATTTATACGTACAGTAACATTAGATTGTTCTTTATAATTACTAAACAGCATGAAATTAGTTTTTGCTACATTAAGTGATAACTTGTTTGTTGCAAACCATAGGTTCTTTGCTTATATCATTGCCAAGTTGAACTGGGTCATTTTCTGACCTAAAGATAGTAGTTTCATCAGCAAATAGAATGAATTTAAGAAGCGATGACACATTACAAATATCATTTATATATCAAATTAATAACTTAGGTCCCAGAATTGAGCCCTGAGGGACTCCACATACCACATTTGCTAAGTCTGAGTCCTCCTCATCTAAATTTACATATTGTTGTCTATTTTATAGATAAGTAGTAAGCCAGTTATTGGCAATGCCTCTGATACCGTAGTGATTTAATTTTTGTATTAACAAATTATGGTCAATTGTGTCAAATGCTTTTTTAAGGTCAATAAATACACCAATGGGTAGTGCAGTACCTATCTGCTAAAATACCTCATGGAGTTTGACGCCCCTGCCTTGCAAAGTTATAAACCACTGCCTTGTGGTATAGGTTCTTGATAGAACCAAAGGCTAAGGGAGCAAACCCTAACAGAAAACCATGCTTCCATGGCAGCATTAAGGGTGGTGATGAAGGGAACTTCCAACATCTCCCGGCCAGCTACTGCAGGGACAAATAGTTTGCGCCTGTCTTGACGTGTTCTTGCCAGTGTGAGACCTCTATTTGCTCACCGAGAGAGTGCTACTAGTAACTTGCAAAAGCCAGCAGCACTTCAACACTTTGCAAGCAGATTTTATGAAATGCACAACCGCACGAAATAGCGGCGGTTAAGAAATAAAAGCAGTCTTTGTCGCATTGCGACCGACAGCATGATGATGATGAAATACACCAATAGTACATTTTTTGTTGTCCAGAGCTGAGGTAATTTCTTCTGTCAGTTCTAATAATGCCAATGATGTGGACATTTTAGATCTGAAACCATATTGACTGCTACACAAGGTATCGTGTTTATCAATAAATGCTTCCAGTCTACTATTGAACAGTTTTTCTAATATTTTTGAAAACTGTGGCAAAAGTGATATTGGTCTATGATTAGTGAAAATGCTGTTATCTTCTTTTTTAGATGTAGGAATTACTTTAGCGACTTTCATTTTATTTGGAAAAGCTGCATTCTTAAAGGAGCTATTACATATATAGGTAAATGGTTTGACAATGTAATATATTACTTGTTTAATGATGCTCATATCTATGTTATCATATCCCGTTGACTTTTTGGTCTTTATTATTGACCACTTTAATGATCTCATTCTCCTCTACCCCTGCTAAAAACATTGAATCAGGATTTTGTGTCTTTTTGTTATGCGCTTTAATATTTTTTTGCTAAATTGGGGCCTACATTGACAAATAAGTCATTAAAACCATTTGCTATGGCCTTTTTATTTGTAATAGTTTCTCCATTTGACTTAAACTTATTTGGGTAAGGAGAATGTTGTTCTCTTTTCCTTATAACAGTATTTAGTATTTTCCAAGTTCCTTTTATGTTATTTCTTTGTTGAGCCAATAGCTTATTATAATAGCTTTTTTCACTATCTCTTAGAATTGATGTCAATTTATTTTTATATGTTTTATACTTGTTTTCCGCACTCTTTGGTCTACATCGTAGATAATTTCTGTACAAGTTGTTAGTTTTTTTTGCATGCATTACGAAGACCATTAGTAATCCATGGTTTGGTTTTGTTACTGAAGTCTTTATCGCACACTTTTTTGATCGGACAATGTTTATTTTATAGGTCAACAAATGTTTTTATAAAATTATCATAAGCACTATTTACATCATTTGTATCCGTGACACCATTCCACTCTTGTAATAATAGATAATTGTTCAATGCAGAAATACAATTTTCATCCGATTTCCTCGTATTAGGGTATATTTCTTATTAGAAGTTCTATTTATATCTAAATATTTACATATGGCAAATATAGGTAAATGGTCATAGGCTACTTTTTCCAAAAAGCAGCATAACAATATGCACTTTCCCACAGAGAGGATAGCATATACAACAACCTCTGATGAACCAATTGTGGACCACCGGTTGGAAGGGAAAATATCCCCAACTGCAAATGTGTCCACTGAGCAGGATCGATCGGATGACCCACACCTTCACAGATTGACACTCTACTGCCTGAGCTACGTCCCGCTCCTCCCATCCCTAGATTCAAAGCTCCAGGAAATAAAATGTCAAGTAGGGCCTGCTACTTCTCAGGTAGACAGCTTGTCGCATAGGCCTACCTCGTAGCTTTTCCTCCGGTTGTTGCTCACTAACGCCGGTTGACGCTCATTAAAGACAACCGTGGTCTGCAGCAGCAGCTGAGATGGCTCCACCGACTGTTTTCTTACACAACTGGGATTACGGCTACCATAAACTCCCTTAATTCCACGACCAGGCTCATTCCTGATGGCAGTTTCACTTTGATTTAACTAATTCAGATTTCTTGCGCACGCGGATGTTAAGAGATAAAAAAAGAATATTTAAAAAAGAAAGTCTGCTGCTTAACAAGGTAAGGAACGTCAAGAATAGAAATAACCAGAAATGCAATTAAAAGGTCCGTTCCCATTTGTCACCACGTGATGCGCCGAGAGTAGCTCCGGTCCGAGATCTCGCCAACAAGAGGCTCGTCAACAGAAATGCCTTCCTCCTCTTGTTCTCAACTTCTTTCAAATTAATGACGGTTTTGTTTGGGTAGGCTGAGTTGCTTTTTATTGTGGTTATTTCATTATGAATTATGCAATTTATGTCCGGCATGTGAAAGGCGAAACGTTTCGGGATTATCATTGGTACGTTGACATCCGGATATGATCTTTGATGTTGTAGGGTATAAAACCCCAAGAAGATAAATATTGGTGCGATGCAATAACGAATAACAGGAGTGACCATAAATATGCTCCCCACACACTTAGACACACATCCATCCACTTGTCACCCTACACACCTCCACACCTCTTCACACGCACCTCCATAACACCCCTCAACACACACGTTCACACACATATCTCCATACACATCCATACATGCATCCATCCATGTTACCATACACACCTCCACACCTCTTCACACACACACCCCCATCAACACACAGGTTCACACACATATCTCCATACACATCCATACACACATCCATCCATGTTACCATACACACCTCCACACCTCTTCACACACACCCCCATCAACACACACGTTCACACACATATCTCCATACACATCCATACACGCATCCATCCATGTTACCATACACACCTCCACACCTCTTCACACACACCCCCATCAACACACACGTTCACACACATATCTCCATACACATCCATACACGCATCCATCCATGTCACCATACACACCTCCACACCTCTTCACACACACCTCCAAACACACCCCTCAACACACACATCCACACACATATCTCCATACACATCCATACACGCATCCATCCATGTCACCATACACACCTCCACACCTCTTCACACACACCTCCACACACACCCCTCAACACAGACATCCACACACATATCTCCATACACATCCATACACGCATCCATCCATGTCACCATACACACTTCCAAACCTCTTCACACACACCTCCACACACAGCCCTCAACACCACGTCCACACACATATCTCCATACACATCCATACACGCATCCATCCATGTCACCATACACACCTCCACACTTCTCCACACCTCTCCATACCTCCACACCTCTCCACTCACCTCCACACACACACCTCAACACACATATCCATGCATACACACGTCCACACCCATACCTCCATTCTGCTGTGGGGGTGCTGTGGGGTTGCTGTGGGGGTGCTGAAAATGCGAAATATTGCGCCTGGAGCGTGAATCGAACTCATTTATATTGCATTTCGGACTAGTGTGTTAACCATTTCACCGCATACACTCCCTGATGTCATCACTCTATCCACACCCACCTGTCTATTTGGCTCCTTGCCTCACAGGTCAGTGCAGACCACTACAATACACACACCTCTGCATATTCCTATCTCCTCACACACCTCCATGCACACATACTTTCACAAACACAGTTCCACGCACATCACCATACATTCACCCTTCCAGTTACTGATATCTCCACACACACACCTCAATACATCTTCACACACGCACACGTGGAGATCCCTTTTCAGTCTCGTCTTTCCTCGTGTGGTGTTATTTCACTGCAGGTCGAAATGGCCCATTGGTGCAAAGTACAATGGACAATGCAAACTCAATGGGTATCTTTTTTATCCTGACGCTAATTCGGCAGGAGTGATAGAGCACTCTGTGCACAGGTGTATTAGCGAAATGAAAGAATGTTTCTAAGAGATACCGCATAGGAATCAAATAAATAATCCCAGGCATGGATGGGTTCAGTCCATGAATGATGAAGCGACCACAAGCGTGTGGAGGCAGACAAATATGTTGTGGGCCACAAAGAGTTGGCTGATTGAAATTGCACTTATCTTGCCTTGCTGGGTGTTCTCAAGAGAAGCATGCATAAATAACTTGGTGCATAGGCATTTCCTATGTTACAGTGCGAGATGTCGTTGGTTTGAAATCCGGCAGAGTTAAACCAATGACTTACAAAATTGATACTTTTCACTACCTAGTCTGGAGTTCAAATATCAAATTTTCAAAACCAAACCAATTATCTAGATTTGATTTTACATATCTAACTTAGATATGATGGACTTATTAAGCATTTGTTTCTGCGCAGAAGGCAATACTGAGTCAATTTAACAAAACCTGTTACTGCAGAAGTCTATGGTGTCAGAGTTTTGGTGTGCTTGTCAAAACTACTTTTCCATGTTTGCACTCAAAATATCTCAAAAGATTACAATTTAAAATAAAAGTAACTGTGAACTAATGTAGAGTAGATACTAGTGATTGATCTAATATATTTATCTCAGAAAAAATACAGAAATTCAAAACCATCGGACTATGCAACTTTAAGATAATGGTCCTGAGAGGGATATCCAGTTATGGTGCCAGTCATCTGCTCTATCAGTGGAGCAGCACTATAAGGTCACCAGGTGTGCGCACTGTCACAAGTCGATACCCGTCCTGATATGACCTTAGATGTTGCTAGAACGGAAAGGTTCCAAGAACAAACAAACAAATCCTGCTGCTTGGTCATTGTCAACTGACCACCTACCAAGTTTTTAATGTTTCATGTGGTCTAATCTCATTGACTAAAGAGGGTATTAAGAGAATTCAGAAATAGAAAACTAAATTAATGATGAATAAATAAAAGATTACTTACATGTCTGTAGTTCAGGCGGTAGAGTGCCACCTGTGAAGGTGTGGGTCATCCTATCAATCCTGCTCAGTCGAGACATTTGCAGTTTATGCTATTTTCCGTTCCAACCAGTGGTCCACAACTGGTTAGTCAAGGGTTGTGGTATGTGCTTCCTGTCTGTTGGGAAAGTGCATATAAAATACCCCTTACTGCTAATCGGAAAGAGTAGCCTATGTGGCGGCAGTGGGTTTCCTCCAAAGAAATATGTCAGAATGACCATATATGTTTGATGTCCAATAGCCAATGATAAAAATCAATATGCTCTAGAGGCGTGATTAAATAAAACAAACTTTTGACTGGAAGGAAACACTGTAGAAAGAATAAAAAGTGTCATTACCCAACAGCCCTTGTTAGGAAAGGACAACATATGTATTGTGTAGGCCATATTTCATATTCGGTAGTGTAATGTATGCGTAAAAGATATTTAGGCACGCAGAGAGAACAAAGGAATATGCTAATGAGATGACGTAGTAGACGCATGGCTGCCCGCGGTTCGACCCCTGGACAGTGAATAAAGCATTCGTTAACCAGAAGTCAAAGCGTTCAGACGTCTTACTTTTTCACGTAGCGGGGTTCCCTGTCGAGATTGGAATGAACGTGCAGGCTCAAACATCAATAAATTGACCACTTTTATCCTTGCGAAACTTGTTTCTCAAGAACTTTGCTAGATGAGAGCAGCACCACTATAACATGTAAGACATTTTTGTGTCTAAATGTGCCAATCCATTTTCTATATGAAAACTTTGTAATTATTTTAGTTTTGCATGGCATCTATATATTCACAATTAAATTGATTGAAATGTCACTTTTGGCGTATTAAAAAAACACGATTGTCTGAAAAATATTCGGTGAGCTGGTCGATTAACATGACTGTATGGATATGCCTATAGGATTTAGTACGTAGGCTACATGTAGGCCTAGGCATAAAAATGCATAGTCCGATGCTTTTAGGTTTCTACCTATTTATAGTCAAATATATTAAGCTGGTCGTTTTAATGTAGATATGCTTCTGTTCTCATTTCTTCATTTTACAATTAGTTCTTGCTACTACTATTATTTATTATTACAACTTCTTCTGCTAGGCCAACTATGGGTATCGACTAGCCTATTTTAGTTTGGTTTCATCGTCTATAATGTATAATAAATCCGATCTACTCATGTTCTACTAGTTATCTACACGATCATATTGTGTGCTGTTGGTGTGCTACTGCAGCAGAACCATAGGCCTAAACATGAAAGATATTTCTTAGCGAACGAGGCAATTATAGCCCTACACTTTCACTAAGGTGTAGCCTATCTCATACTCATAAGCCCTGTTTACACAGGCGAGTTAAGTCGGCTTAACTAATTCGCCTCCTTTAGTTCGACTCAAATTGGTCGTGTGGACACTACGCTGAGGCGACTTAATCTAGTTTGCTTCAAGTAAACCACGTCGCGAGGTAGTATTGATGAACCGAACTAGCTTAAGTCGGCCCATCTTGCCTGTGTGGACAGTAGCGGTTTACTTGAGGCGGATTAAGCACGTCACACTATATAATATAATTTGGTCTATGAACCTGCTAGAGGTGCACATATATTTTTGTCATGATTTATTTTAAGGTTTTCACTGCCCAGCAGAAGTTTTGACCATTCCAAACCAATACGACTCAGTCCATACATATCTAGGTCGAACCCACACTCTCTCGTGGCGACGTCGACTAACCGAAACTGGTGCTGGTTAGTATGGACTTGCTCATGCACAGATATCGATTTCCGCCTTAAACCGCTCCGTGTGTGGACACAACACTAGTTCGCCTCCTCTAGTTCGCCTTATCTAGTTCGGCCTAAAGTTGTGGGTGTGAACACGGCTATAGACAGTGGTTCGGTTACAAAAAGTAAATACTGCTGTGGATAGATGGCGGCACCAATACATTTGCCGACACTGCTTTTCTTGGGTTACTCCAGGTGGCGCCACAAATAGTACAACAACGCGGTGTAGCGTAGCCTGAGTGACAGAGGGAAAATGTTTTGTTCGGCTAACGTTGTACTGCATATTTACAGGTTAACTTACTAATCCTCTTCTGGCTGATTTATACCTTATTGGGCCTCTAATGCCAGCTCGCTATGGCAAAAAATACCACACTTCAACTATGTGTGGAGCTCTGAAGTTATATATAATTGTGGGTGTCATCGCCAGCCTTCTCTCAAATCATACAAATTTTCAACAAATACTTCTACCGTTGAGGCTTGAAGCACCATGTAGTCTTCCATACCAAGTAGGGCCTACATACCTGTCAACTACCATAGGCTTTGGCCGTAAACACTATGGGTATATTAATCAAATTAAAACTACGGGCGTGGCTAGGGTAAAGCATGTTCAACGTATTTAACCCCCATTCTTTTTGCCTTAGGCTTAGCACTAATAGTAAGTAGGTAGGCCTATCCCAACTTATTTTTGCAACTCAATATGAAGTGCTCTATTTTAATACAGTGGGACAGCTTGTACAGGGAGACGAAAAATTACACAAAGTTGATTAAAATCGGATGATGAGTTAAACAGTTATATGGTTTTTAATACTCCTAAATTTGACCCCAAAATCACATATGCCATTTTTCATGAAACCCAATTACAGTGATCGATTATTAAAAAAGTAATGGTCACAGGAACTTGTATTTCAGGAATGTGTATTAATACTATGCATAGTTCAATTCCATTTTTATTCAGAGTAACCACCTCATTATTTTTTGTGATATTGGGCATTAAAAATGACAAAAAAGATAAATTTGTACCTGTCAATATGAACAATTGAGAGGTAGGAGTTACATGAATGCCTTTATTTTTAAAAGTACACGATCAACATCTTTGAAATTTCATCTGACTACCAAGATCAGCATGTAGTAAAAAGAAATTACCAGCAACAAACGAATACTGTTATAATTTCAGCATAATCACGGTAATTGATAGGAAAATGGACATGAATCTATATTTGTATAGCAGAATCAAGGGGTAGGGTAGTGACAGAATGACTATTCACTGCCTTAGATCAAATACTGTTATTTATGAGCATGGCTATTCACTGCTTCAGATCAAATACTGCTATTTAGGAGCATGACTATTCACTGCTGAGATCAAATTCTGTAATTTGCGAGTAACTTAATAAAAATAGTATTAAAATTGAAAAGAGCAAGCAAGTGCCAGTCACCGTCAACATCAGCTATTTACTAGAGCCAGAGGTAAACATACGTGAGCTCGCATAATAAAACAAAAAGTACAAAGATTTGTTCATTGTTTCAGATAGAATTCTGTTATCAATGAGCATGACTATTCACTACTAATATCAAATTCTTTTATTTATGAGAGTAACTTGATAATAATGAGAGTGCGAAAATAGAAGAAAATGAGCCGCCGAGCTTCAAAGTTGACTGTCACTGCCGTAAACAAACGCAAGCAAACATTAATCAAACAAAAAGAACAATGAATTTATCACTGCTTCAGATTAAATTCTATTATCTATGAGCATGACTATTCACTGCTAATATCAAATTCTGTTATTTATGAGAATAACTTGAATATAATGAGAGTGCTAAAATTGAAGAAAATGAGCCGGCGACCAGCAGATAGGGCCTACTGAAGCTACTGTCACCAGGATAAACACAAACGAGCAAACGTTAATGAAACAAAAAGCACAATGAAATTTCACTACTTCAGATCAAATTCTGTTAACTATGAACATGACTATTAACTGCTAAGATAAGAAAATGAGCTGGCCAGCTGCAAAGTTGACTGTCACCGCCGTAAACACGGGTGAGCAACCCTTAATAAAACAAAAACTACCAACAAAACGAACAATATCAATGAATATTCCACTGCTTTAGATCAAATTCGATACTTAAGATTGTGACTACTTACTGCTAATATCAAATTCTGTTATTTTGGAGAGTGACTTAATGAAAATAGAGTTAAAATTGAAAAGACCAAGCAAGCACCAGTCCCTGTGTTAACATCAGTTATTCAGTAGAGCCAGTATTTATTTTGCCTCATGTTCGCGTATTTTTGCGCATTACCCTATGTGGTATAGAAAACAATTATTTTACTTTTTAAAAGGAGGACAAAATTAGCTTTCTAATGATATAAAAAAATATATAGTGGCATCATTTTGAAGTTTTTAAACGTTTTTTAAAAGATAATTCCGTTCAAAGTTCTCATTGATGATTGATACTAAAATGTTGCTAAGGATATGTTCTATTGTTTCTATGTGATTTTGAACATGTGGGAGCCATGGGGTCTTGCGCAACTTTAATTGAATGTTGTCCCAACAATTCACTATGATCTGGAGATGCAGCCAAAAGTTGTGAAATGCACAAATTCAGCTCTCATATATGTCATTTTTACTAAAAAGAATCTTATATAGATACACAAATATAAATAACAGATACATAAAGAGAAGTTTATAAGCTTTTAATGCATGTACTTCTCATTTCAATGCATAGACTTGTAGATGAACTATAGTGAGTTTAAAATTAGCTTTTGTTGGTGCCAACCGATCCATTTCCACCAGCATGGGGCGCTCTCTTGGGATACCTACTAATAGGCCTACATCGAAAATTCGATAGGGGCCTACTGTGAGGATGAGTATTTAGGCTGAATTCATAGTTTTGCAGATAATTTTATGTTTTGGGGCCAGGGCTTCCCGACTTTTGAGGAAGAGAGCAGTTTCCTGACTTTTGGGGGTTGATTCCGACTCTTTCTTCTGTGGGTTTCCCTTCTTTGCCACTTTGGAGGAGAACGACAGTTATACTTGAAAAAAAAGGCATTGCCGTAAATAAATTGACGAAATCGTAAGAATATAACGAAATAAAAGAAAAATATCTTTTGATCAATTTTATTACAGATGAATATCGATAACATTTTAGTATAAATAAACAAACCAAAATATAAGCCTATCCATGGCTATAGGACATATACATTATACTACACGTACCAGTAGGTAAAGCGTACTCTATTCTTATATGTAGGCCCTACACATAACGCGGGTCTAATACCTATTGAATGGACTTTGCTGAGCTGATCTGAATATGCTTGGATTGTGTTAAAACCACAAAGGAGGGAACGCAATTCAGCTGATACTGATATATATCTAATATGACTTGTCGTATTCTGCTTTTTCTTTGAACCTGTTACTGTTAGCAATTAAATTAAATCCAGTAGGCCATTGCCATTTATATTTCACGCATATTAATTAAATTGATGGTTCCCACTCTTTATCAGATTATTTTTTCAGAACTCTGGAAGCATCTACTGATCTTTCAAAAGTTAATGAATCATGGAGGATTCAGCGACAAAGGGTCACACAAAAACTAGTTATTAAGCTTCACCATTGATGGTAGAAAAAAACACAGAATAATGTGGATACATGTTTAAAAAAAATTAAAACGTGATTTCAAATTGTCAGGCTACTATATTTCCATGACTTTTCATGACATTTGGCGGTTAACCACAAACTTTAGGGACTAAGTTGCAATATGCCATTATTATTATTATTATTATTATTATTATTATTATTATCAATTTAAGTACTTTTGATGCTTTTAAGGACCAGTAGGCATACGAACCCTGTGAACTGAATTTTGAAATTACTTTTGTGCAATTCAAATCATGCAAATTTGAGAATTCGTAAAATTCCGATCTAGTCCAAAGGGTGATTTAAGTAAACAAGTAATGCATCGTACGGGCTCCTACATAGGAGTCATTTAGTGAAGAGAGTTGATAACTCATGACCTTACTATAAAAAGGTTCTATCTGACAAAGTGACCGAATTGGTGTTATGGATGTAAAAATGTTCTATCTACAAAAGGCTATCATGCAGTTACACAACTGTTTCTCGACTGGTATTTTTCACTGAGATATATTAAAAATAATATTGTTTTATCTGCTTTGCTATGATACAGTTACACAGCTTCAGTCCTCATTATCTCGAAAGCACCATTTTGTCAGATGAAACCTTTTTATAGTACGGTCACAAACTGTTAACAGTCTGTGGTAACTAACACCCTAGAACATCTAGCAAAAGCCCCGTTCAAACTTTTAGTAAGTTCCCGTGTTTCCATGGTCTCAGGTTTCGAAATTACCTTCATGTGAGATGCACGACTCCAGTTATTATTAGTGATGAAAAACATATTGTGTTTTTATTAATATTTATGTTGATACGTAAATTAAAGCGACCATCCTTCCATATGAAATGCAATCATTGTGTGCACTCATATTCGTACACACCTGGGACATAGATAGAAATAAGCAGTAATTGTATAACCTTATTCACATACATTATCATTGTTATCGAGAATGTTCATAATTCTAGCATGGTTTTGTTAAATGAAGCTTTCACTTTTAGATTTCAAAATCAAACCTTTAAGTACAGTTGTGAAACGGATAACGTGAGCAAATACTTCTCAGATCACTTTTCATATATATATATATAATATATATATAAGCCAAATACATGTCATACTTCAACAAATGAAAAACTGTTTATTACAAAATAAATTGTTGTGTATATCACTCAATCAAGTAAACCAGAAAATAATATTACGACTATAAATTATCTCCAACAACTCCAACAAACAAACAAGCTTTTCTTGCATAAAGTACTCATATCGTTAAGTAAGGTCCCCTTTGGTTTTCTCTGAGCTGAATTAATTAACAACTGAAAAGATAGATTCAGAAATCCAGTAGCCAGAGCACCAATCATATGTTGGCTACTGAACTATCACAGGTATCTGAGCCTGTCAGGCTGTCAAAGGAAACTCCGTAAAAAGTGTTTGCTCATCATCTGTGCTTAGTAAAGGAATAATCTGCAAACAATGAATGTTCTGTAAAGATACAAATGAGGAAAATACGATTCATTTACATCCCTACTGTGTTGAATGGCATAAAATATGCCTAAAATATGCATCTTTTCAAGTTGCAATATTACACATGAATGAGATCAACATACAATACAGTGAAACCTCGATTTTATACAAATTCGGATATAATGCGCTGGGTCAATGAAACCAGAATTCTTTAATTCAGAGGCTATTCGGTAAATTAAACTCCCATTTAGCGCAACACTGTTTTTGTAGTGATGATTATTTCATGGACCTTAATGATTGCGTTATAATGGGGTTTCACTGTATAGTTGCATGCGGCAAGTACATTTGATTATTGCCGTACAGAATTATAAATATTCACATTAGTTTTTTTACGAAAATAAAACCCCACAGGGTGAATCTAGTCTCATGAGGGACACATCTGAATGAAGACACAGACTAAAGACATGGTCCAAAGACATGGTCTAAAGACATGGTCCAAAGACATGGTCCAAAGACACAGTCCAAAGACACGGTCCAAAGACACGGTCCAAAGATGTAGTCCAAAGACATGGTCCACAGAAATGGTCCAAAGACACGGCCCGAAGACACGGTTCGAAGACACGGTCTGAAGAACGGTTCAAAGACAAGGCCCAAAGACACGGTCCAAGGACACTGTCCAAAGACACGGTCCAAAGACACGGTCCAAAGATGTAGTCCAAAGACATGGTCCACAGAAATGGTCCAAAGACACGTCCCGAAGACACGTCCCGAAGAACGGTTCAAAGACAAGGCCCAAAGACAAGGCCCAAAGACACGGTCCAAGGACACTGTCCAAAGACACAGTCTAAAGATACGGTCCGAAGACATGGTCCAAAGACACAGTCCAAAAACACAGTCAAGCACCTCTGTAGGGGTTGACCAGATCGAGTCTCCGATCACTCGCTAGAATGTCAGTTCTGTTTTGCAAGCATTGTCAAGCAATGACTATGAACACAATCCAATCAGATTGCATTTGATAAACGAACATTATGGCGATCAGCCATGTTGACGAAAGCTCTGTGTGAGCGGTCAGAACAGGTAGACTCGACGGATTTGTGACTACTTTCAATCATGGAATGAAGCAAACTTGGGGTTTGAATCCCGAGGTATGCATGCAGTCACGCTTTCATGATCTACCACAATATGTGCAATGGATTAACACAAACTATATCCTCATTACAGCATTACCCGCATAATAAATAACAATAAAGTGAGCAATATATGTTAAACAAGACTATCAAAAGAACACGCTACTCTTATAAACAACACTTGTTCATCACGTAGCATAAGAGACACTGTTAATAAAATAGCGTACTTGAGTTATAAATAGTCACCATGATTTAATGATGATCGTGAATGAAGAAATGTTTATAAATGAGACAGTTCATAAAACTGCATAATTGAGATATAACAATCTAATTAAAATTGATCGTGATTTTGTTTATAATTTTATTAATTTTTGTTTTATAGAAAGATTTGAGCGGGAAATTCACTCCCAAAATAAACCACATTATTGAGTACAAAAGGGGGTGGGATGAAGGCAACAGAAAAACACCCCCACATAGATTTTTATAAAAGAAAAGAAAAAAAGGAGTGAGTGCTATACGCGACAGGCTTCTCTGTAGGAAGTCTTGCCAAAGTATTGGAGATCCTCATAAAATACAAAGTTCTGGAAATAGCTGAGCGGACACATGTTGTCGATGGTCTTCCCTTTGCAGAAGCGCACCTGTCGTGTCCTGTCCTCACCGTTGAAGATAACCCGCAGGTAGTAGGTCTGCTGTGCCGACTTGGTGTCGTCCTTGCTGAACAGTTCAAAGACGAGGCGTGATGCGTACCTGGGCCAGCGGCCGTCGTGGATGCCGAGCGCGGTGGCCAGCGGTGTCACTGTCTTGTCATGCCCTGAGTACACGACGACACGCGACCGCTCGACACCGACTGTCACGTTGTGCATCCGGTGCAGGATGATGTGCAGCAAGGGGTGCATGAGGAGACGCTGCTGTCTCTGGTAGGCATAACTGCCCAGCTGCGACAGCCCGTTGTAGTCCAGGTACTGCCACACCTTGCCGACCAGGTCCCATGTGATGCACGAGTCTGGGTCGGTGCGCGCACATGGCAGCTTCATGCCGTGGCACACGTGACCATTGAAGACATCCGAGAGTGCTGACAGCCAGGGCAGCTTCGCCTCGGGCACCTTCAGTATCTGCGCAATCTGCCGCTTGATGCGTGCATGCAGGGTGCTGTTGCGCGCGCGCTTGCTGTACTCCTTCTTGATGATCGCTTCGAGCCGGTACGCCATCATGCACTCGCAGGAGAAGCCGGTCAGCTGGTGTGAGCAAAAGGTGACTGTGCGCGTCAGGGAGATCGGGATCTGCGCAATGTCAAACAGTGGCAGAAAGCCAAAGAGGAAAGCTACCGCACTCTGGTAAGTCCGCGTGTACTCTGTTGATATGACTTGCACCTCCTCTGGCGGGGTCTCCGGAGACAGCAGCTTCCACTTCCGAATGTAGGCATCACCAAGGAGTTGACCATTCTTGATGTGCTGCACAGCACCTAGACCAGTCATCTGCGCCCCTTCGCAGTAGCGGCTGTGTGGATACAGGCCAAACCGAAAGGCTGTACTGTCTGGCCGGATGTCACTCCACTGCATTCGCATTGTCCTTAGATAAGACTTGACCAGTCGGTTGGACCTCGCCATGGAGATGTTCACCTCACATGGTATCCATGGCGCTTCGTAGCCGGGTAAGGCATACATCGGTGAGCGGTCACCATGTCGAAGGACCACATGTACATGCTCAAGGTTGTAACCAGGTGGCGCTACTCCTGTAAACAAATGGAAAGGGAGTTATCATGCAGTAAGCAACAGAATCCGTTGTTCATTCAATTGGATCTAAAACAGGACCCAATAGTGAACCGAGGATTGACTCTAGGACCTCATGCATAGCAAGTGGATACTACATCCACTCGGCCATCCCATTCCTAATGAGTATGTATGTATTAAACCGTAACCCTAATGGCTAAAATACATTGTGAACCTAAATACAAAAGAAAAATTTAATATTTTGATTGAAGGCTATTTAGGCCAGTATTTTACTATTGTTTTACTATAAATAAGTATGTGCATCACTTACTATTAGCCACAATTATATAGGGAGGGATGACTGAATAAATTGAACACTAGCTTCCCATGCAATATAATACTGGGTGCCGTGACCGAATCGGTAGACTGTGGGCGTCGCCTGTGGGAGATCGTCGTTGGTTTGACTCGACCGGGAACCAAACTCCGGTATAAAATTTATACTTGTTGTTTCCTAGCCTGCTGCTCAGAATTAATAGGATAGGGCAAGGACTGGTTAGCACAGTGTCAGGATAATGTGACTAAGTGGGATATCAGGTCATGGTGCAGGCAGCCTGATTTCCCCAGTGGGGCAGCAAGTCGCCATGAGTGTGCACTGTCACAAGTCGGTACCCGTCCTGATATGACCATAGATCTTCCCAGACGAAATTAAACCAAGCACTTAAAGATTGATATTTGATGTTAACAATCATTGCTAGGATATGGCATGAAACAATGAGGAAGACCAATTGTCCGTTATTTAAATTCCATTCACTTAATCGACGGATATAATCCCAAGAAAATTAACGAAAATAACACCAAAAAAAGGATTTAAAATCAAATCTCTCCTCACAATCCAAGATAGCATTTAATATTGTTGTTGATAACCAAACGCCTTAGTGATACTACCACTCTCCAGATGTCACTACTTGTTGAACACGATGGCCTTCCAGTAGACCGTCAGATTAGTACGCCCATTACAAACTACATGGCGACACTGTCGCAATTGCCTCCGTTAGATTACGCCATAAGCTGCAGCCTTTATTTTCCGCTAGAGGGAAGCACTGTATCTAACGATTCACTGGTGGGAAGCATAGATAACGCAGCATCAAGCTCCAGGCGGGAAATGATGGACAGACACAGTCCACACAAGGTAGATGACAACAGACACAGACAGAAGGTAGTTGAGGACACAGACAAATGATACCAGCAGGAATTAAGTGACTGCCTTACTCTTACTCTTGTTTTGTTTGTTTGTTTGTAATTTTACGCCCAAGCAAAATCTAAGGTAAATCAAGACAGTCAGGTTTGTTTGTTGTTGTTTTACGTCCTAGCAACATATATATGGTCATATCCGGACAGGTACCGACTTGTGACAGTGCACACTCATGGCAATTGTATAGTGCTGCCCCCACTGGGAACCAGGCTGCTGGCACCATAACCCGATATCCCACACAGTCATATTATCTTGATACTGTGCTAACCCGTCCTTGTCCTATCCTATTAATGATGAGTGTCAGGCTAGGTAACGACAAGTATCAATTTGATAAGTCATTGGTTTGACTCGACTGGGATTCAAACTCCCGACCTTCTGTACAGGAAGCCTGCGCTCTACTGATTGGGACACAGCGTCCGATGGGGGCGGACAGGTAGCTCCGTGATAAGAACACTCTTCAGGCACAAGAGATAATTAGGTTTGAATCCATGTCCAAGGAGATCCTTTCATGTCCGATATTGGTCCAATTAGTGCATTTGCCCCTGTGGGTTTGCTGCCAAATGGTGACGGCTTCTCATGAGGTGAACACTGAAAAGACTGGGCACTGTTCCAGTCCACGACGATTAAGCGTCGTTAAAAACTGGGCTGAGCAAGGTGCTTCAAGCACACGCACACTACCTACTCATATTTTCAAGACTGGACGGGCGGCTTCCCGTGTGGAAGGTTGGGAGTTCAAATCCCAGCCGATGCAAACCAATGACATATAAAATTGATACTTGTCACTACCTAGCCTGGCGCTTAACATTAATAGGATAGGACAAGGACTGGTTAGCACACTATCAGGATAATGTGACTGTGTGGGATATGGGGTCATGGTACCAGCTGTCTGGTTTCCCAATGGGGCAGCACTATAAATTGTCCATGAGTGTGCACTGTCACAAGTCGGTAGCCATCCTTATATGACCTTAGATGTTGCTAGAATGTAAAACAACAATAAACAAACATTTTCAAGAGCATTTTCAAGAAGACAACATTTTGATACCAACAGTTTACTCGAAAGTATGTAATGTTGAGGAAACAATTTTACCAAAATAAGTGACAGGAATTTGTCAAAAACATTCATCTCAAATTTCATGTGAATTTTATTATCTGGGTTCATACAAAACGTTGACCACCAAATTGAAGAACATTCAAGAACATACAACTAAATTCAAGAACTTATTCGAACCAAAAATCTAATTTCAAGAGCATTCAAGACTTTTAGCTATGTATGCAAACTCTGTGGGATACTGGTGGGCTAGAACCACTGGACCAGGGACTTATAACGATCTGGCTGGTTGTGAGACAGCCTGAGTGTTGTAGGTTTGGTGCATGTGTTTGTGTGATTGGCTCCTGAAGTCACGTGGGGATTCAGGAGGGTTTGTATTGGACAATTGGTGGGTGGTTGCGTAGGTTTGACGCATGTGTTTGTGTGATTGGCTCCTGAAGCCACATGGGGGTTCAGAAGGGTTTGGATTGGACAATTGGCAGGTGGTAGCATTCATCAAGGAAATCGGGAATTGAGAGGATATAACCCTCAGAGATGAATGGTTTTTCCGTCATCAGGGACGATAGTGGTTTCAGGCAACAACAAAAAAAGAAGCGGAAATCAACCCGAGATTATTATCCCCAAGGCATATTTCCGTCCTAGAAGCTAGCTACCGTACCACACCTACATAAAAAGAAAAATGCCCCCAGGCACGGAAACCGCTTTAAAACGCGAAAATATCATCCCTGTTCATTTGTACCTCCTCACAGTGCCCGACTTTCTCCCAACTTCATGTAAGTTGTCTCGGGTGATTTGGTAAGTGGTTTTGGGCTGCAATATATTACCCTAATATTGGGGAATTCGGGATATTTTAAATACCTATACGCATCTACCTGGTACCCACACCTAGATACACCCATCTATATATCTACACACACATACCTACATTCACTCATGTCTAGGAACATCTCGACCCACATATCTGCCCACCTACACCCATACACCTACCCATCATCATCATCATCATGCTGTCGGTCGCGATGCGACAAAGACTGCTTTCATTACTTGACTGCCGCTCTCCAACATTTCATGAAAGCTGCCTGCAAAAGTATTGAAGTGCTGCTGGCTTTTGCAAGTTACCAGCGGCACTCTCTCAGGGAGCAAATAGAGGTTTCACACCGGCAAGAACATGTCAAGACAGGCGCAAAACTATTTGTCCCTGCAGTGGCTGGTCAGGAGATGTTGGCAGTTCCATACATCAACCGCCCTTAATGCTGCCACAGTGACATGGTTTTCTGTTTAGGGTTTGCTCCCTTAGCCTTCGGTTCTGTCAAGAACCTGTACCACAAGGCAGTGGTTTACAACTCTGCCCACACACACACATACCCATGTACACACTTATCTACACATGTACCTACCAAGCGACCCTTATCCACACACACACATATACACACACATTTATCCACACACGCACTACTACACACACCTGGTTCTAAACAAATTCAAATATAGTCGATTTAAATATGGAAAATAGCGTCCACCGTATCGACCTGGTAATGACAGTTACTCCGACTCCGGGACTCATTTTTAATACCATGTCCCCAGTCCTGTAATTCCTCTCTCTCAGATAAGCTAGACTTAATGACTGCAACTCAAAATAATCCAGTCCTCATTTCTCACCGGAAGAGCCTAGACGCATTATTAACACCACAAGGATTTAAAATAAAAGCGTCTTGCAAGAGAAAGAGGGAAAAGAAAGGAAAAAAGAAAGAAGAGGAAGAACGAAAAAAGGAAAGAAAGAAAGGAAAAAAAGAAAGAAAGACAGACAGAGACAGACAGACAGGCAGTATAATTTATCGCTTAGCTGACAGAGAGACGACTGAGAAATAGCAGCAATGTCCAAAACCAACACTGCAGTCTTGGCTGGTATTGATTCAGAAAGTCCAATATTGGCTGCTGGAAGAGAACAATTGTTCCCCGGTTCATTTCATGACGATTTTATACATGACTGATGATTTTATGGATCTTGTCTGTCTGCAGCAAAATTTGGAGCTATCCCCGAGAAAGAAAGAATATTGCCTCGTCGCAACTATATTTCTGTACGTTAACAATGAGATGGAACTGTTTTATGATTGATTGACAGATGCACGGGGTTGGGGTGACGTCTGTCATCAACTGACCTCTCTGATTTTCTTGCATAAATGTTGGTGATTTTTTAAGTTATATTTTCAAGAAGAATTAAGTTAAACAACCAGTCGCGATTTAGGTATCAAATATCCACTTTGAAGACAATTATTACCGATTTCGATAGATGAAGTTTTTTCCTTGAAAAATAACAAACGCATGTAATAACATAAAGAAATAGTAAACTTAGCAGTTTCCTTACTAGCAGGGGTATGTTGCTTTCTAGCCTTTTTACCCTTATATTTATGCTCTACATTCTCCATTAAGTTAATTACTAATCCACTGCTCTTTATTGAATTTCTCTTTTTTTTTTATTGTACTTATAGTGCCTCGGTGCTGAAAGAAAACATTGTTCAGAGGAATAAATATATTTACTTTTTTATTTAAATACACGTTTAGGGTCCGTACACATGTGAAGGTATGGAATTCAAGGCTTTTCAAGGCTGTTTTTTTAATACAAATTCAAGACTATTTTCATTTGAGCTTCAGGGGGGAAAAAAACCCGCGATTTCAGACTAATTTAGATCAGTGGGGAATGTTTAATGCAATGCAAGGCTTTTCAAGACTCATTTCTAAAAATCGGTAAAATTCGAGGTTTTTCAAGACCCTGAAATGGGACAAATGAAGTTCAAGACTTTTCAAGACTTTCCAGGCCCCGATTGGACCCTGCACGTTGGACACTTCAGAACAACCAAGTGATCACGTCAGCTCAAATTAACCAACAACCATTACCCTGCTTCCTCCTTGGCCCAGTTCTAGTTGCTTCACCTTATATAAACGTTGCACCCCCCTAATCTCTGCATCAATGCTTCATTCCTGTACCAAACATACTCCAGCTTCAAAAACTGTATCATTATACAAAAATAATAAAATTAAACTCTCTCCCCAAAACACACCACATCGCGACCACATTCCAGTTGGCCAAATTGTCCCATCCAGTCTCAGCCGTTCAGCATGATTGAGCAGTCTCACTATTGATTATTTTAAGTCTTCCTCCCTCCCTGCCTCCCCAACTCCTTCCCTCCCAACTACACCTCACCTCCTCCCAGTCATCTCGGTCACACCCATCGACTGTGTCAATTCTTACCTCTCCCCCAACACAAGCTAGGTGGACGCAAAATGTTTCCTGATATCTTATGTCAAAACCAGAAGTCGTTGACCTGTTTATTTGTCTTGCAATTTTTTATATTTTTTAAAATGCCTCACCTCACATAAATCATAAAGTAAATGGCATCATCTCTTTCTGCGTTATAACTAATATAAGGCCCCGTGTCGATAGTACATGCCATGACCTCGTAGCATAGGTTTTAGTCATGACCACTACATTGTTAGTAATATCACCACCACACCGACTCAGTTTGGTTGATAGCCAAATCATGACGATTTAAATTGAATTAATATGAACATGATAAATTACAAAATATCATTAGTTCAACTAAAAATCACAAGTTCTACTAATACAGAAATTTCTGTAGTCACATGCGGTAACAGATACATATGTGCCATGAGTTAGGGTTTATAATTGTTATTACACACGTGGGTGTGTACGGTGTGTCAGCAATGGCTCAGAGAGGAGGGAGGTTCTGCACTTTTGATATAACATAATTCCCTTAAATGTCCAATAAACGAAGCCAATATTTTCCAGTATTTAAACCACATTATTTGTTGTTATCTTAAAGTCGACAAAAACACTGTTTTTTAAACACTATATGAGCCTGTCTCAAAAGGTGACAACTCCTTTTTTTTGTCCATTGTAACGATTGACACAAAACAGCACAGAAACGGTTACACTGAAAACACAAGGATATTTGCTTCAAATCAATATGTATTCTATTGGGATTATGAAACACCATGTAAAAAACAAATCAGTTTATCCTGAGAAAATGCATGAGCAGATAGTATGTTGATCGTTACAATGGACAAAGTTTTGTCCCATATTGCTTAGCACCTTTTGAGACAGTCTCATATATTACAGACTATGCAATATGATATATGAAATGAATAAACCTTCACCCTATTACTGACCATGATTTTCCCAAACCTTCCAAAAGGCAAAACCTTAAAGTTGTATGGTCCGATGAAACATATATTTTTCAAAACCTGACCACATATTTACATTTGATTCTATATATCCAACTTAGGCACTGATGCATTAACTAAGGCTTTGGGGCAGCATAGACAGAATAACCAGTGAATTTATTACCCCCATCCCTTTGGGCACCTACTTTGACACAGCCGGGAGAATACTAACAAATTAGGTCAATCTCGTGACCTTATTAGTCCTACCCTCATTCCCAGGAGCATATATGCCATTAGTCAGGTTTCACACTACCTAATAGGTAATTCCTCATCACATGACCATCACGAGATGTGAATCTGGACCACAGCAATGAGACTTTTGACAAGCTTGCCGAAATGATTTTGGGTTCTTTCCGCTCAAATTGCTCCAAAATTAGCCATTTCTCATCAAAATGACTCTGGAATAATGACTAGTAGTAGGTACTCCAAAGTCGGTGTGTACGGTGTCCGCAGCGCGAAATTTGACCTATTTTAACCGTTTTAAAAAGGCTTGAATCTCCACTAATTCTGCTTGGTTTGAAATAAATATTATATCAAATTAAAGGTTGTTCTTTTGCCTTTTAGGGTGTCTGATTTTTAATCATCATTATGAAAGAAATCACAGTCACTGGACACTTGTTGGCGGGTACCATCGGCAGCTCTGAGCATGCTCACCGATTTTGTTTTCATCCAGTCTGAGCTACTCCCTTCCCTAAACTTGATGGCTTGGTGAGTACATTGACCTGAGCTAAAAACAACCACCAATAAAAGATAGAGAAGAATCTAGGCTTCATTAGGATATCAAGCATGAGTGTTTCTGAGTGGGAAATTTGATTGAACTGAAGGAGTGAAAACATTAAGACATTAATCCTCCTTGAAAATTGATCAGGATCGTTTTGAAAATTATATCATCAGAAAGCTTAAGTCTTCCTCTGCCTAACCAGAACAATATTTGGTTGAGATTTATATCATGCGCATCAAGCTTGGTCTGAGAAGTCACTGCTGCAAGAATTTGGCTATTGTCAGCTCGCGATGCTTAAAAGCGAATGTTGTCTTTCTTTCTCTGATCAGTAGGAGAAAATGATGTCATCATGTAGAGCTTTTAATTCTGGTTATTTTGGTATAAAGAGTGCAGTGATCGGACAATTAGAATGGGAGTTATGCTATTTTTCTTAATTTTATTGTCAGCTCGCGATGCCTAAAATTGAATGTTGTCTTTCTTTCTCTGATCAGTTAGAAAATTATGTCATCATGTAGAGCTTTTGATTCTGGTTATTTTGGTATAAAGATTGCTGTGATACGACAATTAGAACGGGAGTTATGCTATTTTTCTATATTTTACTGAATTTATTATTGGTGGTTGCTGGAAATTAAGGAATTTAGCAAGTTTGACATGAAATTTCAGAAAGAATACTAACAGTGATGTTCTGCAAAAAATTGAGCTTATTTGTACTATAGAGAATGAGATTCTTTAATATTGGACAGATCATATGCAAAATAGCTTCCAGGTGGGACCCTAAAATCCAAGATTTTGGAAATGTGCACAAATCGGGGCAAAAAAATCAATCTTTAAACACTCATAACTTTGCAGCTATTCAATCGATCTAAATGATTTTTATATCATTGAGATCCAATTTAAAAGATCTGTACAGATATATAAGATGTAATACTGACCTGTTGAAAATAGACATCACTTTGGAGTACCTACTAGTAGGTTATAATAGTCAACTTGATATATTTATCTAAAAAATGATGCAAACATTCGAAAGCCATCGGACTATGAAACTTTAAGGGCCGTCCAAAATTGTTAACATTTTCAGTCGAACAAAGCATACAACAGGGGTTGGGGGCGGGCGTAGTAGGGAACGGGGGAGGATGTCAATCAAGTACGACCGTTATCATCTAATAAAATATTGATATTTAAAATGTATTTACCAGAGTATTTAAATGTTGATGTGTACTACTTTGGGAAGGTGGCGGAGCGACTGGTAAAATAGTATACTTTATACAACTGTGAAAATGTTGACAACTTTGAATGGCCTTTCTTTTTTTAATGTTTTATTTTCAAGTGCTTGGAAAACTTACTTTGATGTCCCATACATTCCAGTTTTTCCAGAACCCCATATTATGTGTTTATTTACATATATATCTATCGCCCCCCCCCGCCCCCACACACACACCTCCACTCACACCCACCTGTAACTTGTGCACAAAGAGCACCTAAGGAAAGAGACCCTACCTTCGTCACCCTGCACATTATCCTCGGGCGGACCACAATACTGGCGTGCTCTCGACTGCGCACGCGCCTCGCCGTCCACCACCAAGGACGCCCGCTCCTCCACGCCCTGTGGCAGACGGTCGCCCGCCTTGACCTCTGACCGGCGCGAGTGTGACGTCACGGGGCGCGTGGCTGAGCGCGCCAGACTGACATCCGGTTCCTCGAGGTGCGTGGCGGGCGCGTGCAGGTAGTTGGAATTGGCCACCAGGTGGTGTCGACCGGCGATCCGCGAGTCACCGAGGTCCTCCCACAGAAATACATCTGAAGCCGGGAAATATATTATGATTAGGCCAAATATAACAAAAACAAATTGGTGATCGTCCTTT
Source organism: Branchipolynoe longqiensis (assembly GCA_030323885.1). Lineage (NCBI taxonomy): Eukaryota > Metazoa > Annelida > Polychaeta > Phyllodocida > Polynoidae > Branchipolynoe > Branchipolynoe longqiensis. The sequence continues at coordinate 71,988,339 of CM059191.1, forward strand.
TGATCACACAAAACAGGGTGGCCGGCAGTCTGGTCTCACAGTGAGATAGCACTATAAAAGTTGCTATGAGTGCACACTGTTACAAGTCGGTATCGATCCTAATATGACCTTAGATTCTGCTAGGATGTAAAACACCAAAAAGACAAACAAACTCACACTAGGTACCCGCAGCGCCCTGTAAAAGTGCAGTAATGGTTCTTTTTTCATCAATATTCACATGCTTGTAATTATTTCTGTAAGTATATGATTTTGATGAAATTGCATGAGCTAGAACATCAACACATGTTCTATCTGATGTTGTTGGATTGAATATATAGTTTGTATTTAAGTAAACTCCATTTATATGATGAGTGTATTTAGTGAATATTCCTTCAATACTGATGTAAATGAAAACGACTGTGAAAACAGGGTATTTTTAATGGGCTCGCGCTTCCTTGCACTACATCGTAGAAAGTCATGCATGGTACCAGAAGAAGCGCAATGACCTCAGCTTTCGGATCATATATGGTTTGCCCTAGTGTAAAATATTCCGATAATTGCACATTGGTGGGTGATCTGAACTGGTCTATAAGGGATTACAATTGTTATATAAAAGGTAAATGATGTAATGTGACCAGATGCATGTGGTATTGTGTAGTGCTGGTGATCCTTTACTTAGATTAAATAGACATTGTCTATTCTATAGATAGTGTGAGAGGGGCACTACTGTTAGTGTGGTAGGGCCTTAGCAGCTCTGCTCACAACTGTTAGCTATGGATCACTGCACACCCAGACACAACAGGGCAGTGAGGCCAAAACAACCAAGGCATGGTTACAAGCATGCTTGCTGTTAATTGGTGGATATGTGGATGCTTACTGTTGATTGGAGGATCTGGTCATGTGACAGGCCATCTTGGATTCTAAAACCACTATATAATAATAAACCTGAGGGTGCAAGCTCTCTCTCTAACTTTCACTCTATACTCTGCCTTTCTTCTACTTGCCTGTAGTGATGTCCTATTTAGCCTGCCTACACAACTACAGCTGCCAGCAACGACTTTACACTAGGTCAAAAAGGTCAACTTCTGCAATTTAAGTTTTTTTGAAAGTTTAAAGCCCATCTACTGAATTAAAAAATATTTTAAACCTAATAAGATTTGGTATGGATAGATAGACAATTTGATTCCCTTTCCAATGATACCAATCTTAGTATAGTGCTAGTTTGTGCAAGGATCTGCAGACAGAATATTTACACCAAATTGTTTGGAACACTAGTTTCACAATGGTGACACCCCTGTAGAAAGATGTATATGACATTGGTGTCTGTTGAGATATATCAGAGAATATATAAGCTAATATTGGGCCAAAGTGGGGAAGATCCAACCATTGCTATACCCACAGTGAATATTTAAAGATGAATTTAAATCGATATTTTTGGTTTCAGACACTTTTAATTTGTATTTGCCATCAAAATGCAGCTTTTGATATTTTTAGCTAAATTATTGTCATAGCTAATATGCATTAGTTCCATATGCTATGTCTCCAAAATTTGAAGAAGATCCACATATTGGATGAGCCACAGTGAGTGTTCAAAGCTTGATGAACAAATCTTTATCTTTTATTTTGTACACTTTTCTTTTGTAAGTGCAATCAAAATGCACTTTTTGTATTGCAAGACAGAATATTAACATGATAATGTGTATTACTTCCAGATGATGTGCACTTTCAATTTATAGGAAGTTTAACCAATTGGTTAAGCTACAATGAACATTTAAAGATTCAATAAATTGACATATTTGGTCTTCCGACAATTTGTCTTTATATATGTTCAATCAAAATTCAATACTTTCCATACTTTTGGATATAATATTGATATCAATAATAGCTATTAGTCTCAGGGAATGGTTATCGTAATACTGTGCCAAATATGAGGAAGATTCAAAAGATTGTTTTGCTACAATGAGCTTTCAAAGATTGAAATGTTGAAAAGAATTCACTTACAGATGCTGTTTACATGCAAACAATTACACCGTTTGACATTTTAGGCTGCAAATATCTTTTGATTCTCTGAATATAGAGCTCTGAAAGAAAATAGGGTGTTACACTGTCATCAATAGGTGAACTATTTAGCATTTATTCAGTCTTGTTCCTGTTTTCCAAGAAAATATCATGCTTTGAAAATGGCTATTTGGCCAAATCAAAATGATTTTTTTGTTATGAATTGCACTTTTTGACAGTCTTATTAAAAATCTGCTTTACTAATTGGTTTAGCAATTGACAATTTAAATTCGTTTATATATGTACAATGGAAATTGGTTAGCAGAACTCCCCTCACATCCTTCCACTTTTTATTATATTTGGTCAAAGTTCCACCTTTAATTCAAAATTAATACATGTTTATATATTTAATCTAAAACAATTATTATCTCCAGAACAATGCTATATATAGTCCAGCTGGTTTTGGATTTGGGTTTCTAATTTCAACATCTACAGGAAGGAATACAAATATTGGACCATAGTCGCACCTATCACTGTACTGTTCCTTGATGTATGCGCCACAACAAATGTGTTGTGTAAATAATTATTGTTGCATGGTCGGAAAACCAGTGCTCAAATGAAAAACAAACAAAAACTTTGAAGAATAACATTATATTTACAAAAGAAACACCCACCCTATGACACTATTGGTATGATCTCACACTCACACTCACACTCACACACACACACACACACACACACAAACACCTCAACATGGAGTGCTTTGGGCACATAGCCATGAGACCACACTGTAGTCACTCATCGTTAAACAACTTAACCTGCCCTATACCGACATTGCTGCCGGGGTTGTCAGAGCCCCGAATATGTTGGTCTGGGCAGAACTATTAGCAAAGGCCCTGTCACACTACGATGTATGGCATTAGCGTGTGCGTAACGTTTTGAAATAAATATCAAATTTTAATAAGTCAGCATTCGCCAAACTTTTCGCGCTTCGGGCAGCCCGCACAACATATGAAGCGTACGCAGAGCGTATGGCTAGAGCATGCATGGCATATAGCGATGTATACAAAACATATAGCGACGTATACTCGGGGTGCTGGGACGTGTAGTGACAGTTGTAGGCAACAGTTTCAGCATATGAGTAACACACAACGATGTATGGTCAATGTACGCCTAGCATGTCGACGTGTGCGTAGTGTGTGCAAAACGTATTCAAAATTTATGCGTAACGTGTGAAAAGTGTAGTCGTGATGTATGCAATCACCTTTAGGCCACGCCTTGGTCACGTGATCGGTCGCCGATGGGTATAAATACACGGGAGTTTTGGTTCTCTCCACACACTGCCACCATGCCTGCCAAGAACATAACAGGTTCAGCTGCCTGCAAGGCTGCTATCACTACATGACTAGGGCGTGGGAGAGGCAGGAAGAAGCAGATTCTGCCAGCATCACCATCACCATCACCACCATCGCCGGTGTCATCACCTGCCTCCTCACCACACCACTCTCCAGCACACCACTCTCTATCTAGCAATCCTGAAGAGATGGAGATGTAGTATGAGGTGGAGACCCAGATGCAAAGAAGAGTAGCGACGGACCCCCCAAACTGACTGAGAGGGAGCTGTGGAGAATGCAGAAGTTTGATTTCCTGCGGTCAGTCGTCAGGCACCGGTGTGAGCCCTGCAGAACTGTAAGTACAAAATCTGTTATCCTTCTGGGCAGTATGGGCATTATCATTCTGGTAAAACCCATATTATTCTGGACAAGTCGACAAAGGGATATATTTTATTTACATTATTAATCTGGAGAAATCAATTTAATCATTTTACGTGATATATTTGTTGTTCTTTTTTGTTGATTTTTGTTGTTGTTGACCTCATTTGTGGAAACAATGATTTGCATTCATGCTATTTTATGATTTTGTCTAGCAGGTGATGGCTGCCATAGATGCTGTGCAGGGGGATCTCGACACTGCTGAGAATGTCTGTGCTGATCTCCAAATTGGGCTGGAGGAAGAGGTTCCGGCCACACCTCCCACTGCAGTCCGAGAACAGGAAAAGGGAAGCGGACAGCCCCAGACGACGCCAACCTGATGGCAGTCATCCAGAAGCGGTTCCACGAGTCTGGGGAGCTGCTGAAGGGCCTGCAGCCGCCTCCAACACTGGCTCTTACGGAGCATGCCACCTTGTCAAACGACGTGCGGGACTCTGATGACAATGCCATGGGAACGGTTCAGAAATACGCGGGCAGCGATCAACCACATTCTGTCCCAGGGGTTGGAAGACAATTGTGGACCTAAGGCACCCATGGTTCCTCTGGCTCCTGTGGCTGCAGCGGCTCCTGTGGTTTCTCAAAGTGAGCTGTACCAGCCCCAGCCCCAGTAGTGGACCCACCAGCCACCACCGGCATCACCATGGGCGTCACAAACCTAGGACTATGTGCAGCAGTATATTTTGTTTGTTTGTTATTTTACGTCCTAGCAACATCTAAGGTCATATCAGGACAGGTATCGACTTGTGACAGTGCACACTCATGGTGACTTTATAGTGCTGTTCCACTGGGAAACCAGGCCACCAGTACCATGACCTGGTATCCAACTCAGTCACATTATCCTGACACTGAGCACACCAGTCCTTGCCCTGTCCTAATAACGCCGAGCACCTGGCTAAAAAGCGACAAGTATAAATTTTTAAGTCATTGGTTTGACTCAACCAGGGTTCAAACCCATGACCCCACGATCTACCAGCACGGGAGACGGACACTCTAACTCATTCAGCCATCCGGTCTGGTCCTGCTCAGTATATGCTGCAGCCGCTGCAGTCTGTGGCGCAGCATCCGCAGCCTCAACCTCTGCCTGTCCAACCTCTCCCGATGCGCCATCAGCCAGTGCCGCCTCTTCATCAGCTGGTGCCACATCCCTCTGTGGCGCCTAAACCTCAGGCGCATGGTCAGCCTCAACTTCAGCCACATGGTATGGCTGTGCATGCCATGCCTCCTCCTGCACCTTCTCACCTGCTGCCAGCACTGTGAGTGTGCCCTGGGCATCTACTCCAGTTGCCAGTGGCAGTTCCACTCCGACAGCAGCGACAACTGGAACGTCAACAGGCTCACCTAGCCAAATGTCCGATGGACTCTTGAACTTGTCGGGGCTGTCGAGGATCTCCGGTGTGTTGGGGGGTCTCTAATTTAGACCTCTTCCCCTCGTCAGCCCTGATGTCCCCCGGGTGGGGGCCCAACGATGATAAGTGAATGTATAAATAGGTGCTTATTATTATTATTTTCTTATGTTTATTATGTTCTTTTGTTTGTTGTTGTTTTAGGTCCTGGCAACAGCGAAAGTCATATCAGGACGGGTACCGACTTGTGACAGTGCGCACTCATGGCGACTTTATAGTGCTGCCCCACTGGAAGACCAGGCCGCCAGCACCATGACCTGATATCCCACTCAGTCACATTATCCTGACACTGAGCCAACCAGTCCTTGCCCTATCCTAATAATACCGAGCGCCAGGCTAGGAAGCAACAAGTATAAATTTTTAAGTCATTGGTTTGACTCGACCAGGATTCGAACCCATGACCCAACGATCTACCAACACGGGAGACGGACGCTCTAATTCATTCAGCCATCCCGTCTGGTTTCTTTATGTTCTTATTTTTATGTTATTATGTTCTTCTGTATATATTGAATGCCCATACTACCCATGGGTCAACTTGTTATGAGCAAATGGAGAATTACTGTGCAACATCTGATGCAGTCATCCATACACTTAGTCTTCAGTAACATTTGTAAGTTCTTCTTTACTTTATATTATTTGTTTTATTGTTATTGATAAAGGTCGGGAATAATTATAATGGTAAGTGTATGTCAATAATAATTATAATAATAATTATAATAATAATGACGATAATAATGACATTAATAATGACGTGAATAATGTCCGGTTGCCCTCCCGGCCTCCCCCTACCTCCCCTCCTGCTTTCCCATGGCGGCTGGCACTTGGTGGGGGTCGACGCGGGGGCAGGGATGCACGGGGGATGGGCGGGCGCATTCCGTCCGGCCGGACGGGGTCAGGGTGGGGGAGAGAAATGATGACAATAATAATAATGCTAAAAATAATGACAATGATAATAATTGATATTAATATTGACATTAATAAGGATGACATATATAATTATAATAATAATGACAATAATAATAATGCTAAAAATGATGACAATAAAAATAATTTATGAAACTATAGGAGAATAGGTACTAATACAGCTAGTAAACGTAATCTGACATTTTCACTGTTCTTCCTCTCTGAACTAACCCCCAACTCCCAGTAAGTTGGCCACTGAATATGAAGGGGTGTAAAGGGGGTGTGGGTGGGGAATTTGGAGGTGCAGTCACACAGGGTTTCCCACTGACCTACATATACACCCATGGCTGACTGGAGGTACCCCTATTGTGATGTGGTTGTTTGGTTTTAGCAACACACTTAACTAACACAGGGAACCTGGTCCATACGCATTAAGCACTAATATTTTAATGTTGTTTTACTAGTTACTTCCCTAACTAAATATCCTAACTCTAATCAGGGATATTAATATAATTTTGTCCTTTCCTATGATATGTTCCAATAGTAAAACTATCCCAAACTCATTTTGACAGTCATTTAGGTCATTTCACTACATAATCTTATATAAAATTCAACCTTGGTAATTAACTCGGTGGTCAAATGACCACCATAGCTAAAACGAGGTAAGCTCTCTAACCTGTTGATAGTGCTGCCCCAATGAGAAATGAGACCATGATCCAATATCACACTCAGTGACATTATCCTGATACTGAAAAAAAAAACCAGTCCTTGCCCTATCCTAGTAATGCCGAGCACCAGGCTATATAATGAGAAGCCTGGTGCTCGGGATTAATAGGACAGCACAAGGACTGGTTAGCACAGTATCAGGATAATGTGACTGTGGGATATCGGGTCATGGTGTCGGCAGCCTGGTCTTTCATTGGGACAGTACTTTAAATCACCATGAGTGCACACTGTCACAAGTCGGTGCCATTCTGATATGACCTTAGATGTTGCTAGGACGTAAAACAACAATTTAGTGCTTCCCCACTGTGATACTGTGTTACTGGCATCACGATACACTATCCCTCTCGATCATCTAATCCTGACACTACTCAGTCGCATATATATATATACACTCTTACTTTAAAGTCTTTGTTTTGACTTGGCCAAGAATCGTCCCACGACAGGTGCATTCAGTTCTCTAACTATTTGGCCATCCCGTCTGGTGCATAATTGGTGGCTGTTATGTGTACGTTATGTGCTCCTATAAGTGTAATTATCGCTTCTATTACTAGTGGCTTTGCATACATGTGTGAAATTACGTTGAGATAATTTGCGATCTATAACTAGGTTTGGGTGCAGCCTTTATTATCGTGTGCAATTTCTAATAATACCCGTTTTATCGAACCTCATTATGTATTTAATAGAATATTTCTTCTTCCCTCAATTATGATTATAATGTACGTCTCGTGTTCATTCACATGTTCGGATGAACCAAATTAAGTAGTCCTAAATCTTATCAAGTTAATTGCAGTTCGAGTATTTATGTTTCTTATTCTAATTAATGCGTTCATATCCACACTTAGTTCCAAATATCAGGCAACAAATGGATAAAGTATAAAAGTGGATTAACTGACGTCTACTTTGAGCTTAATTGTGGAAATCTTTTATTTATGGCTACAAAATATTAAGTCTTCCCGGTCAATGGTACAAACCTACATTCTCATGGTTTCTTCTGACTGGTTGGTTGTTGGAGTTTTACGTCCTGGCAACATCTAAGGTCATATCAGAACGGGTAGCGACTTGTGACAGTGCGCACTCATGGTGACTTTATAGTGTTGCCCCACTGGAAGACCAGGCCACCAGCACCATGACCTGATATCCCACTCAGTCACATTATCATGACACTGAGCCAACCAGTCCCTGCCCTATCCTAATTATGCCAAGCGCCTGGCTAGGAACCGACAAGTATCGATTTTTAAGTCATGTGTTGATAACTAATTAGACCTTATGATGAATACACTGTAAAGTAATCCTGCCTTCTGTCATTGGCTAACTAGACAGCTTCAGTTATGGCTCAAGAAACCAGTAGCTGAGTTAGTGACACGGTGGGCCGCCCCCCCCCCCCCCCACCCCACCCCAGTCCCCAATAAAACTGTCCACTTAGGATTAGCTATATTAGTTTCCACAGTTCTTTCGGAAAATTGTCTCTGATATTTACAACGTTTTAATCAGTGTTTTTTGTGAGTGTTTTTTTAGAGATCGTTTATTCTGCTCATAACGGTTAAGAGTATGCAATCCTCTCCGCGATATCTTCACGTGGTGAAATGTACCAACAATACATTATTTGTTATTACTAACACTTACATATGCCAAAGATGGACCCTAGAAGGACTGAGATGAGACTTAGAAGTTTGCCGAGTTTCCACATGATGAGGTCTCTCCAAACACGTCCTAGAAACCAAAGGAAACAAAGTCTAAAGAATAAGCACACACGGTGGTAGAGGTCGATATTTTAAAATCTGCTAGTGCTGATGCTACTATTGCTAGTATTAGTATTACCAACAATCATCTGTTCTAAGAAATACTGTGTTGTCAATTGGTGTATATAATTTTATATATATTTATTAGTATTAAGAAGAATAGTTAAAAACACACAAAAAGACATTATAGATTAAACCAGGAAGTTGTGCTGACTAACCCGTGTTATCTGGATGTATAACTGAAGAACAAATATGTTCTTAAATTGTTGATGTTATTAGTAGGGTATTATATTTGTTGATTATGCAGGGGGGGGGCAGGGTAGGACAGTAACTTTTCCCCACACTTGCCCACTCGAGCAAGTGACTGAATTCTCTACTTGCCTGAGTGACAAAACTGCTTGCCCAAGCCCAATTCAGCCAATTAAAACTGAAATCTGCTACTGCAGATCAAACAAATAACGACTTGCCCATTGGGAATATGCTATACCTATCCGTAAATTCTCCTTGACTAATTATCGTAGCCTCGTAGGAGGATGCAAAATTCATGTCTTTGGTGTGGTCTTGTTTTTCATTTCTTGTTCTCGTGTAGGTGGGGGAAACTTCAGAAAGCTTTAAAGCTGCATAATCCGATGAAAATATCAAATTCTCAAAAACCAAAACAATTACCTAGATTTGATTCTACATATCTAACTTAGATACTGGTGCACTTTTTAAACATTTGCCATCACATAGAAGGAAATAATGATGCAATTTAATTGAATCTGTTACTGCAGAAGCCTATGATCTCAGAATGTTGGCGTGCTTGCCTAAATTAATTTGGCATGTTTGTACTTCAAATATCTCAAAGGTTAGCCATTTCAAATAAAAGTTACTTCAAACGAAAGTAAGGTAGATTATAACGATCAACCTAATATATCTAGCTCAGAAAATGATAGAAACTTAAAACCATCGGACTATGCAACTTTAATCTTATTAATATTATTATTAATCTTTATACTTTACTGTTCTGCCTAGCATGCTTCTGCAGAAAGAAGATTAGGTTTATGTCGTGTTTTCTATAATTTAGAATGTGTCATGTCACTAGACTAGTGCAACATTATGGAGTGGGTGCTGATTCTGATACTTCGAGACGATATTAGTTATATTATGATTAAACTAGACTAATAGACTACATCACGGTTCCGACTGCGCATGCGCTGAAAACGGCGTTGGGAGCAAAGAAAAGACTTACGGCCATTTAGTTTGCCAATACGCGCAGTGAAAAACGTTAGTTTTATTCAAAATTAATTGAAATCCAGAACCCTAACCTTATTATTTTAATATAACCTTTTTGTTAAACATGTTTTCTATATGTGTTCCAACCGGTTTGTGCCTAGGTGGAGGGGATATAAATAAAAACATGAATAAAATAAGTAAAACTGACTCTGGCTATGGCTCTAGTCTGAGTGCTTAGATTTTTCTAAATCTAAATGCACATGGCATAAGATGTGCTGATTATATTGATGTAAATACAATGCTGGATAAAAGATTAAGATCTTAATTTATTATATATATTTTTTTAGTTGGTATTCTATGTTTCAAACAAGAGCTGAGACGAGCTGAAACTAGCACATTTCATAGCTGCACCCAGTCTATTAGCATGTGCCATGTGCTTCTGTGGGGGGGCGGGGGGGGGGTTTGCTCTGACGCATCCCACAATGCACCGCGCTGCTGGAACCGTGATGTAGTCTATACAAATTAATAGTGTACTTGAGTAGGGGGCAATTACATCTAACGTAACAACACATCCAATGCATTGGCATTATTGCTGTAAAAGGGTGCCTTGGCTTAGCTGTGGACTACCCTTTTATTTCAGTTTTAGAGGGCTGGGTGAAGCCTGAACCGAGTGATGGGAGGTCTAAAGTAATGAGACACATTTAACAAGACTGCGATTGGAGAGAAAAAAAGGGGAAGGGGAGGGGAACTACCAACCTGTGGACTACGAAATAGCGAATGGTAGACAGGAAGTGTGAACACTTATTTCAATATTTGTCTCATTTTTGCTTGAGAAAGTTGATTGCAAGTAGATAAGCAACACAAGGAATAATTAGTAGCATGTGGTGAATAAGGGGTCAAATTTCCCTGGATCATCAGCCCATGCTTTTTCTAATCTGTTCTTGAATGAATTTATTGACTCGCCATCAATAACATTTTGTGGGAGACTGTTCCATATATTTATGATCCTGTTTGAGAAACTGTGTTGCCTTAACTTTGAAATGGCTCTGGGTTTTACTAGTTTAAGAGTATGGCTACCCTATATCCCAGTAACTACTATTGAAATGCACAATTGCAGCTCCTTCGTCCACATCCATACCACATTGCGTCTAACCGTCGGTGTTGCTTGACTAACCCTAGTAACCAACTTGGTGCTGTGGAAGATCATGGAGTTGTCTATTGACGGCCGCAGTTGTGTACCTCCTCAGACACTGCCTCTGTCCGAGTCACCGTGACCCTGACACTTCTGTCGGCCTGCAGTGTACCCATCCACATGGCATCGTGAATTTCAGGATGGAGGACAAGGAAACTATCCCCGGGTGGACCTATGTGATAATGTGTGCGTGCTGTTGTTGTTTTTAAACACCTTAGTTTATTACAGTCACACAGTGTTTCTGTTTGCATGTGAGTTGTGACCGCGTTTAGCTCTTTCATCGGCACATTCATCTGGATCAGAGCAGTGACCAGTGAGGCATTACCGCAATCACGGCAATGTGAATGTAGTCAGTGACGCTACTCCCCAGCGGTATTGGTCCTTTCATGCACAATGTGCCACTGGCACGAGTAATGATTGTTTGTATTAACAGTATACACACATCAGACTGTTGTCTATTGTTGCCCACACTCCGCTATTTCGCATGACAGTAATGTTTGTGTAGATGTGTCCGCTCCAGGCTAGTCCCAGCTCAGCAATTTGGTTGGATGAGAGAATGCTCGCCTGTGGGTTCAGCATCACTTTTTCCATCTGACGCTATGATGCAGTGTCGCCGTGCACAGGTCATGCTGAGCCATAAAGAGTGTATTATATATGGGTCGTTCTGAGAAACTACGTTTTTGTTTGCTTTTTTGTTGTTGTTTTATGTCCTAGCAACATCTAAGGTCATATCAGGACGGGTACCGACTTGTGACAAGAAGCACGCATTGCGATTTTATAGTGCTGCCCCACTGGGAAATCAGGCAGCCACCATGTCCATGACCTGATATCCCACTCAGTCACATTATCCTGACACCAAGGTAACCAGTCCTTGCCCTATCCTAATAATGCCGAGCACCAGGCTAGGAAGCGACAAGTATCAATTTTTAAGTCATTGGTTTGAATCGATCAGGAACCAAACTCACGAACTCCCGATCTTATGCACACGAGGCCTGGGCCCGTATGCATGGAGCGGTGTTAGTGTGCTAAACCCCGGTTAGGCAGGATTTCTGGTTTAGCACCGAAAAGTCACTATGCATGGAGCAGTGTTAGGCCTAACACCACGAGTTTAAAGCCGGAGATTCTAACCCCAGCCCATAGCAGGTTTACAGCGGTGTTAGTGTTAGGTTAGTGTCAGGATGGAGCCCAAATCTATTCAATGCTATCATATTTAACTGAATTAAATACGCAATAAGTGAAATTTAATCAAATTAACCCTAAAAATGAAGTGATATTAACGCTGCCGCCGCATCGGCAGTGATATTAATATTGTCGAATCGACGAATGTAAAGTAAACAAATCACCGCCGCCGCATCGACGTCGATTTACACACTGTAGCCGTGCCGGTTAGTGTGCATGTGTGGGTCTCAATCTATTCAATGCTGTCACATTTAACAGAATTACATACGAAATAAGTGAAATTTCAGGATAATTAACCATAAATTCGAAGCAATGTTAACGCTGCCGCCGCAGAGGCGGCGATATTAATATTGTTGAATCGACGAATGTAAAGTAAACAAATCGCCGCCGCCATCGCCGAAACGGCGGTGATATTGTGAAATAGCGGTGCTCGCCGGCTCAGGCGCAGAGAGATTTCCCAAATCTATAAATACATTCACGTTTAGCTAACACTCACCGTTTAAGAGCCCATGCATACCTTCTGACATAGTTCTCGACGCCACCGATAACCGGTGTTAGAGGCTTAACACCACACGCCGCTAACACGGCTCCATGCATACGGGCCCAGGGCCCGTATGCATGGGCTGGTGCTAGTACCCTAACCCCGGCTATTTTGGCACCACACGGCTAATGGTCGAAAATCCGCATGCATGAGCCGGTGCCAGTGCTAACCGCCGACCGTAGCCTAGGCTAAGTTACCCTGATTACAAGTCAGGTTTAACTGCTAGCCGCGCCGGTTAGTGTGCGTGTGAGGGTCTCAATCTATTCAATGCTGTCATATTTAACAGAATTACACACGCAATATGTGAAATTTTATCAATTTAACCCTAAATGCGAAGCGATATTAACGCTGCTGCCGCATCAGCGGCGATATTAATATTTTCGAATCGACTGATGTAAAGTAAACAAACCGCCGCCGCCGCAGCGACGTCGATATCCATACTGTCCAACGTCAACTAAACATGGCCACCGCCGAATCAGCGGCAATATATTACGCCCAAATCTATTCAATGCTGTCATATTTAACAGAATTACATATGCAATAAGTGAAATCTTATCAATTTAACACTAAATTCGAACCGATATTAACGCCACCACCGCATTGGTGGTGTTATTCATATTGTCAACTCGAGGGAGTTCCCAAATCTATAAATAACTTCACGGTTAGCTATCCGCACCGGCTAGTACATTTATGCATACAGCTTGACCTAATTAACCAAGGCCCTCCTAGCCGCGGATAGCTATCCCACAGCTAGCTCCTAGCTCCGGCTAAGCCTAACTCCGATTCATGCATACGGGCCCTGTACTCTACCGATTCGGCTACCGCGCCCAGTGAGAAACTATGTACCTATAGGGCTACTACTTTTGTGACATGGATACAAAAAGTGAAAACATTCCAAATAATAGCACAATACAGATTGATATGATGGTGTAGCGTCGGCACTATATGTTGTGCATAATTGCGTTTTTTTAACCCCATACATGGTGGGCCTACTGTGTCTAATAGCAATTAGCAACACAAATCCGTTAACCAGCTAATACGTTAATAAGGATCCTATAGTTCCTACTGAATCAAAGGTATGGTGATTTGAAAGTCAAATGACTAAAGCTAGGATTCCTTACACGCGGTATGCGAATGCGAATGCGGCAAAAAATCAAAGAGCATCTAAGTCAATGGGGGTGATTCCTTACGCGTGGTATGCGGCATGGGGCATGCGGCATGCGGCATGCGAATACTGAATCGGTCCATGTAGCGATCGTTGTGGCATGCGAATGCGAATGCCCATAGACAACAGTGTTAGAGAAACCTGACACTATGTGTGTGGGTGTGGGTGAAAGGACCCAACCCGTTCGCATACCGCATGCCGCATGCCGCATGCCGCATACCGCGTGTAAGGAATCCTAGCTTAATCGGCCGAAGCTCCCAGGTCAATGGCCATCCACCCACGTGTCTCTAGAGACCATTAGAAGACAGTGAACCGTATGTGTTGGTTCGCTGTGTTCTAATTCAGAAGCAGCCAGACAGAATGTTGATACCGTAAGCAGGTTAAGCATCGACAAGAAGCTCAGAGGATGGTAAGGGGTTCGGTGAGGAGTCTAGTTACTCCCGTAGCGCTGATAAGCAACCATATGGAGGAGGGGGGGGGGTGTCAGAATTCTGTGTTATGGATATAAACTCATTAATTTGCAATCTAATATTCCAACACCTTTTCTATAGCCTTACCCTGGAGACAGTGCTCTGGGACTAACTAGTTTACACATAACCTCCCACAGTGGGGTGGCCACTAGTCATGGGTGGAACAATCGACCATAGGCACCACCCTTGCTAATGTGCTGCCACCTGCCGACCATCTTGCCAAACAAGGGGCAGCGCTATTGAGACTGTCACGATATGGACATTGGGCTCACTATAGCTGCGTTTACACGGGCGAGTTGAAACGTCCTAGGTAGAACCAGTTGCCTAGATCGTTTTAAATGTGTCCGTGTAAACGCGCCACTGCAGCGTTTTAGGGCTGAAACGTTTCAGCTGGAAAGTTCCGTGTATACCACCTCGGGAGGTGGTTTACAAGAAACATTTCAGCTGGTTCCCGGGCGGCGATTGTGTACAATAGCAGTGCTCGCCGGATACAGGCAGACCTAAGGCTGCTGGTTCCCGGGCGGCGATAGTGTAAAATAGCAGTGCTCGCCAGCTACAGGCAGACCTAAGGCTGCTGGTTCCCGGCGCCAAAACACTTTCAAACTCTGTCTGTGTAAACGCGCTTCTAAAACGCTTCATATAAATCGCTTTGTCTAGATCGTTTCACAATTCCCCGTGTAAACACGGCTTTAGAACATACAGGTTTGATTGATTGATTAGTGGTTGCTTTACATCGTATCGGCAGCATAGGCCATATTCATGGCGAGAAATGTTTGTTTTTTGTTCAAACCATCGCTTTTACATGTAAAAGCAGACAATCAATTATGTGCCAAAGACACTCATTAAATTAGAAAGCTCACAATCATATATTTGTGGTCAAGGGAAACAAATACAAGTAATGTGGCAGCTGTTGATACCTGAACTTGCTGATCATCCCAGTATGCTGGATCTTAGGTGTGTCTGTCCATATGCCTTTAGCTTGAGATTCCCATGTTTCTGTCTATATTGCATTTCCACGTGTCTTCCCATGTGGCGTCCTATGTGGCGATTGTGTGGCTTCTACGACTTCTCTTGTAATAGCAATATGCGAATTGCAGGTCCCATCAACATAGGTTTGACCCATTATTACCCTGAAAGGGCACCTTTTTTTTTTACACTGATTAGACAATTTTTCTTTGGACGAATAAATCTATGTATTTACTTAGTAGGTCCTAATTTAGCTTTCCGTGCTGTATTTCCAATCAGCCATTCTGACAGTGGCCCAATTTAATTTAATGTATGCTTAATATCTAAATGAAACACATATTTCTTACACGTATTTGTATAAAATGGGCTTTCTAAGGGTGCCTGTGCTTGCTGACTGACTTTTGAGAGAGTCCTTCTACCTCTAGATACTTCACTGTTTACCCAAACCTACTATGGCGCTGGAGTGAATACCCATTGGATTTTATGCTTGGAGAGTGCCCATCATCTGTCGGGTCTGTTCATGGTGCTCGGCTGTGCAACTCATTAAGTGTCACATAATTATTGACGTCATTAGCTACGTCATTTTTGAGATCATTAACCCCGAAATACTTGCGTTCCCATTGGTGACGACTGGAAATGACAAAGCTAACAATGGGGGACCTCCGACTTTTTAGTTCAAATTCCTGCCGTTCGCGTCTCCACTGAACGAGTGGGCCTATTCGGCAAACTGTCACACTGCAAACCCAATGACTATGAGCAATCTTCATACAGAAGAAGTCAAATATCTCTAAAACCACAAGACCTACAGACAAACTACTTGGTATACATATAGAAAACATACAACAAATACATTATATTAAATTTCTACGGTTAGGGTTCTGTATTTCTATTAATTTTGAATAAAGTAAACGTTTTGCTGGAATTCTGCTGGCATAAAACTGGCGATTGTCACCAAGATAGGCCTAAGACTATATGCGATCTCTATTAATAGTATTATTAATATTACATATATTATTGATATTTTTAATAGTTTTAATATTAATATTTCTTGTTCTTTTCTTTTCAATTTGTTTGATTCCAGTTGAATAATATCTTTCTTTCAGCACATAGGTGCTGGTCTTCTAGTCTTAACAATTATGGTGCATATGAACTATTTATGGATGAGATGGTATGAACAATATAGACTAGCCACTTACCTTCAGACTATATCATTTATTTGATGATCATACCTACATAGATATATACAGTAAGAGAAAAAATATACATAGATGTGTATATATATATGTATATACTGTGTTATACTATAAGAATGTGGATACAAATAACGAAACCACCAACATATTTATAATATTCATATCCCAATACGAAACTATCACCCATTGCACACTGCTGGCTCCACATTGTCTCGTTTCTGCGTGACTGAATCTGCTCCTGTAAACATCACTCCCACTCAGTTTAAATCAGGTTTATAGGTCATACATACACACGTCCATACATACATATGTACACATGCACATGCATACATATGTAGTCCTACATATAAACCTGCATATACACATAGGGGCCTACACACATATATACACATACATACAAACATATACGTACACACATATGTACATACACATACATACATATGTACATACATGCATGTATATGTATACACATACATGCATATGTATACATACATATGTACACATACACATGCATACATGCATATGCCTACATACATATGTAGGTGATGGCCCACAGTCATCCACACTGCCACACACTCACGGAAGAACCCCAAGATTTAGTATCAGTATGCTTCAAACTGGTTTATTACAAAACCTCTCTGCTCTCCGCGGCGTCCACAGTCAACTGACCCGCCCCCTAACTCGCCAGGTCCCAGATCGCCTCTATAGGTGGGTGGGGGGTGTGCTAGCAACAGGCAGTAGAGAGCAGCCCAGTCAGGGCTCTGCCCAGTGGCTAGCGTGCTGCAACCTAGCGCAGTTCAGTGTCACTGCGTAGGTGTGCAGCGTAGTGTCTGCCGCCACCGCGTGGTAGTGGGGCTCATGTACAGACTACTACATGTACATACACACATAGGGACATACATACACATGTACACATACATATACACATATACAATATATACATACATACATACACATACATACATACACACACTTACATACACAAATCCATGCATTCGATGCACACCCAATCTAGGTCAGGAAGCAGTCATTTTCATTGGCTGAGTTAGTCAGGTTGTACAACTAGTTCATTCAAGCTTGTAGAATTTACATCATGGACTTTATCACTTCAAACTGATTGTGTGTCATTATGCCTTGATATTATATGATATGGGACACTTTGGTGAGTAGGCCTATATGTTGAGGGGAACTATGTACAATCGGATTGTAGCTATTGGATTTCAATCAACATAACGTAGGAATGCCAAAAAGTGAGAAACATTTTTCCCAACTTTTACATAAGGTTGTAATTCACTTCTGAACAGAGTCCGAGGTTAATCTTTTATCTATAATAATAATAATGTATTTATTTCCAAAATGATCAACGTACACAAAAGTTGATATTTATATCAGTAATTTTTTCACATGAAAAAGGAGAAAGCAGAAGTACAATACTTATGAGGTGCTTTCCCCATTTAAGAATAACACGGATACATTGCTTATACCACAGAAATAATAAATAAAAAGATAAAAGTTAAAAGCATATCAACATTACCCTCAATACTGTAAATTACATCTCAATATTTATGTACTAGACCACTATGTGTTTTCCCTCTGATAAAGCTTAACTATTTTCTTTTTATACATTCGTTGAAACATATAAATGTTTTTTGAACATTTGATATTATCTTCAAGTGAATTCCATATTTTTATAACACATATAGATATACATTGAGACTTTAAAGTTGTTCTTGCAAATACTTGTCTTACATTGTTACTCTGCTTGTGTCATGGCTACTATCTGAACTTATTTTGAATAAAGACTGAAGATTTGTTGGCAGTAGCCCTATGTTTGCATTGTAAATTATCATACAAGATTTGATCTTAACCAAGTCTATTAATTTTAATATATGAAAATCAAAGAACAGCTTATTAGTGTGCTCTCGATATCCAACGTTGCACACAATTCTCACTGGTTTCTTCTGTAGCAAATAAATACATTCCATATTTGTTTTATATGCATTTCCCCATACTTCACAACAAATCTAATGGGAAACTTAAGGTTCTACTGTCCTCTTTCCCAGAGTGACGGTACCTATGCACCCACGTTTACTAAATTCTGCATCTTGAGTTTGATCAGTTTAAAAGTTATTCTTCTTCGTTGTTACCTTTCAAATATACCGAAAGTCCAATTGGCCTGCTCCAT
This sequence comes from Branchipolynoe longqiensis, assembly GCA_030323885.1. Taxonomy (NCBI): domain Eukaryota; kingdom Metazoa; phylum Annelida; class Polychaeta; order Phyllodocida; family Polynoidae; genus Branchipolynoe; species Branchipolynoe longqiensis. The sequence continues at coordinate 72,006,965 of CM059191.1, forward strand.
GGATAATGTTAAAGTTGCATAGTGCGATAGTTGTCAGTTTCTACCATATTTCACATAAATATTTTAGGTTGACTGCTACTTGCTACCTTACAGGGGCATAGCTAGGCATACGTGCGTACACCAAAACGTCCACATCGTTTTGTCAACAACAAAAAACAAATAATAATAAAAAGAGAGAGAGAGAGGAGGCATGTAGCAGTCCGGAGTCTCGAAAACTCAAGTCTAAAATGTGTAAAATCCACCAGCTTAAGCTGAAGCGGCCCCCTAAACCCCCTGCCGAAATTAGGAGTACACATCATTAAAGGTCTAGCTACGCCCCTGCCTTACTTTAACTTGGAGTGAATTTTCTTTATCACACAATGCTAACTTTGGGATATAGGTATAATTGAAGTGAAAACATTCCAAGTTATTTTTTATATGCACATCAAAATGCTGACACCAGATATTTCAGTAGTGACATGTTCTATTAAGTTAACTTAGTATCCAATCAATGCAGCAACACAGGTTAATGCCTAATAAGTGCATTACTGTCAAATTTGGATAATGTAAGATCAAATCTAGGTAAGTGTTTGGTTTTGAAAATATTATGCTTACATCGGACGGTGCAGCTTTAAGTTTAAGCCGATGACCTCAAATGCAAGGGAATATAATGTTTCAGTGCAAAAATCACACTAGGGCGTTCGTGTTGGTGATATTACTTTAACATTGGGTTGAAAATGTGTAAAGTTCTAGTTGGCTCGTGAAATATGTGCTACTTATACTATCTGACCCCACTATTGTAGTCAGGTAAATCTGTGCTGACCACTCACTATGTCTATGAGTCAGGCAGTCTGGACTGACCACACACTATGTCTATGAGTCAGGCAGTCTGGACACATACTCACTATGTCTATGACTTATGAGTCAGGCAGTCTGTACTGACCACTCACTATGTCTATGAGTCAGGCAGTCTGGACTGACCACTCACTATGTCTATGAGTCAGGCAGTCTGTACTGACCACTCACTATATCTATGAGTCAGGCAGTCTGGACTGATCACTCACTATGTCTATGTGAACTCTGACTTCATTAGGCAGGCAATGCAATCATCCATCTTCTCTAACCCTACATTTCTCCTGGTCCCGGGGCTGCTGTCGATGCCCCCTTGTGGAGAAGGGCATCAATTGACTACTTGGGACATTTTATCACGACCCAAATTAACACACTGTCGAACTGTACGGTCGACCGACGCGCCACCTGGGAGAAGAACCAGAAATAATGCAAGGGTCCTGTTTGCTAACAATTCACGAAGCAAATTCACACATTTAAATAGCAAGTTGAAATGATGCGAATAAGGTGATTCTAAACGTGATTTGCTGTCAAGTGTTCGCACCCTTTGAATAACGTATATGGGTGCTTTGTTGATTGGTGGTGACCACAGTTTTCTTTATCTGTCGATTAGTTTTTAGTGCGCCATGTTCCAGTGAGCAGCTCGTGTAGGCTATATCCGACTCAGAGTTTGCCCATTTATTCAACTCACACCTCAGTCTCCCATTGGGGAAGGATGGGGTGACTGGTCGAATGTGTCTTACCAGCATTTACCAACAATATTTACAAACAATTTGTACTAATTCAACAATACCTTAATGCCAACCATAACCAAATTTATTTCTGACCATATTTTGTTTGAATTTTACAATCACCTCTTAATATATACATTTAAGAAAAGAAAAAGAATATTGTATAAGTTTAGAACTAATCTAATATCTAGAGAATACTTTATTTTGGCTCCTTAAAGTTTTGGTGTACGTATGGATGTAGCAATGTCTCACTTCAACATTCCCAAACTCGTTAGTATTCATTGCACACATTCCAAGTAATCCATTCATTATTGGGAGCTATACTTATTTATTTTAAACAGTTGGATTGTGCAATAAATACACTTAGTATCTGGAGACTACTGTATATTATTGAAACAAGTAGGTGGAATTAGTATGGGATTACACCTTTCTATTTCATTACACACGAGGAATAAATCCGTATGTCACTATACATGTGTAGTAGTCTGCACTGACCTCTCAGGCAAGTAACCACATAGAAAGGTAGGCGTGGGTAGTGTGGTGATATCAGGGAGCTTGGGTGGTGTAATGGATAGCACAATGGCCCGGAAAGCAAAGAGATGTGTGTTCGAGTCCCGCTGTAAGCGCAATATTTCCCATTTTCATCACCACCCACGATATATAGAACACCTTTTGATTTCGCAAATGTGTAGAGTGGGTGTTCGGGTCTGTGGCTATGTCAGTAGGCTAAAGTGAAAAACAATACAGACAGAGAGAGAGAGAGGAAAGCAAAAGTAACAGTGTAAGAGAGAGTCCAAGCCCCTTTGGTTTATTATATATAGTACATGGATTCTTGGTATAGGACCATTCCATTCACTTCAACCAATAGGGACGCAGTATTCCTGGTTACCATGGCCACAAGTGGTCTGCCCACGACCAGAGCTTGTCGTGGGCCAACCTTGACCCCTGTGTGCATTGACCCCTACCTCAGTAGAGAGCCACACCCAGAGCTGCCAATCATCCCTATGTCTATAATTACCTGCCCTCAAGCATGGGCCAAGCCATATATATCCACAACATACATATATATACACACACTCATGGACGGCCTCACAGAATAAAAATAGAGGATTTCAATTTCCCCCTTCTGCTGATTATCGGAATATTTTACAAATAGTTATTGTGGTGCATATAAGCAAGAATAAGAAATGACAACTACTTTTTGATGAAGAGGAAGTCTCTCATAGATGGTCTGAATATATCGAAGAACTTTTTGACGGGCAGAGAGAGGAAATACCTGAGATGAGGAATACTGATGGGCTTCCTATTCTGGAGAGCGAAGTAATAAGAGCCATTGGGCAACTTCGGAATTGGAAAGCAGTAGGAACAGACGATATCTCTTCTGAAATGTTAAAAGCTTTGGAGGGAGCTAGCATCACAAGGATTACTGCTCTTTTTAATGACATATATAACACCGGATATATTCCATCAGACTTAAGAAAATGTATATTTATTACCCTTCCTAAGAAACCAAAAGCAGTGGAATGCTCGGATTTGAGAACAATAAGCCTCATGAGCCATGTTATTAAAGCTTTACTCAAAATACTACTAGAAAGGATTCAACATTTTTTTTTATCGAGAGGTATCAGAAGAGCAATTTGGATTCAGACTGAACAGTGGAACAAGGGAAGCCATTTTTAACATGAGAACAATAATTGAGAAACACCTAGAAGTAGATAAGGATATATACATATGTTATATAGACTAGCTAAAGCATTTGACAAAGTACATCATAAGAAACTCATAGAAGCTCTACAAAAAATCGGTCTAGACAGTAAGGATGTTCGGCTTGTGGCCAACCTCTACTGGGAACAGTATGCTGCTGTAAGAATTGGAGACTCATTGACACCAGAAGTGAAGATCAAATGTGGAGTGCGGCAAGGATGTGTTCTATCACCTAGTCTTTTCAACATTTATAGGTAGTATATACGCGTATATGCTAGTGTAGGCACCCGCGGGCATTGATGAATGTACATATGAGCTGGTCCATATTCGGGCGTTTCGAACGCGCCGGCTCCGTGCTAAGCATTATGCGCCCGCTGCTCGCTAGGCGGCGTGCCAGTAGTCGTATATATCCATGGCGCTCGGCCGGCCCGGCGCCTTCCTGATACGCACCCGGCCTGCGTGCCGGTCAGCTCACCCGAGAAAAAGTTTCGCCTGCACCGTCTGCACCGCCTGCTGTCAGCGGTCGACCGCTCCTGTCACCGTACGCACTTCATTGGTTGGTTGCTGTCACTTGTCGGTCATTGTCTTTAGACATATGCCGAAGGACTTTTGTGCACCGTGTGGCTACATACACCCTGCGCCCATTAACGACGGGTGCACTCGACGCCCAGCTCGGACGCGTCGTGCTACGCGTCAGACTGAAGAAGTGATGGAAAAGGAGAAATTGAAGTCGGAAAAGTTGTTGGAGCCTGCTAAAGCTAGGTTGGTCGTACCGGTCGTCTCGGAGACCCGCTAAGTGACGACGAACGGTCATTGCTTGAGCGTTTGCGGGGTTTGGAGAAAAAGAAGAGGAAAGCGGTGATAGCGGAGAAGACTATAGCAATTGAAAGAGAGCTATCATTAATGTCGTTGGGAGGTGCGGACAGGAGCGCGTCACGGGACAGCGGTGGCGGGCGGAGCAGGTCGGGCGGCAGGCGGGGGATCGTGTCGAGGGGGCGGCGGAGGAGCCGTTCGTTGAGTCGCCGTCGGAGTGTCTCCAGTGCCGGCGGTCGGAGCGTGTCGGGCGACAGAGGGGGGGGGGGGTGCGTGCAGGGACCGCACCGCCTCGTCAGGCAAGCGCCAGGAGTCAAGGTCGCCAGGTACGCACCGGTGGTCGAGGACGCCGGTGCTTGAGACATGCAAGTCGGAGCTGCGACAGGGCAGGAGTCCTTCGAGGCGTCGGAGGTGCCATAGGCGCCGCAGTTGTTCGTCGTCTTCATCCTCAGACAGGACGCGTAGTCGCGAGAGGCGACTTAGAAGTAAGTGGTCCATAAAGCGCTTCACAGAAGATAAGAAAATTGTTCGTAAGTTGAACTGTTATGAGCTCATTGAGGCGAACTGTCACTGGATGCTGCATACTAAGGATTCGAACATTAGAGACTATAAGCGTTTTATTCTTCATATCGCTTATCTGTCGGGTAGAGCTAAAGCTGATAAATTTGTAAACGCTGCGCATGTGAACTATGACGTTGGTGTTCGTCGCTTGGCGGCGGATGACGGTTATTCGGCTTTTAACCCAGGGAATTCTGAACTGACTCTGCGATACTATGGATTTGATTGTCTAAAGACGAACACTTATAGTCAGTCGAAGAAAGGAAACAAGTCAAAGCAGTACATGAAAGATGGTGTGCGACCGTGTTTTGGTTTCAATAGTGAGGATGGGTGTTCGAGGGACGAACAGACATGTCGATTCGGCCATTGGTGCGGCAAGTGCGGGGCGAAGTCGCACCGGCGCGACAAATGTAGGAAAGATTGATGTGGGGTCAGGCGCACCGGTGTTGAGGAAAGTAAGTCAATGGACGCTCATGAGGACCGGCGGTGGGCGGATCCGTTGATTGATTGCTCAATTGGTCAAGGCGAGTCGGGGGGCGTGGCGGCTCAGGATAGTCGGGTCACACACTCTCCGCTGATTGATTGCTCGACTGGTCATGACGGGCCGGGGGGCGTTGCAACTCAAGTCGGTTGTGCCGCACACTCTGGCCCCGTTACAATGGACAATGCTCAATGTGGCATTGCAGACATTGATTGGCAGACTTGCTTACTTAATTGGATTGATTTAATGAGTACTTGGTTGTTTGTAACAGTAGACTTGAATTGTTTTGTTGTTCATGCCATTGATGATCGCGATGATGATTTTGCTGTTGATTTTCGTGTGATGAATGCATGTTTTCTAGGGAGTTGTCATTGTACTCATTACATCGCGGGCAACCTTACACAATTGCGCCCGTGTCATGCGTTCTGCAAATTATTTTTATTTTGGTCGCATGACGCTGATTGGAGTTATATATTAAGAGGTATGGTGTTTGGCTATAAGGTCATTAATTTTGATTGTGTTGCTGATTACACTGTATTTAATAGAGCAGTTCGCTCTGATGCGCATTATAAATTTATTGGTGAACAGTTGTCTTGTGAATTACGCAATGGATATATTTCTGATGTGACTATTCCCCCCGCTTGCATTCACAATATTTTTTGTGTCCCGAAGTCTATGGGTGAGGGTTTACGCTGTGTTGTAGATTGTTCGCGTCCATTATGTGGGTCTGTGAACGCATACGTCGACAAGGTGAGTCAGACATTTTCTTATCTAGGCGTCGACGACCTGGTCGATGGTATGCAGGCACAGGACTACATGGCGGTAGTGGATATTAAAAATGCGTATCGAGCAGTCTCGATCCATCCGAGCGATAGGAATCGACAGGGGTTTCAATGGGATTTTGGTGCAGGTGTTCATTTTTTTGTCGATAACCGTATGTGTATGGGGTTGTCCTCCAGTCCATATGTATTTACAAGAATCAGTAACTTTGTAGTGCGTGCTTGTAGCCACCGGGGTGCATCGGAAGTGATAAATTACTTGGACAATTTCGCTGTAGCGGATCGGTCTTGGGACGCGTGTGTTCGTTCACAATTAATTATTGTTAGAGTTCTTAGACAGTTAGGTTTTTTCGTTAGTTTCCCTAAAATGTTATCTCCATCCCAGTGCACCAGGTTCCTGAGCATAGAGATTGATGCAGTGCGCATGAAGTTATTTCTGCCTGCGGATAAGGTGTCAAAATTGAAGTCCCATTTGCTTTCCTTTGTGGGAAGACGGAAGGCGAGGAGACGCGATTTAGAGAGGTTAGGTGGGCGCCTAGCGCATTGTGCTTCAGTATTGAAGGGAGGCTGTTCATTCTGTAGTCGGGTCTATGATGCCGTTAGGACACTGAAGCGTCCGTGCTACCAGTTCAGATTAAATAGTGCATTTAAGGAGGAGATAGCGTGGTGGTTAGCGTTTGTAGACCGTTTCAATGGCCATGCACGCATATTGGGGAGCCACGCAGAGTGCGTGTCTGTGTATACGGACGCGTCTTCCTCTGGATTTGGCGCACTTCACGGAGGGGACTGGTGCGTCAGAGTTTTTGACTAGGACGCGTCTCAGGACTTGGAGTCTTCGGTTCAGCATCATTACGCATATTCTAATCAGATTTGCGATGACGCACATATTAATTTGCGTGAGATGTGGGCGGTGATGGCGGCCGCAGCAAGGTGGGGAGAGCATTGGAGGGACAAGTTGGTAGTGTTCATCACGGATAACATGACTGTTCGTGCAGCTTTAGCATCGGGAAGATGTAGGAGTAAGTTGATAATGGAGTGGGTGAGACAATTATTTTGGATTTCTTGCGAATATAATTTCGAGATTAGTTCAGTGTATGTACCGAGTGAGAGGAATGTGATTTGCGACGCTTTGAGTCGTTGGAGGGCAGGACTCGGATTGGATTAGTAGATTCTGCAGGGGTCCTGTGTTGTAGGCATTTGTTTGCTTGACTTTATTTTTTCCCTTTCCTTGCTAGAGTTGCGTCAGGAGATGTCGCTGCTTCAGTCGAGCTACTACTCAGAAAGCAGTCGCGCCACGCGTTCAACCCAGATTAAGAAGTATTTTTCGTTTTTAGACGAATTCCAAGGGTTATTCCCTCCCCTGCCATGCCCTGATGTGCAGGTGGGGTTGTTTAGCTCTATTACGAATTACTTATCAGCATTGAATTATTTTCTACACGCAGGAGGTTCTCCTCCGATTAATTATAGCTCTCATTTGGTCAAAACAGTTTTGGGGGGAGCGAAGAGACAGCTAGGGTGCGTGGTGAGACGCGCTTCTCCGCTTTTACCTGGACAATTATTGTTGATTTTCTCCTTTATGTCGAGCAGTATAGGTCATGTGTCGATTCGCGCTGCCTTATTGACAGGCTTTAGAGTTTTGTTAAGAAAGAGTCAATTAACGAGGTCGGATTCCGTCCTGTCTAGGGAGGATTTTAAATTCTTCAGTTGGGGGATGTTAATTACGGTGAAACAGACTAAAACTATCCAGTTTAGACAGCGTGAATTGTTGATCCCTGTGGCTAAAGTGATGAATCGTAAGTTATGTGCAGTCTATTGGACTAAAAGGCACTTTAGGGAGGTCCCTATGTTGGATGCTTTACCGGCTTTTCAAGTACCTTCACCTAGCGGTGGGTTCAAGCCTTTGGAATAGCGAGCTTTAAATTGTGCGATCAAGTATTTCGTTGAGTGCGTAGGGTTGCAGAAAGAGTTATTTTCTTGTCATTCGCTTCGCAGGAGGGGTTGTACGTTTCTTGCTATGCAGGGCTCGACATTAGAGGAGTTGAGGACTAGAGGGGATTGGTCCTCAGATGCTATCTTTTCTTATATTGCTTCTCCTCTCCCTGAGCGGATTCTAGCTGACATGTGAGTCGCTTCGACCTTGTCGAGTTATTAGTTGGCTGGGGGCGCTGTGCGCCATTGGCGGTTATGCCAGCCAGATACGGTATTCAGATGGTAATAATAAACTGTATTATCCACATCCGTTCTTCTGTCGTCCTTAGCGGGTCTACAGGTAGTATATACGCATATATGCTAGTGTAGGCACCCGCGGGCATTGACGAATTTACATATGAGCTGGTCCATATACAATCATGTACTGCCTCTTATATAGGAACATCTCTTCATTAATCTCAGGCATAATATATGAACATATATTTCACACAGCTTATATCATGTCATAATGGGAGTGGGAACCAGACGGGATGGCCGAATGAGTTAGAGCGTCCGTCTCCCGTGCTGGTAGATCGTGGGGTCGTGGGTTCTAGTCCCGGTCGAGTCAAACCAATAACTTTAAAATTGATACTTGTCGCTTCCTAGCCAGGCGCTCGGCATTATTAGGATAGGGCAAGGACTGGTGTGCTCAGTGTCAGGATAATGTGACTGAGTGGGATACCAGGTCATGGTGCCGGCGGCCTGGTTTCCCAGTGGGACAGCACTAGAAAGTCGCCATGAGTGCGCACTGTCACAAGTCGGTACCCGTCCTGATATGACCTTAGACAAACTAATGGGAGTGGGATATTATTACTTTTAGTTTATATAACATCATCCCCACTCCGTCGCCCAAGACTAATAATGCTCTCTGCCAATATATAATTCTTAACCGAAAATCTGTATATTTTTACATAGTGATGGCGGATGTGAAAGAGAGATTAAACGGAGAATAAACATTGCCAAAACAACATTTCTAAAGATGCAGAAAGTACTAACATCTAGAGACATAAATATAAAAACAAGACTGTTAAAATGCTATGTGTGGTCTACACTTTTATATTGCTGCGAGACATGGACTTTGAAGAAAGCCATAACAACAAAGCTTGAGGCATTTCAAATGTGGCAATACAGAAGAATGTTAAAAATTCCATGGACAGCAATGATAAGCAATGTGGAGGTCCTAACAAGAATGAAAATAAAGAGACAGATAATACAAACGATCAAAAACAGAAAAATTAAATACTTTGGCCACATGATACGACACCAGGAATCACAGAGAAGAATACTGGAAGGGACGATAGAAGGGAAAAGACCAAGAGGAAGAAGGAGAACAACATGGATGGACAACATCACTGAGTGGACAGCAATGAGCTATGCGGAATGCGGGAGAGGAATGAATGACAGGAAGAGATGGAGGTCCATTGCAGCCAACCTTCTTCGAGAAGACGGCACCCATTGATTGATGATTGATAAGTAAGTATAACGTATAGCTGCAAGTATAATTGAAGTATTTTTTATGAAAGTGTTACAAAGGTGTCTGAGACAGAATTCTAGAATAAACTGAATAATTTTTAAAAGTGCACATAATAACATACCCGGTTATAGATAAAGTAGCGATATCCAAGGAAATAGTATCTTTAAGAATATCGATGATAAGTGACCACCCTTAATCGATAGTAGGTGTTCATAGAGATAACACCGAATTAGAGATGTAGAACTTTGCCGAAATACCAGTACAGGGGGCCTACAATGTATGTAGAATGGACAAAGCTCTACGACCGAGTTCGAAGCCTAGTCGAGTCAAACCAATGACTTACAAATTAATACTTGTTGCTACAGGTCTAGCCTGGCGTTTGACATTACTAGTGTTGTGGGGTGATAAAAAATGGGAAATATTGCGCCTAGAGCGGGACTCGAACCCACATCTCTTTGCATTCCGGGCCAGTGTGCTAAGCATTACGCCACCTAGGCTCCCTGATATCACCCTACTACCCACACCTACCTGTCTATAAGCCCTGTTCACACGGGGAATGTAAATCGATTCGTAGAAAGCGACTTGCCTAGTTCGCATCACATTTCCCGTGTGAACGGACGTCTGATGCGGATTAGGGCTGATTCGACTCACGTGATGCGCATCGTGTAGACCACCTCAGCGAGGTAGTCTACGAGAATCGATTCCTGTGATGCGGTTAATTTTGCCCGTGTGAACGGGCGCTAATTCGCCTCACCTGATTCGATTTGCCTGATTCGCCTCACATTTTGCCCGTGTGAACAAGGCTATGTGGTTACTTGCCTTAGAGGTCAGTGCAGACTACTACACTCGTCCCCCTGGAATTGTAAGTCTTTTAATACTTAGAATTACATACATACAGGCAATGCACTAACACATACATACACAGGGTAGGTTCAAGAACCATATACCGCGTAGCTTGTACAGGATCCTTGTCATGGCACCAGTGTTGTGGGGGGTGATGAAAATGGGAAATATTGCACCTAGAGCGGGACTTGAACCCACATCTCTTTGCATTCCGGGCCAGTGTGCTAACCATTACACCACCTAGTCTCCCTGATGTCACCACACTACCCATGCCTACCTGTCTATCCGGCTCCTTGCCTCGGAGGTCACTGCAGACCACTACACTCGTCCCCCTGGAATTGTAATTCTTTTAATGCTTACAATTACATACAGACAGGCAGTGCACTTACACATACACAGGGTAGGTTCAACAACTATACAACGCGTAGCTTGTACAGGATCCTGGTCACGGCAACCAGTGTCATGGGGGTGATGAAAATGGTAAATATTGCACCTAGAGCAGGACTCGAACCCACATCTCTTTGCATTCCAGGCCAGTGTGCTAACCATTACACCACCTAGGCTCCCTGATATCACCATACTACCCACGCCTACCTGTCTATGTGGTTACTTGCCTGAGAGGTCAGTGCAGACTACTACACTAGGATAAGGCAAGGAGCAGTGGAATGATGAAAACTAATTGTCTGCGATTGAAAATTACCCTGCTTAATCAACTAATGTACAGGGGGGGGGGGGGGTGTAGCCCCCACGACAGAAAAATCTTATCGGGTATGCACTCAATGCTGTGTCGATATCAGACTGATATAAGACTGATATCAGATCATCAATTTGTCGTTATTACTTTCCTTTCCTCAGATATACACCGATCCCAAAGTGAGCTTCACCTTCTCCCAATAGTCAACGACCTATTGCTTCTACTGCCACGGCATCTTGAGATTGGAATTGACGTTATCGGTCCAAAGTCAGAGTGACAGCTGGGATCCCCCCCACCCCCACTCCGCGAGAAGGGTTCACAGCGAGAAAAGGAGGAAAATTGGTTGACCACTGTCCCATATTGAGCATACCCTTGCAGGATGAGTTTCCCATTCTTTAAGTACTGATATTGTGTGATTTAAACAGTGGTCGATGTAGATAAATTTCAAACACTTAAATCTGTGCAAAAGATACATAAATGTGTGACAATGTCTGAACAAGAAACTACTAAAAAAATAATGGATGTATTTGACTGGGACCTTTCCATAATTTGAGCCAATCAGAGCCGTTCTTTTCTATTGCAAATGGCTGCCCCCTATGTGGGTCACCATTTGCAATAAAAAACGAATGGCTCTGATTGGCTGACACGAAGAACTGTTTTCAGCCAATCAGAGCTGTTCTTTTGATTGCAAATGGCAGCGGCAGCCATTTGCAATAAAAAAGAACAGCTCTGATTGGCTGACACTGAGTTCTCGCGAAAACAAGAAGAGGAAAGTCCATTTCCGGCAAGTTCAAATGGGCTCAGACAAGTTCAACCGTGGCTGGTTGTCCCTCTCCGTTCAGCGCTGAATATGCTTATGCACTCCGCACCCGTCGAAGCTGAACATGGTTTATTTCTGCTGTAACTGATAATCTCTGATCACACTGTGGTCTGCTAATATATTACAGTTGGTACTGAGGACAAGGTTATTGTTCATGTGCTTCTATTTTAGAAACTGTTCCTCACATAGGGCGTTGCCATGAACAACGATAGTTAATTAATGCGTCTTAGCATGTCATGGCATTAATCACCATCTTCAGAGACAAGGAGGAAATGAGCAACCTAATGAGACCCATAATTACGGTGTGACATGATTATACGAAACTACCACATCATCTGTCGGTCACCTAATTGACCCCCCTCACCCCCCCCGACCACCTAACCACCTTCCCCCGTCCCATAGTTACAAGCAGGAGTCCTTCCAATGAAACAACAGTATTGTTGGGTATATTACAGTTACTGTTCCCATTGGTTAAAAATGGAAGTTTTCACAACCTCAAAAATGACTAAGAAAATGCTGTTCATTTGAGAAGAAATTGAAAAGTCATTGACGCATTGCCAATGTGAAAATGATAATGTAAAATGAGAATATTTGTGGGTGGGGGGTCTTCGCATTAACAGGTTTAGAAAACTAAAAAATTTGACATGCGGCTGTTCAAAATGATTCTTCGAGGGAAATGTTAAATTTAGAATGTGGGGGGAATCTTTGAAAGGCAATTCTCGTTATAGATGAACATCGGTGTGCTGAGGTGTGCTCTCTCTACTTGAACCGAAGAAGGAAAGAAAGACATGACAAATGGAGTGTCGAGATATACTTTTGAACCCTGGTCGTGTCAAACCACTTGTAAAAATATACGGATTTTTGGTTTAGAATTGTATATTGGCAGCGAGCATTATTATTCTTGGGCGACGGAGTGGGGACGATGTTATGTAAACTAAAAGTAATAATATCCCACTCCCATTATGACATGATATAAGCTATGTGAAATATATGTTCATACATGATGCCTAAGATTAATGAAGAGCTGTTCCTATATAAGAGACAGTACATGATTGTTGAAATGTTTCTCTATGCATCCATAAAAGAGTGCAATTGGAGAAAGGGTAATTTTAACAGAGATCTATTGTAACTGTTTGCAACGACCTGTCCCTACATGACCACTGGGCCCACACACCAGCCTAATCTGCATATACACTCAGAACACTGCCTGCAGCTGGGTTGAGTGACAGCCACCACTACTGGGGGTTGTCACACTCCCCGGGCTGTGGGGGTGCCTGATTGGCTGGCTGTGGGAAGGCCCAGTCACCCACACTACCTTGGCATTCTGCCCACACTAGCCTCACTTTGAGATTAATTAATTATTAAAGACACTGCTCCAGGCACACTGGAGAGTGATCACTCTACTCCTGGCACTTGAGTGAGACACACCTACTCTTGAGCAGGAACCCCAGACACTGTGTCTGATGCTAGCAAAATTCATACATTCCAATTGAGTGTGAACACAGCCATAGGACTCCTGTCCCATGGGCTGCAGACACTGCTTTCTATACAGGCTAAAGTAGTAATGAGAGACTCTGTGGCTAGAACTAGAAGGTAAGGAGTGTGGATGATACTATCATTGATAGGTCACTGGTAGGTGGACAGGAGTTGGTGTTAGTAAAGCACAACTTCCCCACTGTTTATCTGTGTGACTTGTCTTCATTCTTCCTTAGTATTGGTTAATGAGCTGATAGATAAGTGATATGAAGGGGAGAGTTTTGTAATATTATCTGGTGTCCCAAACGTGGCCGGGCATTCAGTAATATCACACATTGACTTCAAAGTTGATACTTGTCGTTTTCTAGCCAGGCGCTCGGCATTATTAGAATAAGGGGAGGACTAGTTTGCTAAGTGTCAGGATAATGTGACTGAGGGGGATATCAAGTCATGGTGTTGGTGGCCTGGTGACCCAATGGGGCAGCACTATAAAATAACCATGAGTGTGCACTGTCACAAGTCGGTACCCATCCTGATATGATCTGAGATGTTGCCAGGTCGTAAAACTCCAACAACCAACCATACTGTAACACTCCCTGGCTATGGTGGGGTGAGGTAGGAGAGTGATTCAGCGAATAGACATCCCTAACCTCACCACACCAGTAAGCTGTGCAATGAGTGGAAGTTTTCAATTAATTTCTTGGACCCATTATTCTTCTTCTCGTACTTACCGTTTACAGATGTCCTTTAACAAGGCCTAGTGGAAACAACCTTTTCCACTTTCACCACCTTAAGATGTCCCCCAATGGGGCAGCACTATTAAGTCTCCATTCGTGTGCACTGTCACAAGTCTTACCAGGCCGCCAGCACCATGACCTGATATCTCACTCAGTCATATTATCCTGACACTTGTTTCATAACTGGAAATGTTGTTGCCTCCCTGTATGGCGATGCCAAGTGAATTTCAGTGAAAATAAACTTGTTTTTCTTTTATGTTATTAATTTACAGCAGACGAAGGTCAATAAGAGCAGACGACATCATAAAGTGAGTGGTGATAGGGTTAAAACTACGTCATATCCTTTCTCTCAGTTCTTCTTGTCTTTGATGGGTATGCTACCAACAATTCTACATTTCTTTTTTTAAAAGCTAGTACTAACTATAAAGATAGATTAAAAGAAATCGCAACTGATAGATATTTTCTTGGAGGTCTATTGTTGGAGTCACATTGTTATAGTGCATATATATATATACATATAATATATATACATATATATGTGTGTGTGTGTATGTACATAAATACACATGCAATTACTAGAATACCCTGAGACACGAACATGTCAGAAATAAACTTCCCTATGGCAACTGCCTACCAATACAGAGTAAAACAGAATAGGATGTGCTTCTCTATATTGGTACATACAAATACCTTTAGCTATTTGTAAGAACACAAAGGGACCATCTGGCATTAACTTTCTTTTAACAAAATAAATAAGAGCAGGGTAGTGTATTATTTCGACTCGCAGGATGCACATAATGTTATACTTTATAGCGTAAGAATATAAGTGTAGAAGCAGGTGCTCGCCAGACCTATGGGACGTTCCCAAGTATGTAGCTTATGGGGACCTGGCAGTCATTAAGATTGCAGCTATAGAGATTTCCACTACGAACCCGCCCTCTGAAAGCATTCTGGATTGCATTTCAGAATGAATTCATTGAACAGCAGTAAAAAAAAACACTAAAAGGCACGGAATATATAGATATAGAAAAGGTTGTTTCCAATGGGCCTTGTTTAAAAAAATCCTCCGGTGCGACTGACACTTGTCGAGACCCAATGGAGGGGAGGTGGGCGCAGGTGGCGCCACCTGTCAAGTGCGGAGTCTTACGGAGAATAACAATGGTAATCAAGTAATATAATAATATAATATATAATGGAAACAATTCCCATTGTATTTTTATACTCGCATAATACGTTATATATGACATATATAATTACGTACACAACATATAAAATAGAAATATCAAATATAATAACAGATTTTAGAAAGGCGTGGGTTTCCATTCAATGCTAGATTACTAAATACATTACTGTTAATCAAGTTGCTCTCAAAATATTTGATATCTACATTTTGTACATCTTGAGAAGCCTAGATTTAGATCTAGACTGAGATTTCCTTTGATGTAATTCTTTTGTTTATAAATTCATGTTTTCGTTATTTATAATGGTGTATTGCAAGTACACTGTACTAAGAAGGGGAAAGGTCCAGCAGTGATTGTGTATGCAAGTCCCTTATGAAAATTATTGTTGACAAAATTAACATTTCTTGTATTTATGTCAATATAATTATATACCTACGTGAATCCAATATCTAGAGCCAGCTATCTATACCTAGAATTACTAATGTGGGTACTACTTGGTGTTGGTACATCTATTCATATTTCTGATAAGAAGCCAGAACAACATCACCCACTGATGATCA
Source organism: Branchipolynoe longqiensis (assembly GCA_030323885.1). Classification (NCBI taxonomy): domain Eukaryota; kingdom Metazoa; phylum Annelida; class Polychaeta; order Phyllodocida; family Polynoidae; genus Branchipolynoe; species Branchipolynoe longqiensis. The sequence goes on from CM059191.1 coordinate 72,022,612, forward strand.
TCTTTTATTTATTCTTTTTTAAATTTATGCATGGGAAAGTTCATTAATCTTTGCATTAAATAATAACTCTATCCCAACATTATACTCGCTTCTAGAGTCAACCATATTTAATTATCGCCATATTTAATTATCTATCTATTATAAGCACCTATGTCCACCCCCACCCCACGCACTCCTTTACCTGCTGCCAACAAACCAAGTTATCCACCTTACAAATTATTTGACCAGCAAATTCAGAAAATGTATATCAGTTTGGTAGTATTGCTATAAACATAGACACTAATAAAGACTGTACTGGACTACTAAATGACTGAAATGTACAATCCTCCAAGCATAGTTTATCCCATCAATACTAACAACCTACTTCCTCAAACTACTTCATGTAGTCAAAAACACACCTGATGTATTAACCTTTTAAACATAAACCTACAAGCTAACCACACTCTATATAACAGAATAAACCAACCATTCTACTAACACTCCATCTCAAAATGTTGTCTCCACAACATAATAATTATGCAATTCACAACACAGTAGGCATACAATCCTATGAAGGGAAACCATGCACCTAACCACTCCGTAATTTAAAGGTCTAATCAATACATATGTATGTATCTAAGTATGTATGAATACAACATATAACTACTATTTTTATATGTAAATTCTCAACATATACCATATGTAAGTCTTGGAATGATTAATATTGTTATTTCAGCTGACTTGAGCTAGCTGCAAGTCTTCAAGTGCATGAAGACTGGAGCAGCAGATGAGTTAGAAGATCAATAGCTTTGAAGGTGTAACAGCAAGATGATGTGGCTCATCAGGGCACACTCTGACAAAGATGAGTAAGTGGCCAGTCACCTTGGAAAGGAAGGGGAACCTACCAAGTATTTACCCATAGTAAGCAATGGTAATGGGGCTGAGACATGGACAATCTCTAAGAAAATGTACAAACGTTTAGCAGCATTTGAGATGTGGAGTTATCGAAGGATGATGAAAATATCATGGACAAAGATCACCAACAAAGAAGTTCTCAGAAAAATTAAAAATAAGAAAAACTTGTTTTCCACTATACAGACAAAGAAACTTATTTATTTTGGCCACATCATTTGTCAGAGTTCAATATACCGTACATTGTTGGAAGGGAAGGTGAATGGCAGCAGAGGGAGAGGGAGACCAAGAACATCATGGTTTACAAATATTTCACAGTGGACAGGCTTGAATTATTCACAGTCTATCAGAACAGCACACCATCGGGACAAGTGGAGAACCATTGCATCCAACCCTCGACTAGAGGACGGAACTATTGATTGATTGAGCTAGCTGCTGATGACAATATCAGACTACATATACATATATTGTAAATAACTGTATAGTCACATGGCTGGAAGACCAGTGCCACGGCGCTGACAAAAGACTTTATTCAATGAATAAACTATATTTACAACAACAAAAAAACCACCATCAACCCGAGTGTCAGCTAAATGTGCATGCTCCGTGGAAACGATCTATTACAGCAGCCGCTATTACACCCTCATTGTGGTACTTTGTGCATTTTCATTTACTTCAACAAAATCTCGTCTGCCATCAACTCCTTTACCATACTAAAGCAAAATTACCGAATTGCAATATAAATATTTGTTTGTTATCGTTTTACGTCCTAGCACCATCTAAGGTCATATCAGGACGGGTACCGACTTGTGACAGTGCGCACTCATGGCGACTTTATAGTGCTGTCCCACTGGGAAACCAGGCCGCCGGCACCATGACCTGGTATCCCACTCAGTCACATTATCCTGGCACTGAGCACACCAGTCCTTGCCCTATCCTAATAATGCCGAGCGCCTGGCTAGGAAGCGACAAGTATCAATTTTAAAGTCATTGGTTTGACTCGACCAGGACTCGAACCCACGACCCCACGATCTACCAGCACAGGAGACGGACGCTCTAACTCATTCGGCCATCCCGTCTGGTCCAATATAAATAATTACTAGAGTAGTAAAGATACGACTTGCCGACCATTATTTTAGCGATAGTAACCACCATGTTGGATTTATGTAAAAGCCAACAACGGCCATATTTTTAAGAGAAAAGGGGAAGAGATAAGGCAACATAACGCTCAGCTATTTTGGAAGTAGGCGTAGGCCTATATATAGAACTAAGTGAACAGTTTGTTACATCGAAATGTCTACCCACTGATGGTTAAATCAAGGACACTCTAAAAGGCTATTACAGAGCATTTTCACTTGGATCATAAAAATCGATGCACGTGTGCTTTCAAATATAATACTATTATATTTGAAAGCACACGTGCATCGATTTTTATGATCCAAGTAATAGGTGTAATTACACAGTGCTGTAGAACATCGATGATACTGGCAGTTCTAGACAGATGGACAGAAGCACTGGACAATGACAGCAACGTAGATTCAGTGTACTTAGATTTTGCCAAAGCGTTTGACAGTGTGCCCCACAAACGCCTACTCATGAAGATGAAGAGCTTCGGTATTACTGGAAAACTATGGACCTGGATCGAGGATTTCCTTCATGCAAGAATACAGCACGTAGTTATCAATGGTGTGAAATCCCTACCAGCGTTAGTGTTGAGTGGTATTCCGCAAGGAAGTGTTCTGGGACCCCTACTGTTCATATGTTTCATTAACGACATGCCCGAGGTCATCCATGCATTCATCCAGATGTTTGCGGATGATACAAAGCTGTATATGGAGGTTAACAGCCCTGAAGATCAACATGCGCTACAAAAAGACCTAACTGCACTTGAAGACTGGGCCAACCTGTGGCAACTACATTTCAATGCACAGAAGTGCAAGGTCATGCACCTGGGTAACAGAAATGAAAATCTCAGTTACTACATGCACCAAGATGGAGAAGAAGTCCAGCTCCAAGTGACAGAACTAGAGAAAGATCTTGGCATATATATGGACATCGGACTCACCTTCTCATATCACAGTGAACAAAAGGTGACCAAAGCGAACAAGCTTCTAGGCATGATACGCCGCTCGTACACGTATCTAGGCAATGACACGGTGAAGACACTGTACACATCACTGATCCGGCCGCACCTTGAGTATGGCAACACGGCTTGGACACCGAAGTTCAAGAAGGACATGTCAATGATCGAGAGTGTACAGAGACGTGCTACAAAGTTATCACCAACCATAAGAGAACTACCATACGAAGAACGTCTCAGGATTCTCAACCTACCCAGCTTATACTACCGAAGGGCCAGGGGAGACATAATAGAAGCATTCAAACACGTCACTGGAAGATATGCGGTTGATGCTAGATACCTGAAGCTGGCCAACTGTAAAACTAGAGGTCATCGATACAAGCTGAAGAAGGAAAGAGCAATAAAACCTGTCAGACAGCTATTCTTCAGTAACAGGATAGTAAATGCCTGGAACGCACTGCCTGAACATGTCATAGAAGCGCCTTCCGTCAACGCCTTCAAAGGCAGACTGGATAAGCATTGGAGGGGGCTGCAATATTGCACACATCCGGTACTCGATGCATTTAATCCTAGTAAATCAAATTTTGACATGCATCGACCTGATACAGGCTTATAAGCCTAACAAAATCAGAAGCGGATGAGTATGAGTGAGTATGAAAGTTAATAACTGTGTTCGTCGTTTTCACGATAGGTGGCAGGACTAGGTCTGTAGCTATTTTAATGGACGAGGCTATTCGCAGAGCTGCTTTGCTCTGCGAAATAGCAGAATAATGATTACTATTCGCAGAAATGCTCAGCTCTGTGAATTAACACAAGAATGATTATATTTCGCAGAGCTGCTTTGCTCTGTGAATTAGCAAACGAAGGATATTTTAATAATTAGAACAAGAATTTAAAATGGTGATGTGAACTGATTGGTAAAGTGACTGATTATTTTGTTGGGAATTGTATATTTCTTACCTCAAAATGCTTAATTATGGATAGCTTTGTCCTAAATATATTCATTACGTATGTTGCGAGGCAACATCGTTAATTTGCGCGCGAGGGTAACGTGACCCCTTTCCTGACCTCGCATATGACCTAATTATACACTGAGAAGTCACTTCGCCACGAGGCAGCAACCAAGCAGGTCAGATTTTGGAGGATCACACACTGCTAGAAGCTTCGAGAACATGCCGCCGAGAAAGAGACTGGGGTGGCACCCGCTCCGCCCCCAACTGACACGGGCCTCTTTGAGGAGGGCAGCAAGAGTCTTGGCGCCGCATGCATTCAGACATAATGTTGCGGTGGCGGAAAGTGAAACAGCAGCTGTCGCGAGGTCGGCACAAGCTCCGTTAAAAATTCCGTCAGATTTGAGAGTGCTGCTTGAACTGCAGAGGGAGGCGCTTCAGGTCTCGAAAGACTTGGCAGTGAGAGTGGGCGCTTTGGAGAAGGTAGCGGCTCCGTTCAAGTCGGTGTTTCAAGAGTCGCAAGGCACGGGTGAAAGGCGAGCGTCGGTGGAGGCGGCCGAAGGACACGCCCCTTTACCGGCGGTGCAGGTGGTCTATGACCCAGATACAAGGTTGGCGCGTGGCGAGGGGCGGCAACAAGAGCAGGCTGCGCAAGAGGTCGAGCAGGCGCCACGGTTTTACTTAGCTGAAATGGTGGGCGCGCATGAGAGATGTGGACAGGAAACAAGTGGGGTGCAGCCCGTCGAGACGAGAGCACAAAATGCGGCAACGGCCATTGCAGAATTGCTTATGGACACAGCAACCACGTTCAAGAAGCCGAAAGGTACAGTCATACTTCCGCACTTGTACGTAACACGGGGTGAGACATTCAAAGCGATAGGCATGGGCGAGGCCACTTGGCCGGAGTATTTTGAGGCGTTAAGAAATGTTGCTGCACTGCCAAACCTGCCGGTTGGTTGGTTTAAGAATATTAATGACCATGAGAAAGACTTGATACATATGGCTACGTTGTGGGAGTGGCCGACCTGTTGGCACTGGTCCGAGAAGGTCTTCAAACTAATTGCGGACGGGCGCATTCCCAGAGGGTGGGATAATCAAGAAGCCATTAAAGAAGTGCAGAGGGAAGTTTGCTCAGCAGCGAGCAGAGTGTCGCAGTCAGTACAGTACCAGTTCCCTGGCTATTCAACGCCCCAATTTACGCCACGTCCATTAGCTCCAGCGGCTGTGCCTGCTGTTGCGCAGGCGTTACAACCAGTCAATTTTAGGAATGAGTATAGCAAAGACGCAGACGGACGGCCATGTAACAATTGGAATTGGGGGAAGGATTGCGGGTTTGGCACGACCCATGGAGTGATGCCGGCGAAGTTTCTACACAACTGTGCGTGGTGTGCATATAGGCTGAAAAAACTCTACGTCCATAGGGAACAGGACTGTTTGAAAAGGAGGGCGTTCCATGACAAGAAGGCAGCCAATGAGAAGGCCGCCTCGACTGGTGCTGTTGTAAGTTCAGACTCGGCATTCTGTTTCGTGCCTGTTGTGACAGGTCGCCTTTCAGTACCTCAAACGGTGCCGGGAGACGCCCCTTTTCTAGAAACGCCCACTAGCGCGGTCAGTACTGCAATGCAGCAGCAGACCGGTGCACCTGCTGCAGTGAGCGAGTGGGGGTCGACACACTGTGAGTTACAGCAGGCTCCAAATAGTAATACTACGATAACTTGTTCGAATTCCGATAGGCGGTTTTCGCAGCCAGATAGTACTCCTCTTGTTTCTGATAAAGCTTCAAATGTTACTGAGTTGTTGGGTGCTGGGGTAACTGTAGTAAATACTGTGCAAGGCATTCCTGAAATACTTACTGGTGCGACTAAAGGCACTCATGAAACGCTACACATACCTGACAATAAAAACATTACATTGGGTATTTCTGTACTTCCACATAATGTAGTCGGCAGTGGTTCGATAGACGATACTATGCAGTCCAGCACTGCGTGCAGTCAGCTCGGTTCACTGGGTCAAGAAGCGGCAACAGCTGTTCAAAGCAAAAACATTACGCATGACCTGGCATATACAGAACTTTTGCCTGTTGAAATAGAATTTGACTGTTTCGATACTAGCTCTAATGTTACTACTCTATTTACAGATTGTCGTCAACCAAACCAGTTTGTGCCACCGTCTCCCCTTCAATATGCTCCTACTCTTAATTCGTTCTGGCCAACGGTAGCTTCAGCACTCTGTACTAATAATGCTAAGTTTGTAAAAATTTATCAAGCAGTAAGGGAGTCAAATCTGCCGAATTATCTTCACTGTAAGTTGTCGCTGGTCTCCGGACTGAGAATTCCGGCTTGGAGGGCAGCGTTGCGTGACTATCCGGACAGTCAAATTCTGGATTATCTAGAGTTTGGCTGGCCGTTAGATTACACGTCAACATTTATTCCTACTCCGACCCTAATAAACCACACAAAAAACTCTGTGCTAGATCCGCACATCAGGCGCTTTATTAAGACAGAGTGTGAGGCTGAAGCTATGATAGGTCCCTTTATACAGCCTCCGTTTCTTCCTTGGTCTCAAGTGAGTCCGCTAATGACGCGTCCAAAAAAGAATACAGAGGTGAGAAGGGTCATAATCGACTTAAGTTTTCCGCTCGGAAGAAGTGTAAACGCCGGGATAGCTAAAGGGTTTTATCAAGGGGTCCCTTTCAGTTTCTCATTACCTTCAGTTACCACGTTAACTGATCAGCTTGTTAAAGTCGGAATTCATGCATGGCTTTGGTCGGAAGATTTTTAGCCGCCAGGCGGCATATACAGGCAGTGTCTAGTGAGGTCTGTGCTCGTGTACCAGATCGCCTCTGTTCAGTGACCATTGATGGTGACACTGGAAATCTACCCATATGCTAGACTCTGGCGCCAGCACCTGTTACGTGTTGTCGGATGTCTGCGTTGGCGTGCGCACGATAGCGACACATGCAGTAGGTCTTGTGCCTCTTAAGCATAGGAGTGGGCTTTTATTCACTCTGGCGCCCCTGGGACGATTCTCGTGTCGGGGGGTCGAGCCAACTAAAGAAAGAGCATTTGAAGCATATGATAAGTTTTCACAAATAATGCGAGACTTGGGTCTTGACTTGGCGCCGGAGAAATGCTCTCCGCCTGTAAGAAGACTTACTTGGTTAGGTTTTGTTATTGATGCTGAAGCAATGACGGTGACTCTCCCGCAAGAAAAGCTAAACGAGGTCCTGATCCAGTGTTCCGAGTGGAAGACTAAGAAAGTCGCGTCGCGCAAGCAGTTGCAGAGTTTAGCTGGAAAACTCCAACACGTTGCGAAATGCGTGAGGCCCGTGACAAGGTTCATGAATAGAGTGCTGGCTGCGCTCAGGCAGGCCCCAATGGTAGGATTGCATCCGTTCTCACCTCTGCTATTGAAAGATTTGGACTGGTTTAAAAAATTTGCCTCCTCCTGCAATAATGTAATTCTACTTCCACCAGCTCCTCCTCCAGCTTGGGAAATCTAGTGTGATTCTACACTGCTGGGAGGGGGGGTCCTTCTCGCCAGTAGCATATTACTCGGTTAAATATCCTCAGTCGGTTTGCGACGAACTCAAGGCAATAACCCAGCTGGAAGCATTTAATTTGGTTTTGGCTCTCTCTGCCTTAATGCCGAAAGAACCCCAAAATTATACCATAGTCGTGAATACTGATAACAAGGCTTCCCAGCAAGTGCTTTCGTCGGGGTCTGGCAGGGAACTTTTTCTATGTGCCTGCGTCAGGCAGCTGTGGCTCATAGCGGCACAACATCAATGCGAGTTAGTGATTAACCACAAGCCGGGAGCTGAGTTGGTATTTGCTGACGCGCTGAGCAGGGCCTCAACTAGCGATGCTGCAAATGATGTACTTCAGAAGCAGTTAGTCGCACGTAATCTCACTCAGATAATAGTCAATCCAACTCTAGACTGTGTAAGTTTCGAGATATAATGTCGTAGCCTGAAGATAGCATTTATTTTTTGGTTCTATCTTACAGGCTACTCCATAATGCAGCACCTGCAGCTGATTGGCACCTTCAGCAGGTCGCTAGCGGAGGGCACTTGGGCGAATAAACGTGGTCACCTAGTCGGGAGCACGACATTGATCCATTACGTCCTTCACTGTACGATGTGATGTCATTGTTGATCCATTTGGGGTCGAGGTTAAGAGCCCCAGGCTCTATCTATTATTTTAGCACTATCAAAACTTGGCTGTCATCATTGGGCGGTCCGGTACATTTCTTTGACTCGGAACAGGTGCGAATACTGAAGAGAGGCATAAAAAGGAATTCTCACCATGTAATTAAGAGGGCAGTCCCTTTGTCCCCCTCAGATCTGGCCCGAGTAATTAGGTTTCTGACCGCCTATGGCCCGGAAACGGCAGTATTCGCAGCTGTTTTGCTAATTGGTTACGCAACACTATTAAGACAGAGCAATCTAGTTTTGTTGACATATAACAGACTAGGGTCCCACACGCTGATGTTTTACGATGTACTTCCATTACCTGAAAGCTTGTTGATCAGCGTTAGATCTACCAAGACGAGATTTAGCACACAACCGCCGTTGTTGTTCTCATTGCCAGCCTCCCCAGGCTCATTCTGCTGTCCAGTACTACTCTGGAATAACTATGCGGCGAAGTTGCGCCCCTCACGTGACTCTCCCGCATTTCTACTTCCGACGGGCGATTTCTTAACCGCCAAAGTATTAACACAACTATTAGATATAGTGTCTACTGCTGTTCTTCCCCAAGCCCCAACACTAACGCTTCATAGCCTTAGGCGGGGTGCAGCGCAGGCATGTATGGCCGCTCGTGTTCCTTTATCAGACATAAGGGAAGCGGGTTCCTGGTCAAGTGATGCCATGAAGGTTTTTTTTAAAGACACTCCAATCACACGGGCTCCATCAGCACTTATCAAACTCTTGGGTTAAGTGCTGATGTCCCCATGTGTCTTGATTATTTTGACTTATTTTATGTCTCATGTCGCTCCAGCAAGATGACAAGCCAATCAGACAACTCTAACACCGAATTCACGGACATTAAGGAAGCCAGCTCTTCCCAAGACAATGTGCCTGGCACCAGAAATTGAGCCAGCCTCGTTCGCCTATGTGGCACCTACTGTTCTCTGTTGTTGAATGATGATGATTTATCTTTATTATGATGATGATTAAGATAACCTGAAATTGAACCTAAGTGATTTATCATGGAATAAATAAGATTAAGTAACTCTTCGTTGTCTTTGTGTCCGAGCGCGGCAAATTACGTATGTTGCGAGGCAACATCGTTAATTTGCGCGCGAGGCTAACGTGACCCCTTCGGTGACCTCCCATATGACCTAATTATACACTGAGAAGTCACTTCGCCACGAGGCACCAACCAAGCAGGTCAGATTTTCCCACCCACCCGTCCCTTTTTTCTTATTTAGTCTTTAGTTCAGTCAGTTAGTAGGGGTTAAGTGCTGATGTCCCCATGTGTCTTGATTATTTTGACTTATTTTATGCCTCATGTCGCTCCAGCAAGATGACCAGCCAATTAGAAAACTCTAACACCGAATTCATGGACATTAAGGAAGCCAGCTCTTCCCAAGACAATTTGCCTGGCACCAGAAATTGAGCCAGCCTCGTTCGCCTATGTGGCACCTACTGTTCTCTGTTGTTGAATGATGATGATTTATCTTTATTATGATGATGATTAAGATAACCTGAAATTGAACCTAAGTGATTTATCATGGAATAAATAAGATTAAGTAACTCTTCCTTGTCTTTGTGTCCGAGCGCGGCAAATTATATTATTATATTATTATAATAGTGCATGCATGCATGCAAGCATCCATGTTCATCCCAAATTGTTCTGTATTTCTATTAATTTAGAATAAAATCGAAGTTGTGCACTGCGTTGCCGTCGACGCCATTTTCAGCGCATGCGCAGCTCTGCGAATTGCCGCATAATTTCCGAGTTGTGGTTGATTCGGTGAGGGGAGCCGGGTACCCACCATGCCCCATGCGGGATGGACGAACACTAGCAACCGAAACCTCCCCCCGCACCTAGCCATTCAGTTTCTCCCCTTCATGGACACAACAGTTCACCACACCCACCCACCCTCTATTTTAAAGACTACTCCGGCGGCCTCAGAGCTTCCAGCGATCGGGGAGGCCCCCCTCGACATCGACGCCATCGATTGACTTCCCTGCGTTGTACCTTCATACCGTAATAAATATTCCTTTTCCTTCCACCTCGGTCTCCGGCTTCCCTTACTCGAATCACAGCATTGGTGGCTGTTATTCACAGAACAGCTCAGCGAATAGCCAGTGCGTATTTGAATCGGGTTCGCAGGTCCTGCTTTAAGCCACAATGATCCTGCTCCTTGCCACCATCTTAAAAATGGTTATATCCCAATTCGCCCAACTTCTGCTCCAAGTTAAACTCAAATTGAGTATTTCGAGTCTGAGTATTTGTGATTCTGTACTATAATTGATTAAAGTAGTAATAATCTTCTTGTAGTGAGGAGTGTGAAACTAGAAATTGAATCTATTTTGACCATGCTCACATCACAGTAAACTTCTTCTGTTTGTTTAAAGTAACACCGTGCAATGAAACCATCGAATTTTCAAAGCCAATGCATCAATCGAAATTTTATTATACATACTTATGTAAGGGTACATTAATTAAGCATTTATTGCTGCATCGAAGGGCACACTGACTCAATTTAATAGAACCTGTTACTGCTGAAACCTATGGTGTCAGAGTTGTGATGTGCCTGCCAATATTAATTTGGCATGTTTTTACTTCAAATAAATTATGTTAGCCATTTAGAATCAGAGTTATTTAAAATTAAATATATTGAGTTGCTCGCTATAATCTACCTTGCTTTATCTAAAACAATTGCATTAATACTATATAGGTATAACTTACTGCTAATCGATTATGTAATAGGGGTTGTTTGCTTTAATCACTGTTAATCACTATTCTAACCTTGTTCGTGCCAATGTACGAATATTAGTTCACACAATATACATGTAATTGATTAATATTACTATTATTTGCTAATCATTTTACACTCTAAGAAGAAGTGAAAGAAATTTAGCACTATATTTGTGCAATGTAACCACAGTTATAATTGTGCATGTTACTTGTAACGGCTGCCGAACGGATGGCTGGATCAGTACGCGGTGAAAGATGTACAACGGGACGTCTTTGCCTTGGGAGTGCGTGTCAGCAACACAGCTCTTAACAAGAACACTCGCCTCACCTACAACACCACCCAGGCAGCTGGTGGCGCAGGCAGAGCGACGGACAACCGACACGAATTTAATCGCGACACGGATGGGAAGCCATGCGACCCTTGGAACTGGGGAAATGATTGTGGTTTCATGGCGACACATGGACAGATGCGAGACACGAAGGTCCATGTGTGCGCATGGTGCGCGAGTAAGTACCGCCGTGCGAACAACCATAAAGAGAAGGACTGCATGAACAAAAAGCGGTTCCTCGAGAAGAAGGTAACAGCCTCATCATCCGCGCCACAGACTACCCAGGGCTTTTGAGATGGGGCTCCCCGTGCATCACCAACTTAATAGACGAGGAGCCTGTCGAGATCGAGCACTGCAACATCGACTTCACCAGCCCACACACGGCAGGTGCAGACAAATTCTGGGGCAGGTACACTGCCACACAGGTACCTCCTGATAACGGTAAGCCACCGGCAGGACAGGCCATTCAGGCCCGTGATATAATAAGAAGCAGATGCGATCAGGCGCTCAAACATGAAAGAAAACTCGGCATCCCCGATGCCATGCATTCCTCACGTAAAGACCACAGCTTCCAGGAAGTTACGACAAGTGGCGCCACCGGCGCGACAAATACATGGCCGCCAACAGAACCCGCCGTTGGGACCAAACCACCGACCGCTACCGTACAAGACGACCACACCGGTGACGACAACACTGAAATCAAGGATGGCAGAGTCTATGGCGGCAGCCATGACACATACGTCACAACCCTCAGAAGCAGAAACAATGGTAATGCAGACAATGATGAACCAACACTGCACGACCCCGGGGCGGATCACGATAGCCAGGTGGTCGAGTTTCCTGAATATCGATGGCCCGCTGAATATGCAGCTCCTGAGCCTCCTGTCCCCTGCACCGCCAACCATACGGACGATCCCAACATGGAATTACGACACAAACCCGGCGGGAACCTTGTCCGAGCGGATGCCATGAGCGGGAGGGCCTTTGACATGGACGCTAGAGTCAGGGCAGGTCGCCTCACTAGAGATATGAATATTTCTGAAATTCAAGTCTTTTTTTAAACGTTTTACCCAAGGACTCTAAGTGACCCTGCGAATATCGCACTAAATTGCTCCTCTATTCACAGGCTCCCCCGACCAAACACACAAAAGAATCCTGGAGGTATACTTTGCGGGCCTGGCGAGTGGGACCTGGAAGAACAAGGCGGTACAGGCAAAGAAATATATCACGTTTGCAGCCCGCCATCATATCGACCCACTCGCCCCGACGCAGTACGACGTGATGGCATATATACTTCACCTAAAAGAGACCCTCGCATCCCCGGGAGCCACCATGAACTACATCAGGGGGGGCCAGGACATGGGTACTTGTGTTCGGAGGGTCCCAGACACTTTTCGACACATACCCGGTCGCCCTGATGGAAAAAGGTGTGGCACGCCTAGCGAATCACACCCCCAGACCGGCCCCGCCACTGACTCCGCAGCACGTCAGAGCACTAACCCGCTACCTGACAGCAGCGGGTCCAACAGCCAGAGTACTTGTGGCGGCGCTCCTCATCGGCTACGCAACACTACTCCGCCAGGGTAACCTACTCGCAAGCAGCTCCACTCATGACCCAGGCCACTACCTGAGGCGGTCAGACATTGCCAGAACAAAGGAAGGGCTCTCAGTACTACTCCACACCACCAAGACCAGGTGGAGGCCGAACCAGGCATGCCGCATCATCATCCAAAGCCTACCAGAGTCGCAATGCTGCCCCGTGGCGGCCTGGGATCGATACATCCCATTCCAGCACCCTCGCCCAAGCAATCCAGCCTTCCTATTAGTTGGAAACATCCCCCTCCGGGCACAAGTGATGCTCGCTGCCCTCCGCATGGGACTGGCAGAAATCGGTGTAAGGGCACCCACCGAATACACACTCCATAGCCTAAGGAGGGGCGGGGCACAGGCCTGTTCAGCGGCAGGCAGCTCGCTTGCGGAGATCATGCAGCTCGGCGCGTGGACATCGGCCGCGGTCCATCACTATGTACCAATAAACATCCTTGTGGGCGGCCCCCCTCCCCTCATATAATTGGTTGAGGGTCGGATACCGCCCACTTGTGAACTGGAAATGGAATAACATTTTCCCCAACTGCATGTAGACGTGAGCATAGTGTTTGATTCGTAAACTGTCTGATCTGTCCTTATAGAATTAAGAGCTACCCCGTCCCGTTCTGATTAAAGAATTTTAACCACTATTCACTCTATGACTCCGCCTTCGTAAATTGTGCATGTTACTTGTAACATGGGTAATTTACGGGGTGGAGAACCCTGCATAACGAGGTGATAGGTGGCGCCACCAGTAACTCCACCACTACCACTAGGGGTGATCCGACCTGACTCGACCGGCTTGTTTCCCGCCAAATCGATCACGAGTTCAATCCCCGTCTCGTTCAAACCACCACAACCCGCCTGGCTGCAGTCAATGCTACACCTATTCAGTTCTTCCCACCCACCCACACCACTATGCATTAGATAATATAATAGGGTTGAGGGTCGGGTTCCACCCACTTGTGAACTGGAAATGGAATAACATTTACCCCAACTGTGTGTAGACATGAGCATAGTGTTTGATTCGTAAACTGTCTGATCTGTCCTTATAGAATTAAGAGCTACCCCCGTCCCGTTCTGATTAAAGAATTTTAACCACTATTCACTCCATGACTCCGCCTTCGTAAATTATTGTTCATTGATACTTATTACTGGTTCTCCTGTATAATGGTCACGGACGCTTCGTACAATTTCAGAGAACAAAGTTGAAAAGATGAAACAAATTGCACTTTTCAGGATCGTAGTTATATCCCGACGAACGCGCCAAATACCATTTATTTATAGATGTGCATTAGGAAAACTGATGACACCAAAGAACCGCCTAAATATATATCCTATTATTAGGCTTTCTATTTCCACTCCTCTTTATGCACAGTGCATGTGCTTTATCTACCGGGTTGTTGTCACCACAAAGGAAGGATGTTGATGTAAAGGTCCGCAGGCAGTGTGGCTGTTACATTGTCTGTAGCGATATTACTTTTACTGTGCAATATCCTGTGGTGTATGCTGCGTAGCACTCTTGTTATACACACGATACATTGTTACGTGTCTAAGCATATATATATAATATAAAATTGATATGGAAATGAATATAAATATTAAATATATATGTAAAGAAAAATAACTATCCATATACAATATACATAAGTACATAATATAATACACATATGATATTTATATGTCTGCATTTATATATAGATCTATCTATGTCCGTATATATTTATATAAATATAGTATAGATATATGCATAAAATTCTGTAAATATATATATATATAAATATGTAAAAATATATTAAGAAATATATAATTATATAAATACCACCCCCCCCCACACTTACATAGGCTACTAAACGCACCAACAGATCTATCTGCTACTGAAATGCAGACAATCAAATAACTTATCAGCAGCTACTGCTTGGTAAGACAACACCAACACTACAGCTGGCCAACATTGAAAACAAGCCTGGATACCCGGGCTTACATGCTATGGACAGTATAAATACAGCCTCAATAAAAAAAAATATATATATATATATATATATAAACATATATACACATATTTAAATATATATAAATATATATATATAAATATATAAAAATATATTAAGAAATATATAATTATATAAACATATATAAACATATATAAATATATATACATATGTCTATGCATTCTATATATATACCTACATTTCAGGCCCCATTCCAGACAGACGCGATATGGCAGTCAACTTGTAATCGTGCATGTTACTAGTAACATGAGTAATTCACAGGCGTGGACGGGAGCCACCAGCCAACGACACAGATGCCGCCCACACTCATACCCGCAAACTAACTAACCACTCCAGCCATAGGACTACGGTGGCGCCACCTTGTGTGACACCCACAAACTCCCCACTTACAACAAGCCTCTCAGTTCCCGCCAAAATGATCATGTGACCTTCCGATTTGAAATTAAACCACCTCCACGGCCCGCATTTCGCCTCCAGACATCAACCGGACAACTCCTCAAGCCTATCTTCACCCACCCACCCACACCGCTAATAAGACACTAACGGGTAGGGTTGAGGGTTCGGTTTCAGCATAACATCTACTGGGGGGGGGGGAGGGGCGAATCCCCGAGGGAATAATTACCATGACAACCACACCTGTATATGATTACCTGTCCTCTACCTGAATAAACAGCCATTATAAGAACACTGTCCCCGCCTGTCTGAATTACACCAATTTTGGCTCAGTCTCAAATATTTCCTTTTAGTACATAGGTCCAGTACAGCCATCTCACTTTCCGACCCATAAATGGTTAAAAGCTGAATAGCTCACCACGCAAAACAAGATTCAGTGTATACACAGGTGCATGTCATATTATAATATTACTGGATGCCCGGCCACGTTTGGGACACCAGAGAATACTACAGAAACTCTCCCCTTCATATCACTTGTCTATCAACTCATTAACCAATGCTAAGGAAGAATGAAGTCAAGACACAGATAAACAGTGGAGAAGTTGTGCTTTACTAACACCAACTCCTGTCCACCTACCAGTGACCTATCATCCACACCCCTTGCCTTCTAGCCACACAAGATCTCATTACTACTTTAGCCTGTATAGAAAGCAGTGCTTACAGCTTATGGGACAGGAGTCCTATAGCTGTGTTCACACTCAATTAGAATAGATGAATTTTGATAGCATCAGACAGAGTGTCTGGGGTTCCTGCTCAAGAGTAGGTGCGCCTCATTCCAGAGTCAGGAGTAGAGTGATCTCTCTCCAGGGGGTCTGAAGCAGAGTCTAGAATTAAGATCTTGGTTTGAGGCTAGTGTGGTCAGAGGGCCAATGGGATGCAGGTGACTGGGCAGTCCCCAGCCAGCCAATCAGGCACCTCCACAGTCAGGGTGGGTGGCACCCTCCCCCAGTAGGGGTAGCTGTCACTCAACCCAGCTGCAGGTGGTGCCCTGTGTGTATATGCAAATTAGGCTGGTGGACCAGCCCAGTGGTCAAGGCAGGGGGGGGGCAGGTAGTTATACAGTTACAATAGATCTCTGTTAAAATGGTCTTTTCTCCAATTGCACTCTTTATGGATGCATAGAGACATATTTCAACAATCATGTACTGCCTCTTATATAGGAACATCTCTTCATTAATCTCAGGCATAATATATGAACATATATTTCACACAGCTTATATCATGTCATAATGGGAGTGGGATATTATTACCTTTAGTTTATATAACATCGTCCCCACTCCGTCGCCCAAGACTAATAATGCTCTCTGCCAATATATAATTCTTAACCGAAAATCCGTATATTTTTACAATATGTATGAATTAATCAAATATATGTATCTGTGTTATTTTTAAATGGGGAAAGCACCTCATAAGTATTGTACTTCTGCTTTCTCCTTTTTCATGTGAAAAATTTACTGATATAAATATCAATTTGTGTGTACATCGATCATGTGGAAATATATATTTTATTATTATTATTATACATATATGTGCAGTAAATATATGTATAATTATATATCTGCGCTACATAATTATGTTTTAATGCGCATTATATATCCTCCATATATGTATATGCAGTTATGTATATATATATATATATACATAACTGATTTATTATACCAGCCTGCTATAGAGAAAAAGAACCCTATATCAATATGTAAATAATCAATTACAAATATTCCCTTCAGGGTTCAGGGTATTGACAGAAATCATTAATGCACACATTGAGACATCGCCTGAGATTAAATCATCCGGTTGAAGGAGAATGTAGGTGACGATAAATACTGGGGATTCATGGAATCTCCATTAAGTGCTCATTTGGCAATGTGATACCACTAACTTTGTCTACAGATACTAAATGGTACATTTGGGAATACCACTCATCTGGATCACCATCCATTTACCAATCATGGCCGCTCCGCTCTGCTGGATGGAATTCTCCAGAATCTGCTCTAGGTATTTAAAAGCTTCGCAGTTCCGTCCCGTTGATTCCTATAGTGATAGCATCAGTTGGTACCGCTTAGCTATTGTTACAATCATATTCAGATGGTGATATGAGGATTTGTATGTTCTGATGGAAATGACAAATAGGTAGACCTACTCGTTGTGAAAAGTTACACTAATGACGATGGAACTCCGTAGCGTTTGCATTGTTGTTCTTAGCGTGCATTTTGCCCGTAACTTCAATGCTAATGTGAGCACCACTTAAAGTTGCAGAGTCAGATGGGTATGAGTTTCTGTCATTTTCTGAGATAAATACATTAGTTTGATTTTTATATTCTAACTTACTTTAGTTTGGAGTAACCTTTATTTGAAATTGCTGACGTTTGTGATATTTGAAGTGCAACCATGCAAAATTAATTTTGGCAAGCACACCAAAACTTAGATAAAAGATTCACCCGGTACTTGTAGTACACGGGTGAATGACAACGCCGTGTAAATACGGGCGAAAATAGCTACATGAAGTAGAAACTGTGGTTCCATGATCAAATGGCTACATGTATTGGCACAGATTTGGTGAAATGGGAGACAATGCAAAAATTCTAGATGGCGGCCATAGAACGCCGTCGATTTCAACTTTAAATCGTATTAAACTAGCTATTTTATTATATTTTTCAACTCAAAGGTAGCGGGTAAATATGAAGACATCTACAAAGAATAAATGTTGCTTCCGTTTTTATATAGGGTTGGTATTGGTATTCACCCGTGTACTGCGAGTACTGGGTGAATCCTTTATCTAACCAAAACTCTGATACCATAATAGGCTTCAGCAGTAACAGGTTCTATTAAATTGTCTCAGCAACCCCTTCTATGTGGCAACATATGCCATAAATGTATCTGTATCTAAAGCTGCGTTTACACGGGCAAAAAGTAAAACGATCTAGGCAAAGCGTTTTACCTGAGGCGTTTTAGTGGCGCGTTTACACGGACCGAATTTGAAAGTGTTTCGGCTGCCGGGAACCAGCCTTAGTGGTGAGTCTGTAGCCGGCGAGCACTGCTATTTGTTTAGTTTACATTCGTTGATTCACAATATGAATAACGACTCCAATGTAGCGGCTACGTTAATATCGCTTGGAATTTAGGGTTAATTTAATTAAATTTCATTATTAGAGTATGTGATTCTGTTAAATATGATCGCATTCAATAGATTTCGGCCTAATCGGTCCCTAACACTGCTGGGCACCAGTGTATAGTTACAGCTGAGCCTGTAGCCGGCGAGCACCGCTATTGTACACTATCGCCGCCCGGGAACCAGCTGAAACATTTCCTGTAAACCACCTCCCGAGGTGGTATACGTGAAACGTTTCAGCCCTAAAACGCCTCAGCGGCGCGTTTACACGGGCAAATGTAAACGGATCTAGGCAAGTGGTTCTACCTAGGGCGTTTTAACTCGCCCGTGTAAACGCAGCTTAAGGTATATATGGAGAATCAAATCTAGCTAATTATTTTGGTTTTCAAAATTTGATGTTTTCATGGGGCTATGTAGCTTTAACTACATTGACCCACGTTCTGCTGCTCGAGCTACCAGGGTGCACAGATAACATGCGTGGTCTGCAAACACTAAAACCAGTCGCTATTTATTATTTACAATGGCCTGAATCGTTCCTGTGGGTCCTCTCTAATTAACACTTCACCGACTTGTTTCAGTAAATAATAAAAATCTAATGTGTTTGTGGGATTATTATAATTAAGATTAGAAATTTAATGCAGATAAAACTTAATGCAAATATGTGGTGGTTGTAATACATATATGTGTACATGTATGTGTAGCCAATGAGGGGGGTGGCTGGTCATGGGTGATCAGGCCACCGACTGTGGCCCCGAAATAAACTAGTTGTTTGTTTGTTGTTGTTTTACGTCCTAGCAACATCTAAGGTCATATCAGGACGGGTACCGACTTGTGACAGTGCGCACTCATGGCGACTTTATAGTGCTGCTCCACTGGAAGACCAGGCCACCAGCACCATGACCTGATATCCCACTCAGTCACATTATCCTGACACTGAGCCAACCAGTCCTTGTCCTATCCTAATAATGCAGAGTGCCAGGCTAGGAAGCGACAAGTATAATTTTTTAAGTCATCGGTTTGACTCGCCAGGGTTTGAACGCATGACCCCATGATCTACCAACATGGGAGACGGACGCTCTAACTCATTCGGCCATCCTGTCTGGTCGAAAATAAACTAGTTGTGAACCAGACTCCAACGTGTGCAGATCAGTCCTTACCAGAACACTACGGTGGTGTTTGATAATATGTGAATATAATGAGATTACAGTTTAGAACATACATGGACAGTATAACAAAAATGAAACTCACAAAATATGATTGAACTCTTAGGTGAAGATTTACAGTTAAGAGAAAATCAAAGGGAATTCTAAAATGATTGACCTAATTGACTACATCACGGTTCCGACTGCGCATGCGCTGAAAACGGCGTTGGGAGCAAAGTAAAGGCGTACGGCCATTGAGTTTGCCAATACGCGCAGTGAAAAACTTCAGTTTTATTCAAAATTAATAGAAATCCAAAACCCTAACCTTATTATTTTAATATAATCTTTTTGTTAAACATGTTTTCTATGTGTTCCAAGCGGTTTGTGCCTAGGTTGTGTGGATATAAATAAAAACATGAATAAAATAAGTAAAACTGACTCTGGCACTAGTCTGAGTGCCTAGATTTTTCTAAATCTAAATGCACATGGCATAAGATGTGCTGATTATATTGATGTAAATGCAATGCTGGATACAAAATTAATATCTTAATTTATTATATATATTTTTTTAGTTGGTATTCTATGTTTCAAACAAGAGCTGAGATGAGCTGAAACTAGCACATTTCATAGCTGCACCCAGTGTATTAGCATGTGCCATGTGCTTCTGGGGGGGGTTGTTTTGCTCTGACGCATCCCACAATGCACCGCGCCGCTGGAACCGTGATGTAGTCTATTATTCTCTTCTTACGGACACAGAGCAACCATCGAACCCGAAACCAAGGATAAGCTTGTTGCACATTTTCATTCACTGACAATTGCATCATTATTGTTCTTTTATCGCCCTACATCCCAATTGACCAAACCTGGTGGCCGAATTATTAATAGCACAGACTTCCTCTGTGGAAGACCACTTTTACGACTGGTTTTCTCAGTATCAGGATAATATCACTGAGTGGGATATCCGGTAATGGTGCTGGCTGCCTCGTCTTCCAATGGGGCAGCACAATAAAGTCACCATCAGGCTGCACTGTCACAATTTGGTACCAGTCCTAAGATGACCTTAAGCCCAGTTCACACACGGGCATTAAATCGCCTCAACTAGTTCACCTTGTCTAGTTCAGCTCACATTGGTCATGTGGACACTACGCTGAGGCGGATTAGGGTTGATTCGCCTCAACTAGTTCGCCTCAAGTAAACGACCTAGCGAGGTAGTCTAGATGAAGCGAACTAGCTTAAGTCGGCCCATCTTGCTTGTGTGGACGGTAGCGGTTTACTTTGAGGCGGCTTAAGCACGTCACACGCATGCGTACTCGAGACCTAAGTTTGTTGATTTTCCGGTCGATCAAAAGCGCATATTATATAATTTGGTCTATGAAACTGCTAGCTGTGCACAGATATTTTATTCATCATTTATTTTTAGGTTTTCACTGCCCAGCAGAAGTTTTGATCGTTCCAAAACAATACGATTCAGTCGATACATATCTAGGTCGAACCCACACTCTCTCGTGGTGATGTCGACTAATCGAAACTGGCACTGGTTAGTATGGACTTGCTCATGCGCAGATAGCGATTTCCGCCTTAAACCGCCCCAAAGTACTGCATGTGTGGACACGACTCACTTTCACGCCTAGTTCGCCTCATCTAGTTCACCTTATCTAGTTCGGCCTAAAGTTGTGTGTGTGAACAAGGCTTTAGTTGTTGCTAGGATATAAAATCCAAACAAACAAAATTAATAAACATATCATAACAAAACGAGAGAGGTTTAAAAAAAGCACCAACACCCACAAACATAAAACAAGTCGGTTTTCAGCGCTAGCTATAATTTACCGTCTGCTCGAAGATTCTGTTGGTTGCTTTTAAATGCCATTGGATATATACTTCCATTTAATATTCTCTGGCCAAGAAAAGAAGTCAAATACACCGCTCTTCCCTTTCACTTGATTTCGAGATATCGAGTGCTGACATCTTGCGGCAGAAAAACGCCATGGCGTTCTCTGTGGCGGAGTGGTTAGAGTGTCTGACTTTTTTCTAGGTCAGACTCCTAATCTGAGGGTCGGCGGTTCAATTCCCCGTGCCCCCAGCTCTGCCAATTTGGATTTCCACCGCTGTGTATAACTTACAGCGTCATCAAAGGCCGGTTGCTCTCATACCATGTCTATGTGGTGTGGGAGGTTAAAAATCCCCATGGTCGGTAAAAGTGTAGGCTTGGGCTTTCTATCGACCAGCAGTGGAATGAGGAAGACCAGTCGTCTATGACTGAAATTTCCCCTGCTTAAACAACTAATGGACCCCAAAAAAAAGAAAGAAAAGGATAATACGCAGCTGTATAGACTGTGCCATGGATCACATGATTTGCACACGCCAGACATTGCCTCGCGTTGCCTCGGTGTGGTGAAAGGGCACAATGATAGCAGTTATGTTCATTATCTATTGGCGAGGTATTCATCCCCATCATTGTCTACAGGAGTTTGTATGCGATACGCATTTCATTGTGTAACAATAAAGACAAAGCCCACCGACAGCGTTGCCTCGAGAGTGGGAGTCAGTCAGCTGACTGGTTAATCACTGAATATGCCATAAGAATAAGAATGAAAAAGTCAAAGCGAAATTTCAATCGCGGGTAATTGATCTTACCCATACCGTGGTTCCTTGGTGCATCATACTGATACAGAGTGCCATTGTTGGTTGGTTGTTGGAGTTTTACGTCATGGCAACATCTAAGGTCATATCAGGATGGGTACCGACTTGTGACAGTGCGTACCGTATTCATGATGACTTTATAGTGCTGCCTACATTGGGAGACCAGGCCACCACCACCATGACCTGATATCCCACTCAGTCACATTGTCCTGACACTGAGCCAACCAGTCCTTGACCAATCCTAATAATGCCGAGCGCCTGGCTAGGATGCGACAAGTATCAATTTGAAAGTAATTGGTTTGACACTACCAGGGTTCGAACCCGTGGGTTCGAATCCCACGATCTAGCAA
The DNA here is from genome assembly GCA_030323885.1 of Branchipolynoe longqiensis. Taxonomy (NCBI): domain Eukaryota; kingdom Metazoa; phylum Annelida; class Polychaeta; order Phyllodocida; family Polynoidae; genus Branchipolynoe; species Branchipolynoe longqiensis. The sequence goes on from CM059191.1 coordinate 72,045,084, forward strand.
AGGCGGACCTCAACTTTTTCCGCCATCCCATCTGGTCAACCGAGTGCCATGCTAGCTAGCGACTCGTATACATTTTAAAGGCAATTGGTCCTCCTCATTCCACTGCTCCTTGCCTTATCCTAGTAATGCCGATCTCCACTCTAGGTACTGGCACCGACAAGTATGCATCTTTTAATTTTTAAGTCATTGGTTTGACTCGGTCAGGGCTCGAACCGAAGGCTTGGAATCCCACGATCTATCCAAGTAGGAGGCAAGTCACTCCAATGTGTACATATGTGCTGTCTAATGCATTATAGGAATATAAATGGCTATTATTTTATTCTACATCTTACCACTATATCAAACATGCCTTATATATTTCATATAGATCTCAGATCCATACTAGGGCATGGTGGAACACTTGGCATGTACTAAGGAATGCACTGCAGATAGTATAAACGCAGATCTCTCAGATGTAGGACAATTTCAAAGGCGGTACTGCATGCGTACACCGCCTTAGACCAGACAGTCCCAGGCTACCTATCCAGACGACGCAAACACGGACTGACAACATGAATGAGTAGCCTCTCCGCTTTGAAAAGTGATGTTGCATAATTTTGCTTTCTATATACATAGGCATCGAATTAAAGGTGTTTGTCATTTTCTTAGCTTATAGCGATCAACCATATATATGTATCTACCTTACTTTCGCTTGAAGTAACTTCTACGTTAAGTGACTAACTTTTGAGATATTTGAAGTGCAACCATGCAAAATTAGTTTTGGCAAGCATGCCAGAAGTCTGACACCATTGGGGATCTGCAGTAACAGATTCTATTCAATTGCCTCAGTATTCCCTTCTGTATAGCGACAAATGTTTAATAAATGCACCAGTATCTAAGTTAAATATGTCAAATCAAATCTAGATAATTGTTTCGGTTTTGAAAATTTGTTGTTTTCATCGGACCATGCTGCTTTAAATAAATGAGAAATTTATGGAGCAGTGCCCAACGGTGTCGCTACTGATAAAACAATTCTGATGATATGGAAATTAACCAACCAATATGCTAAGTAGCTTATTGATAATCGCGTCGGCCTGTCGCGAATTACACTCGTAAACCACAATAAACAGCGACTTAATTACTGCAACTTATAATGTTCATGTTTGGTCTTTGAAAGAATGTTGTCGTCGGTATTCAGAGAACTTTCGATTTATTTACCAAATACCCTTGAAAGTTGCATAGTCCGATGGTTTTGAGTTTTGAGAATGTGTGTTTCGAACGCTAGTGAAAATGTTGATAATTCTGAAGGCCCCCTAAGTCTCTACAGGGGACTGGTTGATCTCACACACAAAGTCTGCTCACTGTTGATCGTACTCACCACCTTTTTACTGACCTAGTCACCTTCCTGTTCTGATAAAACACCGCACGTCTGAATCCGTCTCAGTTAAAATGCGCTGCTTTATCGCGAGAAAATTGTAACATGGCTACCACGACCAGAACTGTTGACCTTTTTTTAAAAAAATTAGCTTAACAAAAGAAAAGTGTAAATAAATATACCAAAACTGGCTTGAAGACCAGTAGACTTACCTCGACGCCGACAAAAAAATATTTGTTCAGTGGAATAAATATATTTACAAAAAAAGTGAATACAAAAATTAGCACAGCTTGTGGACACATCTGCGGCTGTAGCCCTATATAGTGTGTTAGTTTGCATGATAATAATCAGGTGTTGCAACAGGGACCCAGACTGGGATTTTATACTGGGAACAGTTACGGATAGTGGCCCAGCTGATGGGGGCTGTCGGGGGGGCAGTGGGGTCGGGGCGGGGGCCCGATTACTACGGACACAGCCATCCTGAACAGAAAACCATGTCACTGTGGCAGCATCAAGGGCGGTTGATGTATGGAACTCCCAACATCTCCCGACCAGCTACTGCAGGGACAAATAGTTTTGCGCCTGTCTGGACACGTTCTTGTCGGTGTGAAACCTCTATTTGCTCCCCGAGAAAGTGCCGCTGGTAACTTGCAAAAGCCAGCAGCACTTCAACACTTTTGCAGGCAGCTTTCATGAAATGACATTAAGACCGACTCATGGACATCACTCTCACAGCAGAGAGCTAAATGGAGAGCGGCAGTCAAGTAATGAAAGCAGTCTTTGTCGCATCGCGACTGACAGCATGATGATGATGATGATGATGATGATATTCTTGATTTGTTGGTAGGACCTATATAAGAAAAAAAGAAAATAGACGAGTTCCCCGTTCCGACTGTGCATGCGCTGAAAACGGCGTTGGCAGCAAAGCAAATGCGCATGGCCATTGAGTTTGCAGATACACGTAGGGCAAAACTTCGATTTTATTCAAAATTAATAGAAATAGATAACAATTTGGCATAAACATGTATGCAGACATGCATTATAATGATCTGATGAATATAACTAACACAAAACTAGCCATAGTTAAACATTTTGAACTTAGAAACATATAATTCCACACAAAACAATCAGTCACTTTATCCACATCACTATTATTAATTCTTGTTCTAAATATTAAAATGCCACATGTGTCAACAGACACTTGTTTCAGAGAAATATATAACCCATATCTGATTAACCCTACTCATTTTCTAGTTCTGCATATGTCATTAGCCATAGGATATATAAAAACATGAATAAAATCAGTAAAACTGACTCTGGCTATGGCTCTAACACTAGTCTGTCTGCCCCGATTTGTCTAAATCTAAATGCACTTGGCATAAGATGTGCTGATTATGTTGATATAAATGCGATGCTAGATTAAAGATTAACATCTTAATTTATTATATATATATTTTTTAGTTGGTATTCTATGTTTTAAACAAGGGCTGAGATGAGCTGAAACTAGCACATTTCATAGGTGCACCCAGTGTCTTAGCATTGGCCATGTGCTTTGCGGGGGTTTGTTTATCTTCCCATGCATCCCACAATGCACCGCGCGGCTGGAATGGCGATGTAGTCTATTCTACTCGGACTCCAACCATCATTGCCTGACGTAGCATATTTTATAGTGTGATGTAGCCATATGTATTCATATCATACAACTCTCGGAGGGAGGGGGTTGGGTCTGTTTTTTTACAAACGAAAAGAACCATTGCGCGTAGAATGGGATTCGAACCCACATTTCTGCCATTTTGGGGATATGGTCCTAATCATTAGCCTAATTAGGTTCTCTTGTGCAATAAACCTACCCAAATCTATCTGTGTATGTGGCATTTTTTACCTTTGGAGGTCAGTGAACATTACTACACTTGTTTCATACTTGCAATTACAAATATACAGGTAGTGTGATATATGCGTAGTAGACGTATAGAACTGTGGTTAATATATGCTAATGAGATGCAGACTTTGAGACAAAGGAATATGCTAATGCGATGACATCATGGAAAGTTTAGCCGGCGGGTCAAGCGTGCCCTAGGCCGTGAATAAAACATTCAGTATCCAGAAGTCAAAGTGTTCAGACATTGTACTTTCACATTCACGGCCTAGGGCACTCTTGACCCACCGGCTAAACTTTCCATGACGTCATCTCATTAGCATATTCCATTGTCTCAAAGTCTGCATCTCATTAGCATATATTAACCACAGTTCTATACGTCTACTACGCATATATCACAGGTAGTGCACTGGTAGTATGCATATGAGACTGTCTCAAAAGGTGCTAAGCAATATGGGACAAAACTTTGTCCATTGTAACGATCAACATACTATCTGCTTATGCATTTGCTCAGGATAAACTGATTTGTGTTTTACATGGTGTTTCATAATCCCAATAGAATACATATTGAGTTGAAGCAAAGGGCCTTGTGTTTTCAGTGTAGCCGTTTCTGTGCTGTTTTGTGTCAATCGTTACAATGGACAAAAAAAAAAAAGAGTTATCACCTTTTGAGACAGGCTCATATAGTGAAGGTTCAACACTATGCAATATGCAGCATGTACAGAATCCTGTACATGGGGCTAGTTTTGTTATTGAAAACCAAGGCTAGAGTGGTACTCGAACCCACACTTCTGCCATTCCATGGCTAGCATCCTAACCATTAACGCATTGACGCTCCTTGGTGCAGTTAACCTACTTGGCATGCTTGTCAAAACTAATTTGACATGTCTGCACTTCAAATATCTCAAAAGTTAGCCCTTTAAAATAAAAGTTACTTCAAACCAAAGTTAGATAGATTATAACAATCAATTCAATATATTTATCTCAGAAAAATGGCCGAAACTCAAAACCATCGGGCTATGCAACTTTAAGCAAAACGTAAAAATAAGTGCATTGCTAAAAGTTCAGATTGACAAATCTGTTTCCCATGTTAAGAGCTTTAAATTATTATATAGTGTGTTAAGGGCCCAGTCCTTACACGCGGTATGCGGTATGCGGTATGCGGTATGCGGCATGCGGTATGCGAATGGCATGATTCCTTACATGCGGCATGCAGCATGCAGCACACAACTAGCTATATTATTGCCAATTTATAGATAAGCATTCATATTTCTGTGAATCTGGTAGCTTTCTCACCTCCCTGCTATCCTCCCCTCGGCTTTTTCTCCCCTCCTCTCTCTTCCCCTCACGGCTTTCTCACCTCCCTGCCATCCTCCCCTCGGCTTTCTCCCCTCCTCTCTCTTCCCCTCACGGCTTTCTCACCTTCCCGCCTCCTTCCCCCTTATAAGCACACAGTAATCACTATGTACACGGCACCCCTCTAGGCCGTTCCGTAATGCTCAGTTGCCTCTCCTAGTGTTAAACTAATGGACACATCAGACTCAGGTTTCTATTCGCACCCTTCATATACTGGGCGCTAAGTATGATGGTTCAGCGGTTGAATGTTGCGCCTGTCTGGATGCCGCATACCTCATGCCGCACCGATCGCTACATGGACCGATCGGAAAATGCATTCGCATTCGCATTCGCATTCGCATACCGCATGTAAGGAATGTAGCCCATAGGTTTCAAGGCATTTCGATTTTTTGTCGCATTCGCATACCGCATACCGCATACCGTGTGTAAGGAATGTACCCTTAAGTTTGCATAGCAGTTCGAATATATAGAATCAGCGAGGACAGTGAGTTTCTCCTGTATATTTACGACAAGGAACCTCTCTTGCTGATATAAATGTTGACTCAGCAACCTGAATATTGTCTTCCCGAGTAATCCTTTCTCCTGAGCATAAGAGAGGCCCCAAGAGAACACCTAACTACATTTGGCATCAGATCAGAGCTAGAGGGGTCACTCTTACCTACAAATTGCCACCAATTGTGGCAAAGCAACAAGAAATCCATGATAAATACATCACAATGTTATGTTTTTATTTATTGAGGCACAAGTATATTAAACTTTGAATTCTGCTCTATATTATCTGAAAATATACGTCTGTATAAGATATTAAAAATAATATATATAATCATAGATAGTTGATGTAATAAATGATCATATCGGCCAGTCTACCGTTGTTGCTTGTCCTTACACCGTTAATGCAACCAACATGCAACACATCATCCGCTTCTATATTGGTAAGTTATAGGTCTACTTCTAGCATATATTTTTTGTCAAGGCCGCAACGCTGGTCTTTTTCCGATGACATTTAATTTTTTTTTTTTTTTGTGGGTCCATTAGTTGTTTAAGCAGGGGAAATTTCAGTCATAGACGACTGGTCTTCCTCATTCCACTGCTGGTCTATAGAAAGCCCGAGCCTACACTTTTACTGACCCAAGGGATTTTTAACCTCCCACACCACATAGACATGGTATGAGAGCAACCGGCCTTTGACGACGCTGTAAATTATACACAGCGGTGGAAATCCAAATTGGCAGAGCTGGGGACATGGGGAATCGAACCGCCGACCCTCAGATTAGGAGTCTGACCTAGAAAAAAGTCAGACACTCTAACCACTCCGCCACAGAGAACGCCACACCCGCATGCTGAGATTGGTGTTAATATAAATTCGTCTAACTGTATCTTTAGATTAGATTAGAGTGTTTGAGCTATATGCTCAGGCCAAGTCGGAGACTCCACCATCAGGGCCTGTAAAGAACCAACGTCTGGACGAGTTGACTTCTGGATACTGAATGCTTTATTCACCGTCCAGGGCTCTGAACCACCGGCACAAACTTTCCATGACGTCATCTCATTAATATATTCCTTTGTTCTCTCTCAATGCCTGGATCCCATTATGCATCTGATTAGCATATATTCCAGGGCCCACCACATGATATACTAAACTAGAATTCCAACAAGATACACCATAATACTAACTTTCATTGCACACGCTAACCTAGTAACGCCCGCTGCACCTAATATGCGTGCCGTTCTGCATTGCTTAGCTACCGGGTGGCGTAGCCGAATCGGTAGAGCGCGGGCCTCGCGTACGGAAGGTCGGGAGTTCGGTTCCCAGTCGAGTCAAACCAATGACTTATAAACTTGATATTTGTCAATGTCTAGTCTGGCACTCAGCATTAATAGGATAGGGCAAGGACTGGTTAGCGCAGCATCAGGATAGTGTGTCTGAGTGGGATATCGGGTCATGGGTCATGGTGCTGGCAGCCTGATTTCCCAGTGCGGCAGCACTGTAAAATTGCCGTGAGTTGTTAGCCATCCTGATATGAACTTGCCAGGATGTAAAACTCTAACACCCAACCAGCCAGCATTACTCACGTCTGTGAATCTACTAAAGCCATCCTCATTTGCATTGGGAATGATCATTATGATTGTATTAGATATTATTTGCAGAATAACAGTTGCTGATGCTATGCTGTTGTAATAGTCCGCACTGACCTCACAGGCTTTGAACCACATAGACATGTCGGCATGGATAGGGTGATTGTATCAAGCAACCTAGATAGTCTAATTGTTAAGATACTAGCCATGGAATGGCAGGCAAAGAGTGTGGGTTCAAATTCCGCTCTAGGCACATTGGTTCAATTTGCTTGTATCACGCCCATACCATTTTTTCTTCTTATAGTAGCCTACACTTGATTTATTGCAGCTTCAATTGTTATCTTGAAAGGTTAAATATCAAATTAGGAATTCTAACTGATGCTGTGAATGTTAGTCCAACCGCTCCAATGACAACATTCAACCGCTGAACCATCATACTTAGCGCCCAGTATATGAACGTGATTGAATACCCTATTTAATTGTATATATATATATATATATATATATCAGGGATGAAAGATCTCCGCGATTCCGCGGATATCCGGGATTTTTCAATCCCGCAGCACCATCAGCATATACTAACTATTATTATTATTATCCTCTTCTTTGATGGTGCTGATGCCGTATCACTATCAGCGTACACTACTAATATTAATAAATGCATCAAGCGTTGCAGCACTATCAGCATGCACTACTAATACATGCTTCAAACGCTGCAGCACTTTCAGCATATACCAATATATATGAAACCCAACTTCCAGGAATTTTCAGCGATTCCCTGACAATGTTAAACCTATGGGAGAATATCAGCATTTCCGCTTTTTTTTCCCGGAGACCACTTTCATCCCTGATATATATATATATATATATATATATATATATATATATATATATATAAGGAGGGCATGGAAACTGGGGTAGTGGGAGTGGGAGTAGGGTGTGGAGGTATGGGATGCAGGAGTAGGGTGTGGAGGTATGGTGTTTGGGAGTGGGGGATATGGTGTGTGGGACTTTTGGTGTGGAGTGCGTGGGAGTGGGGTTGGTGGCTTGGGAGAGGGGTGGGAGTGGGAGATGGGAGTGGGGTATGGGGATTGGGGGTGTGGGTGTAGGTATGGGGTGTGGGCATGTATATGGGTAGATAAAGGATTCACCCGGTACTCGCAGTCGCAGTACACGGGTGAATACCAACCCTATGTAACCCTATCGAACCCTATCGAAAAAGCTGGTTAATGAAATGAGAGCCTAATTTCACAATCTAAGAAGCAACATTTATTCTTTGCAGATGTCTTCATATTTACCCGCTACCTTTGAGTTGAAAACTATAATAAAATAGCTAGTTTAATACAATTTAAAATTGAAATCGACGGCGTTCTAGTGCTGCCATCTTGTCTTTTTGCATTCTCTCCCATTTCACAAACTCTGTGCCTATATGGGTAGCCTTTTGGTACTGGAGCCACAGTTTCTAGTTCATGTTCCATACTAACCCTATTTTCGCCCGTATTTACACTATGTTGTCCTTCACCCATATACTGCAAGTACCGGGTGAATCTTTTATCTAGTATATGGGGTATGGTGTGGTTCTGGGCGTGCGGTGTGGGTATAGTATGCGGGTGTGGGTATGTATATGGGGTGTGTGCCTGTGTGTGGGGAGTTGGTGTGGGGTGTGGGTGTGGGAATTTTTATGGGTGTGGGTGGGGGTATGGGTATGGGGTGTGAGTGTGGGCCTATATATGGGGTGTGGGTGTGGGTATGGGGTGTGGATATGGGCCTGTGTATGGGCTGTGGGTGTGGGGATGTGTATGGGGTGTGCATGTGAGTGTAGGTGTGGGGTGGGGGTGGGTGGAGTCACCCTGCTTGCCTGCTGTAGGTTTATTGACGAACTCCTTGGTGTAGAAGATATCTGACCCCGTCTGACCCCGTCTGACGGCCAGTCTTGGTGTCGCCTCCAGTCGTGTATATTGTCACCCCGTTCACCTCCTCCTTACCACATTTTCTTTTGGTAAATGAATTTTATTCATAGAAATCTTTTGTGAGTGCCGTAGCACTGATCTTCCGACCGTAAGTGTTACAGGTAGGCCTACATATACATTTACACACATTTTTTACATGGTTTATCTAGTAAAATTGAAGTGTGAAGTAAATTTTGAAATAAAAGTTTCGCGAACTGAGACAGCAGAGCCCTCTCCATCCGGCCCGGATATGCACTGCTTTAACTCTGCAGCTTTGCAATGCTCTACACACACCACCACACATAGTCCCCACCTGCTCTATTCACCAGGGAGTCTTTAACCGGATTGACACCACACCATCCATCAAGCGCCTAGACCTCCTCATTTCATTCAAAACACACACACACTGCAACATTGACACACACAAACCGTGACATAAACTAGGTCTACAATGCTTTCAATCCTAATTCCCACACAATAGAAACGATAGCTTACAATCCTCACAATGCTTACAGTCCTAATTCACACACAAACCATGATATAAACTAGGTCTACAATGCTTACAATCCTAATTCACACACAATAGAAATGATAGCTTACAATCCTTACAATGCTTACAGTCCTAATTCACACACACAAACCATGACATAAACTAGGTCTACAATGCTTACAATCCTAATTCACATGCAATAGAAACGATAGCTTACAATCCTTACAATGCTTACAGTCCTAAGTCACATACACAAACCATGACATAAACTAGGTCTACAATGCTTACAATCCTAATTCCCACACAATAGAAACGATAGCTTACAATCCTTACAATGCTTACAGTCCTAATTCACACCCACAAACCATGACATAAACTAGGTCTACAATGCTTACAATCCTAATTCACACACAATAGAAATAATAGCTTACAATCCTTACAATGCTTGCAGTCCTAATTCATACACACAAACCATGACATAAACTAGGTCTACAATGCTTACAATCCTAATTCACACACAATAGAAATGATAGCTTACAATCCATACAATGCTTACAGTCCTAATTCACACACACAAACCATAACATAAACTAGGTCTACAATGCTTGCAATCCTAATTCACACGCAATAGAAATGATAGCTTACAATCCTTACAATGCTTACAGTCCTAATTCACACACACAAACCATGAAATAAACTAGGTCTACAATGCTTACAATCCTAATTCACACACAATAGAAATGATAGCTTACAATCCTTACAATGCTTGCAGTCCTAATTCACACACACAAACCGTGACATAAACTTGGTGTAACATATTCCGATAATGATGCATTGGTGGGGGAATGCAAATGTTCTATTTGTGAAACAGGTATATAGGGCCAGGTGCATAGATGTGTTTATGTAGTTGCTGGTGGTACCTGATTGATTGATAAAAAGACATTATGGTGCGAGTAGGATTGTGTGAAAGGAGAACTCAGAGTCAGACACAATACCCCCTCCCCCCTCTGTGCTAGTCATGGATCACTACACACTCAGCTCAGGGCACGTAGTGGCCAAGGGAGCCACACAGCTTGGTGGTGGTGGGTAGATCACTGTAACCATGGGGACAGGGAATGCTTGTTTCTCATTGGTAGAGCTAAGAATGCTTGTTTCACATTGGGAGAATGGGGTGGGGTGATACACTATACTGGATCGATGTACCATATAAATAATAAACCTGAGGGCTTGACTCTCTCTCTTCTTTCACTCTTTATACGCTTCCTTTCTCTTTGCCTGTATTGATTTCACTATAGCCTGCCTACACAACCACAGATTCGAGCCATGGACTTTATATTGGTCTACAACGCTTACAATCTTAATTCACCCAGATAAACCGTGACATAAACTAGGTCTACAACACTTACATTCCTAACTCACACACACAAATGATGACATTAATTAGGTCTACAAGGTTTACAATCCTAATTCACACATACAAACCACGACATAAACTAAGTCTACAATGCTTACAATCCTAATTCACAAACAAACCATGACGTAATCTAGACTACAAATGCTTACAATCAGAAAGTTATGCACACAAGACCTGGCACAAAAAGCAGGCTTGCGATGCTAATTCACGCACAAACTACACTACTTACAATCTGAATTCAAACACAGACAAACAGGCACAAAAACCAGGTCTGCAGTTGTTACAATCCCAATTCACACGCATAGATCTTCCACAAAATCTAAGCCTGCAATACTTATAGTCCTTTCGGAATTCACACAGACAAATATCGCCACAAATACCAAGCCTGCAATGCTTACAATCCTAATTCGACAACACAAAAACGAGGTGTACAGCGCATACATTCCTAAGTCATGAAAACAAAACATGCCACAAAAGCAAGGCATAGGGCCTTCAGTCCTGGCAATCACACAGTGCAGTATTTATAACCTTCTCCATTTACTCAGTCCTGCATTAAACGTTTTTGTCAGTGATAAATAATATAATCACGCTGTTCTGCTATGGGTACGAATTTCACAATCATTTTTGTTAAATAGATAATTTGAATATTTTTGTTGTAATAATCTTTGTTTCATGAATTCTGAACAAAGTCGTCTTTAGCTGTAGGTAGTAGCGTGTAAGTAACAAGGTGGGAGACGGCATTTATGTCAGCATAGTACACTCCCTCTGGTGGTACATTTAACTTGGGTCGGTGGCAATTGGTTGGTTATTGGAGTTTTACGTCCTAGCAACATCTAAGGTCATATCAGGACTGGTACCAACTTGTGGCAGTGCACACTTATGACAACTTTATAGTGCTGCCCCACTTAAAAATCATGCCACTGGCACCATGACCTGATATCCCACTCAGTCACATTGTCCTGACACTGAGCTAACCAGTCCTTGCCCTATCCTATTAATGCCGAGGAGCACCTGGCTAGGAAGCGACAGGTATAAATATTAATAGTCATTTGGGCAGGTGGCGGAGTCACATAAGACATCACTTGGTGTTAGCCGGAAGCATACCCTGTTTAATCCGAATACACAGAAATCCGTAATGCATAAATTAGGTTTTCATTTTCATTTAATTTCTTTAAGCAACTTGCAACAAACAGCTTATTTTCACTTATCAAATCTGAATAAATAATTCAACTCGGAAACCCTGCGTCCCAAGCCCATCCAAAGGTAATATGTCAGGTGACCTTGTCTCTCCAAGGACTTGACCCTGGCACTGGCCTTTCTATCTTGACTACCGCAATGACATTGCATGACCTTGACCTGTGCCATGTTCTTGTCGACGTGGCATTAAATTGCAATTGTAGCAACATTACCCCGGACAAGGCGGTTTGCTGTTACAGCAAGCTCCAGTGGCATTATGTCTAGGGATTCATTCATCTTACCCAAGATTAACTTGGCATACCCATATTTATTATTCATTTATATACGTGCTTCCAAGATTCTGTTTATGGAGAAAGCATAGATGTGTGGATAACTGCTCTCTGCAGACGACGTAATGGCCCTGTCACACTACGACGTAATGACGTCAGCGTAGGGAGAACGTGAAGAACGTTGAACTTCTCGGCGTAGTATGCAAATTTGGGCAGAAGTTGAACGTGGATGCAACGTAGTGGACGAGAACGTAATGTCGGTAAAGCGTAGTGCTACCGTCATTCAACGAGAGAGGACAACGTCACTACGTTCACGGAACGTTATGAACGTTATTCCATCGCCAGAAGAACGTTACGTGACGTTAGCCATGTCATGAGACGTTGAATGTACGTTGAATGCACGTTCTCCTGACGTTCTCCTGACGTTCTCCTGACGTTCTCCTGACGTTCTCCTGACGTTCTCCTGACGTTCTCCTGACGTTCCCATTAAGCCTCGTAGGGATTTGCACTCGGTTTAATGTGGGTCAACGTAGTGGAACGTAGTGGAACGTAGTTGAACATAGTGAGCAGCGTTGGAATAACGTCCGTTTAACGACATTGACGTTCACTGAACGTGAACAGAACGTACGGCGAACGTAAACCCTTACGTTCGAGCTATGTGGAAAGTTTTGAACATGTCCAAAACCTTGACGTAACTCGACGTAACACGACGTAATGTGACGTAGCTCGACGTCATTCTAACGTCATTATGTATGACGTCATCATGACGTAACCCAACGTAATGACGAAAAATGACCACGTTAGGCTCACGTTGGCTCGTTACGTCATAGTGTGACAGGGGTATAACACGATGTAACACGACGTAACGTGACGTAGCTCGACGTCAGTCTAACGTTATTCTGACGTCATCACAACGTAACCCAATGTACGTCAACGTAATGACGAAACGTGATCACGTCAGGCTTACGTTTGCTCATTACGTCATAGTGTGACAGGGGTATAAGGCTACCACTTATGAGGATGCGGCAAGAGCTGAAATCGAATAGCAGAAAAGCGAAGTTTTTTATTTGGACTTTTAAAAAGAACTTTCTGCAAATTGTCTTCATGGTGAATCAATTTTCAATATAATATTTTGGATATGCAGAAGTGCTTGTCTTCAAAGGACAACTCTGAATCAGACTATTCTTGGCCTCGTATAGCGGATCTTCTCTCATCAAAGAGAAAGTCAAATGGGATTAATTGCAAGTCGTACATTGAAACAATTGTCCACACATGGCAGGGTCTCGCCGATCACAAAGCCATTCCATCACCTCTGCCAATTTGGATTTCCACTGCTGTGTATAACTTACAGCATCATCAAAGGCTAGTTGCTCTCATACCATGTCTATAAGATGTGGGAGGTTAAAAATCTGTTGGGTCAGTAAAAGTGCAGGCTCGGGCTTTCTATTGAAAACAAGACTATTCAGACTTATCCATGATACTTTCAATAGGCCGTATAAATCTTCAATTAAAAAATAAAGAGGTCACAGAAGATGAGTAATGTTATAAATGTAAATCTTTGGGGCTCATAACTGAGAATGGTGGCATACATTTAAACCTGAACTTAAATGTATATTCCATGAAGATGTATATTATTCTGCAGAATGTGGCATTATGTCCCTGGTTAATCATAAGTTAGTTGTAATTTATTTCAATACTAGAGTCTAAGACAAAAAAAAACGCAACAATCTAGGTCTGCTCAGTCTTATTATCCTATTATTTTATATGGATCATGACAAAACAGGGTTAATTTGACGATACAATCAATAGCTGAGACCCTAAAGGATTCGTGTGTAAATACCGTTCCATACTTCGACCTAAAGGCCCTGTCACACTACGACGTAACGACGTCAATGTAGGGAGAACGTGAAGAACGTTGAACTTCTCGGCGTAGTATGCAAATTTGGGCACAAGTTGAACGTGGATGCAGCGTAGTGGACGAGAGCGTAACGTCGGTAAAGCATAGTGATACCGTCATTCAACGAGAGAGGACAACGTCATTACGCTCACGGAACGTTATGAACGTTATTCCATCGCCAGAACAACGTTACGTGATGTTACATACGTCATGAGACATTGAACGTACGTTGAATGTACGTTCTCCTGACGTTCTCCTGACATTCTCCTGACGTTCCCATTACGCCTCGTGGGCATTTCCATCCGGTTTAATGTGGGTCAACGTAGTGGAACGTAGTTGAACGTAGTGAGCAGCGTTTGCCTAATGTCCGTTTAACGTCATTGATGTTCGCTGAACGTGAACAGAACGTATGGCGAACATAAACCTTTACGTTCGAGTTACGTCAAAAGTTTTGAACAGGTTCAAAACTTTGAAGCGCGCCGACATAACACGATGTAACACAACGTAACGTGACGTAGCTCAACGTCAGTCTAACGTCATTCTGACGTCATCACAACGTAACCCAATGTATGTCAACGTAATGACGAAACGTGATCACGTCAGGCTTACGTTTGCTCGTTACGTCGTAGTGTGACAGGGGTATAAGGCTACCACTTATGAGGATGCGGCAAGAGCTGAAATCGAATAGCAGAAAAGCGAAGTTTTTTATTTGGACTTTTAAAAAGAACTTTCTGCAAATTGTCTTCATGGTGAATCAATTTTCAAATCTGCCCCTGGTTGCTTTCAAAGACAAAATGATAGGGCATGCGTGTTTTGAAAGTTAGACATGAGAGCTGTGGTTGAAAGGAGGACTGTGCGCGTTAATCAGATGAATGGGCACATTGAAGGCGTGTAGAAGAGAGGGATGGTACACCAAGCCAGTGGGATTAATTGGAAGCTGGGTAGGATAAAGCTAAGATTCCTTCTACGCGGTATGCCGTATGCGGCATGTGGTATGCGGTATGCGAATGGGAGGATTCCTTCTATGCGGTATGCGGCATGTGGCATGCGGCACACGACTGGCTATATTTAACAAATAAAAATAAACAAGTATACTCCATACTGCACTGTATATGACCTAATATGGCATTTATATCTATGTACCTCTTGGTACGTCACAGGAGGGTTCCTACCTTTATAATTACCAAATTATAGATAAGTAGTCATATTTTTGTGGCTATGGTAGCATTTTTACCAACCCGAACCCCCACCACCACCACTACCATATGTTTCCCCTCCGCACCCCTGTGTGTGACCGTTCTGTAATGATCAGTCGCCTCTTCTAGTCTAAAACTAATGGACAAGTGCAACTGAGGTTTCTATTCGCATGCCGCATGCCGCACCGATGCCTACAGGGACCGATCGAGTTGCCGCATTCACATTCGCATTCGCATTCGCATTCGCATACCGCATGTAAGGGATGTAGCCCATTGACTTCAAGGCGTTTCGATTTTTTGCCGCATTCACATTCGCATACCGCATACCGCATACCGCATACCGCGTGTAAGGAATCTTAGCTTAAGATGGAGAAACTTATATGAAGATGGTGTGAGGAAGAACATCTCGGTTGGTTGGTTGGTTGTTGGAGTTTTACGTCCTGGCAACATCTAAGGTCATATCAGGACGGGTACCACATAGCGACTTTATAGTGCTGCCCCATTGGGAGACCAGGACGCCAGCAGCATGACCTGATATCCCACTCAGTCATATTATTCTGACACTGAGCCAGCCACTGAGCATCTGGGAGATGCAGTAGAGAAGGGCAGGATGGCGGGGTGAGTAGAGGGATGGTGTGGTGTGTGTGTGACGTCACGGGGTAGGGATGGTGGCGGCTGCATGGGGAGGTGTGTCGGGCGGTGAGTGGGGTGATGAGAGAGAATGTCGGCGGGGGGGGGGGGGGGGGAGAGTGCAAGGTGGAGGTGATGGCATTAATGTAAGTATGAGCTACGCGGCTGAGAGGATTACACTGATTGGGACCTGCATCTGGGCAGGGAGGGGTGGATGGTGGGGAGGGTGGCGGTGGGGAGAGAGGGTGGGGAGGGGAAGGCGAGGGAATGGGTGGGAGGAAATGGAGATGAGGGGGGTGGTGAGGAGAGGATGGTGCGGGTGAGGTGAGGAGGATGGTGGTGATGTTAAGAGTGTAGGTAAAGAGGGTGGGGTTGTGGGCATGAGGTGAGGTGAGGAAGGGTGAGGTGAGGTGGGGAGGATGGGGGTTTGTATGAGCCAGGTGAGGTGGATAGGGTGAGGTGGATGGGGGTGAGAGTGAAGGGAGGATGGGCAGGATGGAGATGAGGTGACGAGAGTTTGTATGGTTGTGAGGTGAGGAGGGTGGGGGTGAGGTGGAACATGGTATTGTAGCGGTGAGGTAAGACAGTGTGGTATGTGGTGAAGTCGGGTGAGGATGAGAGTGAGGTTAGGTGAGGAGTGACGGGGTGGGGATGAGGTGAGACGGCGTTGTGTGGGGTGAGGTGGGGATGAAGATGAAGTTAGATGACGAGGGGCAGGGTGGGGGCTGAGGTGAGGAGGGGTGGGGTGGGGTGAGGTGTAGAGAAATATGGTAGGGGTGAGAGGATGGGAGAGGGCGTGGGTAGAGAGGAAACTTGCTGCTAAGGAATGTGAGCAGAGTGACAGTTAGCTCACGGTATAGGAGGCGGGGGAGGAGAGAATGCCCGCTCCGTGGCAAATAACATGGAAGATAAGATGGTTAGAGAGAAACATTTAATGGGCTGCCGTTATTTATATCTACATAATAAATTATATAGTACATATATATATATATATATATATATATATATATATATATAGGAAGGGAGCAATGGAACTGGAAGCTGAGGCTCTGAGTAACCTCATGGAATGAGAGTGGGTACTGGAGGGTGTGAAAGGGAAAACAGCTCAGCGTCATGGAGTGAGGGAAAAGACAGGGAAGCGGTGTGTCGGAAAAAATGGACCGCAAAATGTCCTGTACTTTTCGGAGACAAGAAAAGAGAGGTAGATAAAGAGCCACAGAAGGCAGGAAGGGTTAGAACACAGGAATGGATAGGATATCAGAGAGCTAGATACAGAAAGGAAGTAGGGTAGCTATGATGATAGGAGGGGGTAAATTGATCAAGTAGAAGAGTGGCATAATGAAAAGTGATACAAAGAAGATTTACACAAAACAGCTGTAATGTGTGAAGTGAAGCTTAACGGATTCGTGATTTCTTTTTGTTCTGTGCAGGTTTCCTGGCTCAGAATTTGGCTATGAAAAATCACCCGCAGATATATGTTAAAAAGAAATACATATATATATATATATATATATATAAATATATATATATATATATAATGATATGCATGGTATACATGGTATATATGGTATACTATATATTAAATATAACATATAGATATATAATTTATAACACGAACAAAGAACTGCATGACTTGGACTTTATTCAAGAGGTATAATAGGTAGTGTCAAATAAGGTCATCAGGTGGTAAAGGTCAGAGAATCAGGCTCTCAACCCTATCGCAATGTCTTGTCTTATTGTAGGGTAGGGTGGGCGGCCGAGTAAACATATAGTGTATCTATATCCCATTGTATGGTAGTTCCATAAGCTTAGCTATTGGATAAGTCTTTGCAAATAATAGTTGGAAATGTGTTTGCAAATAGAAAGTTGGATTTGTGTGAATAAGTAGTAAGGTAGCCGGTTCGAAGCCACCATCTATATTGGGACCACCATTCTGGTATAGATTTTGGGCCTGTTCTTGTCTAAACAATTACTGTTAAAAACAAGTAGATGGGAATGGGTACTCAAGGTGGCGGAGAACTGGAAAAGGATAGAAAAATTGTGACGAAAAGCCTTGACAGTGACTAAGGGAGGAGTGGCCAATGCAGTGGAGATTGTACATAAGATAAAATACAATGCATGGGCATTTCGGATGGGAAGGGTCCAACAATTTATGAACTTCTATCTGAAATCATATTGCCTCCACTGGATAGCACTCATTCTGACCAGACCGAAAAGATGTAATGTTTCCGGGCTTCCATTTTCCTTGGCCGTTTGTGCAAGTAGAATGAAAGAGGGACGTTGTAAAAATATACGGATTTTCGATTCAGATTTATATATTGGCAGAGATCATTACTATTCTCGGGCGACGGAGTCGGGACCAAGGTTATGTAACAGGGAAGCAATGAGTGCCCCACTCGCTGTGTGACATAAGAGACTATGTGGAAAATATGATAACACATAGTGCCCGAGATTATGATGTGATGTTCATATGTAAGAGACAGTTATTGTTTAGTGCACCAGTAAGAGTGCAAGTGGATGGGAAGGACATTTTTAATATATGTTTATTGTAACTGTCTGCAACTACCTGTTACCACAGGGCGATGGGCAAGCACACCCAGCCATCCTGCATACATTATGGACACCACCTGCAGCTGCGGTTGAGTGACAGCTGCCCCCTATTAGGGGTTCTCCCCCCCCCCCCCCAGGCTGTAGAGGGTGTCTGATTGGCTGGCTGTGGGAGGCCCAGTCACCTGCATCCCTTACACTTGACACACATACCTCACTCTAGGGATTATTCATTCACACTTCTTCTTGGCTAGGCACTCTAGCAGGAGGCACTCTTCTCTTGTCCAGGAACCCAAGACACTCTGACTGAGGCTCCACTTTCTATACACGAACTAGCAACAGCTATTCCAGAGGCACTGGGCTGTCTACAACAACCATGGGACTGCGGTTCAATGGGCTGTAGGCACTGATTCTTCTACACACTAACAAGAGTAATGAGGACCTGTGTGGACAGTACAGTAAGGAGTGAGGGTGATAGGTCGCTAGTAGGTGAACAGGAGTTGATGCCAATAAAGCACAACTTCTTCACTGTCAATGTTGCGTGACTTGTCTTCCCTTTCTTCCTTATGAGTTTGTTGAGAGGGGCATCAGGTGGAAACTGACAGACAGTTGTCAGAATGCAAGTAAGTGGTATCTGGGGCTCTGACGGCCGGAGACCCAAGATATTACACTATGCTGTCAAAGTTTTGGCGTGCTTGCCAACATTCATTTGACATGTTTGGACTTAAAATATTTCAAAGGTTAATCATTTAAAATATAAGCTATTTCAAACAATTGTAAGGTAGACTATGACAATCAAATTTATATATTTATCTCAGAAAAATTACATCGGACTATGCAATTTTAAGAGTTCACCAGGTACCAGGGTACAGCGAGACCGCACTTCTGTCATGTCAGCAAATAAGAGGCGAAGTACTCATTGTTCGACCACAAAGAGAGGTGGGGAGAGGATGAAAGCAAAGGAATTATTCAGTAATTTGATCTGTCCCTTGCGGTTTGCAACTAGGCTGGCGTGATGCCATAGCAGTGGTTGGTGCGTGGAAGGACATGAGCTGCCCCTACCACCTAGTCTAGTAGAAAGCTAGTCAGTCCGTGGCAGTAGTATCCAGTGCTGACAGTTTGTCAGGTAGGAATGGATGCAAATAAACCTTAGGTGATGCGCAAGGATTCAGATGCAAAGACAGACAGATTCGTTTTAGTTGTAATCTGTAAAATAGAATTTATTGTTGTGTTTTCCAGTTAAAGTCTATCAATTATGTATTGAGTAGGGTATTATGTAGAGGATGTGGTTGCTTCTATGAACAGATTATGGATATGATTATTGGAAAGATGGCAGCTTCGGCTCAAAAATGTTACCTGTGGTTTCACTTTGGCCTGGATGGCGTTTGTTGGTTTTGAACCATTCATATTGTAGTGGTCTGCACTGACCTCTCAGGCAAGGAGCCACATAGACAGGTAGGCGTGGGTTGTGTGTTGATATCAGGGCGCCTAGGTGGTGTAATGGTTAGCACACTGGCCCGGGATGCAAAGAGATGTGGGTTCGAGTCCCGCTCTAGGCGTAATATTTCCCATTTTCATAACCCCCATGACACTGGTGCCGTGACCATGATCCTGTACAAGCTATGCGTTGTATAGCTGTTGAACCTACCCTGTGTATGTAAGTGCGTTGCATTGCCTGTGTGTATGTAATTGTAAGCATTAAAAGACTTACAATTCCAGGGGGACAAGTGTAGTGGTCTGCACTGACCTCTCAGGCAAGGAGCCACATAGACAGGTAGGCGTGGGTTGTGTGTTGATATCAGGGCGCCTAGGTGGTGTAATGGTTAGCACACTGGCCCGGAATGCAAATAGATGTGGGTTCGAGTCCCGCTCTAGGCGTAATATTTCCCATTTTCATCACCCCCCCACGACAATATGTATGTTATATACATATGTACTTAGTATTATCACATATTTACATATATGGATGTCTCCAAGTCGTAGAGAAATATTTTATACACATTGATATATATGTATGAATATGTGCATTCATATATGTATTCAAATATAACCTGTGTAGACTTACAACAATGGGCTGTAGTTCGATATTATAGTTTTTAATAATAACATGGAGGCTCAATATGGCTCCATCATATGACCAATATTGGCCTATTTATTCTTATTCAAAATTCATATTTCTACGGGGAAAATTCTTACTTTTATTCCCAGGTTTTAGCAAACAATTTCGAACCCACTTCCTCATTTGGCAACCTGTAACAATGAATGACCAATGTGATTCCCTGGCATATACTCATTGCTGCAGCAAGTTAATGCTTTACAAACTTTCAGTTAGGCTTGGTTTCTCTGTGCTGCCACATAGTGAGGGCATTTCCAAAAGTTGCCTCAGAGAATTTCTGGAATTATAACATTGGAAGAAGGAGGGGCAGGAGGCAGAGGAGGAGGAGGATGGGTGGTTCTTTTTTTTTTACGTTGACTACCACATTTCCGCCGACTATTTGTATTATAGTGAGAACACCATGTGTTGATGAGATGTGTCAGTATAATCTGTTGTAGCGAGTAGCAATGACAGGGAGGAAGGGGCGGACAGGGCAAAGGCCAATGTATTCAACAGCACATTCTGGAGGAAGGGGGGGGGGGGGAGGTGATATGTCATGATTGGTACTGGAGTGCACCGAATCAGCAAGGCATCACCACATCGGCAATAACACAACTCAAATTAGTACACGGCTCTGAGAGGCGAGCCTGATATTTCACAATTTACCACGCTGCAAATAGGGAGATTGAGTCAGATTATTTATATTCAAGCCTGTTGATTACATTCTACAGCAAAATTAATGTTCACCTTCAAACCAAATTTCCAGTCCCATTCCATGCATATTCACTAATTAATAGCATTTGTATTCACTCGATGTCCTTCTTTATGACCGTCCTGATATGACCTTAGATGTTGCTAGGACGTTAATCAGCAACAACAAACAAACAAACCTAGTGAGGCAGTTTCAGGTGACTGCAATGGGACGCTATGCTAATTTAAATTGCTATTTAAGTGTTTCTTTTTTTCTTTTCTATTCTAAAGAATATCGCTACTGGAAATCTATATATGTGTAGTGGTCTGCACTGACCTCTCAGGCAAAGAGCCACATAGACAGATAGGCGTGGGTAGTGTGTTGATATCAGGGAGCCTAGGTGGTGTAATGGTTAGCACACTGGCCTGGAATGCAAAGAGATATGGGTTCGAGTCCCGCTCTAGGCGCAATATTTCCCATTTTCATCACCCCCACAACACTGTTTGCCGTGACCATGATCCTGTACAAGCTACGTGCTGTATGGTTGTTGAACCTACCCTGTGTATGCAAGTGCATTGCATTGCCTGTATGTTTGTAATTGTAAGCAGTAAAAGACTTACAATTCCAGGGGGATGAGTGTAGTGGTCTGCACTGACCTCTCAGGCAAGGAGCCGCATAGACAGGTAGGCGTGGGTAGTGTGTTGATATCAGGGAGCCTAGGTGGTGTAATGGTTAGCACACTGGCCCGGAATGCAAAGAGATGTGGGTTCGAGTCCCGCTCTAGGCGCAATATTTCCCATTTTCATCACCCCCACGACATATGTATGGCCATGTATTTTAAAGCTTGAATTCCCTAATTAACCACGCGAACAAGGAGCCCATGTTATGGATTTTTAATGACAACAAGCAATGTATAAGTACAGTAAGAAAGTTCGGTAGGACAGTTTGAATGTTCGACTCAGGCCCTCAACCCTCTGCGTGTGAATGTTCGTTTGTAGGGTTGGGTGGGTGGCTGAGTGTATGGTCTGCTGAGCTGCTCGTCTGACTGCCAGGTTGGTAGTGAGTGAGAGGTATTGTATTGTATGGGGTGTTCGTAACCTTACGACGGTTACCGGTTGCAGGACTGCAACATTTGTAGAGAGGCTCCGATAAATCGGCCCAGTCTTTGGTTAAGACATGTCTTCTGCGGGGTGAAGTGGTCTCAGAGGAAGTGTTGTGAAGGCTGGGGACATCCTTCAAGACGTGGTGACGACGGGGCGCCGGGGTGGCAGCGGATCTCTCCGTGCCGTCTGTTTGTAGTAATCTGTATGGTGTCTGTAGTGGAGCACTTGTATCCGGTCAGCAGGGGTCTGAGGAAGGCGGGCAAAGGTGGGAGCAGCGGTCGTTCCAGCAACAAGAACCAGTCAGAGAAAGGAAAAAAGGTCAAGAGCCCCCCCCAAGAACACAACAACCCTGGTTAGGGGAAGAAGTGAGCCTGGGAGAAATCGAATGGGCAGATCTAGGAAAGAGAAATGAGGAGAGTTGAGTCAAAGGCCCGTGCCTATCTGCCCTATGGTAACCAACCGGCGAGCCATAGACACGGACAGAGTAAGGGTAGAAAGTGAAAATGCCGGCAGGCACCCCCTCCTGGAACTCTTTTCAGACATATCAAGGAGGTGTCCGGCCGGCGGAGAGGTGATAGAGAGAGGTGTGGACGAGGTGCGGTCCGGATAGCAAGTGAGTGAGAGGTATGGTATGGTATGGGGTGTTCGCAACCTTATGACGGTTACCGGTTGCAGGACTGCAACATTTGTAGAGAGGCTCCGATAAATCGGCCCAGTCTTTGGTTAAGACATGTCTTCTGCGGTGAAGTGGTCTCAGAGGAAGTGTTGTGAAGGCTGGGGACATCCTTCAAGACGTGGTGACGACGGGGCGTCGGGTGGCAGCGGATCTCTCCGTGCCGTCTGTTTGTAGTGATCTGTATGGTGTCTGTAGGGGAGCACTTGTATCCGGTCAGCAGGGGTGTGAGGAAGGCGGGCAAAGGTGGTAGCAGCGGTCGTTCCAGCAACAAGAACCAGTCAGAGAAAAGGAAAAAAGGTCAAGAGCCCCCCCCAAGAACACAACAACCCTGGTTAGGGGAAGAAGTGAGCCTGGGAGAAATCGAGTGGGCAGATCTAGGAAAGAGAAATGAGGAGAGTTGAGTCAAAGGCCCGTGCCTATCTGCCCTATGGTAACCAACCGGCGAGCCATAGACACGGACAGAGTAAGGGTAGAAAGTGAAAATGCCGGCAGGCACCCCCTCCTGGAACTCTTTTCAGACATATCAAGGAGGTGTCCGGCCGGCGGAGAGGTGATAGAGAGAGGTGTGGACGAGGTGCGGTCCGGATAGCAAGTGAGTGAGAGGGTTGTGAGCTGCTCTTATATATAGGTCCTATGACGTCATAATCTCGGGGGTGCGAGATCGTGACGTCACGGTCTCGCGGGCTTGGTTCTGAGTGAAGCCGGCAGGGGAAATGCAGGGGGAACACTCCAGGAGGCGCCACGGTAGGGCTCCTCGTTCGCGCGCAAATTATCCATGTTGGCGAACCATCATGAACAATTGTGTTCCTAATATTTTCTTTTTGCCATGTCCATTGCCAGGTTGCCGAACTGAGCAGCCCCGTATAGCAGATTGGATCAACTCCAGTCCACTATCGATTTTTATGATTCCTTTTTCCTTTTTTTAAATTTCTTTTTTTTTCAAAGGTATTTTCTAATGTGTCTATGCTCTTTTTATTTTGTGCTTTATCCGTCTATTTTTGTCCTGTTTTACGATTTTTGTTTTGGTCCTGAGCAATCTTTGATTAAAATATACCAATATTTCAGCTTATCCTGATGGGACCAGCTACGGTTTGAACGCGAAATAGGTCTACATTCTATATTGTGACATTCTAACCTTAATATGGAATTTGAGTCCCCCGTGCCTCAACCTCAGCTTCGCCTATATCTCTTATTTACTATTACTTTTATCCCGGAGTCCAACAGTTTTTTTTTTATCTCACTTTGTCGAATCTCAGAGTTGTCAAATATCATATTGAACAATAACTGGTTACCTTTAGTTTATGTGATGTATTACGAATTATGCGAGTATAAAGATATGTAGGGGAATTATTATCATTATTGTTATACTCCGTAAGATCCCACACTGTACTGGTAGTGCCACCTGCGGCCTCCTCGCCTCCACCGGATGTAGACCAGTGTCAGTCGCAACGGAGGATATATATATATATACAGTAAAACCTCCATAAATCGACCGACCATGGGACCGACTTTAAGTGGTCCATTTATGGAGGTGGTCGGTTTAGAGAGTTAGAATGTCTTTACAATGGTATTGTTGGGACCCAAATAAAGCGATCGATATAGGGGAGGCTCGATGTGTGGAGGGGTTGGTATAGAGAGGTTTTACTGTATATATAAAGTATATATATATATTCCACCTCCCTCGTATCCGACCTCTACTGCACCGGTGGCCTCCTCACGGCCCACTTGACACTCCGCCATTTGTTTCCATTGGCCTATTCTCATTTTCTCACGTATCGCCAGTTGCCTGTCACGCTCTTCACGTAACTCTCTTAGTTCCTCCTCTAACTTATACCCCTGTCACACTATGACATAACGAGCCAATGTAAGCCTGACATGGTCACTTTTCGTCATTACGTTGACATACGTTGGGTTACGTTATGATGACGTCAGAATGACGTTAGACTGACGT
Organism: Branchipolynoe longqiensis; assembly: GCA_030323885.1. Lineage (NCBI taxonomy): Eukaryota > Metazoa > Annelida > Polychaeta > Phyllodocida > Polynoidae > Branchipolynoe > Branchipolynoe longqiensis. Next base: position 72,069,851 of record CM059191.1, read on the forward strand.
CGAGCTATGTCACGTTACGTCGTGTTACATCGGCACGCGTCAAGGTTTTGAACCTGTTCAAAACTTTCGACGTAAATCGAACGTAAGGGTTTACGTTCGCCATACATTCTGTACACGTTCGGCGAACGTCAATGATGTTAAACGGACGTTAGTCAAACGCTCCTCACTACGTTCCACTAGGTTGATCCACATTAAAGCCGTTGGAAACGTCCATGCAGCGTAATGGGACCGTCAGGAGAACGTCAGGAGAACGTACGCCGAACGTACGTCCAATATACGTTCAGCATTTCGCCAACGTTTAATGACGTAAGTAACGTAAGGTAACATAAAGCAACATAGTTCTGGCGATGGAATAACGTTCATAACGTTCCGTGAGCATTCTCTCTCGTTGAATAACACTATCACTATGCTTTACCGACTTTACGCTCTCGTCAACTATGCTGCATCCACGTTCAACTTGTGCCCAAATTTGCATACTACGCCGAGAACTTCGACGTTTTTCACGTTCTCCCTACGCTGACGTCGTTACGTCATAGTGTGACAGGGCCTTTAAGTTCCTGAATTTCACGAAGTGCGTCACGTCGCATGTCCGCGAGTGACATTTTGCTTAACGATGCCTCCATTTCCACAGCACAATCCGGCACTCCTGATTTAGCCATTTTCTCCATAGAACTCCTGGTTGTTCTGCTAACCTCCATTCCCTTCTTATTCTCACAGGACTCCTCAGCCGTATTGTGGCTATCACCACACCCGCCACAGAAATCTATTGGCATAGTCCAAAAAGACCAGAAGCCTCTTGAACTGTGTTTTAAAATCTAATGCTCATGTGATGCCCACAGTGTGGAAAGGCGCGTGACTGGGCGCTGGTGGTGCCAAACTCGCCTGGCGGGATCCGGCCCGCAGCAAATAGCCTGATCAGGCCATATGGAAAAATAAATAGCATGCACAATAAATACACAAAATAAATATCACAAGAATGCTCCGCCCCTTTATATTCATATAATACGTTATATATCACATATGTTGCATACTGAATTATGCGATTATAAATATGCAGTGGAAATAACGTGAGATTCTGCTTATTATATCCAAATCTATTGCATTGACCAGAGATACAGAGTCAAATTTTTTAATTTTTTTTTATTGAGGCTGAATTTATACTGTCCATAGCATATAAGCCCGGGTACCCAGGCTTGTTTTCAATGAAGTAGCGAATTCATGCTTGTCGCTAAATAGCTTGGCATTCGGCAATGCTACCTTGGTCGCAACACCTATAAAGTACCCAAAGGTGCGCATTGTTGCAAGTCAGACCCTTCTTGATATAACCTTGATATGACCGTAGATGTTTCTAGGATGCAATACCCTAGAGCATAACCATATATATATATATATATATATATATATATACACAACGCAACACAGCCATCCCACCTCGTCGCAGTCCTGAAGGGTCCAGGTGTGTTCTGGCACACTGGTGTACTATCTAAGGACAGGGCATGGGTAAAAGGATGCTGTAACAAACCACAATGGGATGGGATCCTCTCCCACAGGCATGTATGTCATCTGCATAGATGTACATAGTAGGCTAAGTTATCATATACAGGTTAGGAAAAAAACTTGAAAAAAAACAAAAACTAATATAGAAACTACTAACACCCAAAACCGCAAAGGTTGGCCTGAGAAAGATCAGGTAAAGACTCCTGAGTACGGGACCAGACCAATCCAGTATCACAGCTGTCCAGCATTGAAAACAAGCACCCTCACTGGAGCTTATACGTTATGGGCAGAATAAAAAACTTGTCACAAAAAAAAAAAAAAAAAAAATATGAACTAGTCGATAAGACAAATAGAAAGAAGCGCAAAAGGTTGATTTAGAATCAGTCTGTATTCTCTGACAGGAGAAAAGAGCCCGCCAAATAAAAATAAGTTTAAAACTGAGTGACAGTGACAGTAAACAAGAGCAGAGTCAGTCATGTGGAACTGAGACAATACACAGTCAATACTAAATAGCCGAGCATTTCGTATCGAATTATACATAATACCCACACACGCTTGTATTGTCATTTATACCCGCATAATAGCTTACCTGGTACATATATGAGAACAAATATATCTAAACTGACTCGTTAACATCTTTAAAATTATTAAAGCAAATATAGTCGTCTGAAATAATGGTTATTTTTCTAAAGAATAAAAGTTTTTCAGGTAACATGATGTTAGCATTTTTCCATTACTGTTGCAGATGTCCATCTAAATAAGAGTGATGTGCATTACCAATAACCTCTCTAGTCTAAAAAAACATTGCACCTCTATTAGATTGGCAGAAATCATACACTTTACATTAAATTGGTTATTTTAAAATTGCATCTGAAATAACCATTAAAATAATAAGAATTACATGTAAATATGGCTCTTGATATATTTACATAGTGTGATAACATTAATTTCGCTCTATATTTTAGAGTTACTTAGCCACCCATGTCGTGGGAGGGGGATTGCAACAAACTATCAAATCACCATAAGTTTGTAACAACTCGATAGGGATCATTCCTTATATGACCCTGCATCTTGATCGGATGTAGCACCTCAACTAATGGCTGACATCCCTAACTACCACCACCAACGGAAAAGTACAAATATGCATATTCTGTCATAGCTCTTAACATTCTCATTTCATAGTTTATTCATCATTAAAATGATTTGTATAAATTGCAAAATTGACACACGGTGATATGTCCGGAAGACCAGTGCCTCGGTACTGACAAATGTGTTATTCTGAAGAATAAAAACTATTTTCCAAAAGAAAACCCCAATAAACAAAAACAACAAATATATCCAATATATATTTGTAAAAATAGCTGATTTACATTAGGCAACACGTGCCCATCCTTATTTGCCATAGCGTGTTTGTCTCTGGGAGGAAAATGTGCCTGTTCGGCCGACGGAAATATGTTTGATATAATAATGGTGCTACCGGAGATCAGACCGTCGCTGTGCACTCATTTGGAGCAGGACGGAGCTCAGGCGGAAATGTGTCCACCTGTGAAGCTGTCGGTCATCCGATCGATCCTGCTCAGTGGACTCATTTGTAGTTTGGGCTATTTTCCATTCCAACCAGTTGTCCACAACTGGTTCATCAAAGGCTGTGGTATGTGGTGTCCTGTCTGTGGGAAACTGCATATAAAAGGACACCTTGCTGCTTATCGGATAGCGTAGCCTATGTGGTGGCAGCATGTTTCCTCCAAAGAAATATGTCAGAATGACCATATTGTAATATATATTGTGTGCTTCCTCCTGTGTAGTGAGCCCGGTCCTCTGTGGTGGTAGAGTAGTGAAACACAATGCAACTGACAGTGTGCTGGTGTTTATTTTCTGACAATAACTGGTACAATGCAATGCTACTCTCCTCTCCTCCTCCTTCATCATGTGTGCCTGCTTGCCTGAGTGCATAAATGCATCCCCAGGTGAGTGTGTGGTCCCCTTATATACCCTGACCACTCTCCACTCCCCTGGCAACAAGCTTTACCCAGAATGCAAAGTAACTTCCTCTCTATGGAACCATTCTCACAATAATTAACAGTCGCATTCCCTTCTGGAAGGCAGGCTCAGTGAATGTATTGTTGACAGCTTACTAGCAATTCAGCATAGCATTCTACTCAACATATATTTTTCACCGTGAATATGGCCTATGCTGCCGACACGGGGTCAAGAAACCACCCATCAATCAAACTCAACATATAGGGATACTACCTCTGCTATCCATGACATACTGCTTAGTGAGTTTTGTATCATATTGGTACACTCTCATAATCACATCTCATTCTTTCACCCTTATCTTACTATATTTTATTACTATTTCATCCAACAAAAATGTCACTCTTATTTATGTGGATTCTGCCTCAACTAACTTGGCTTGGGCTGGTGGTGACACATCCTGCAAGGGGTGGGTGGTTGGGACTAAGCCCCACCACCCATATGCAAACACCAGCCACCCAAATGTAAACATCACTCACCACCTTTATGCAACCCCTACTGGCCACCTGAAGCCGGCCCCCTTATACAATAAGCAGTAATTACAGGTCCTATTTGTAGGGCTGTATTTACTAAGTCCACTCATTTAAGTAATTCCTGCTGCGTGGATATCGTTTCCATACTTTTACAATATATTTGATGTCCAATAGCCGATGATAAAAATCAATGCGCTCTAGAGGCCTCGTTAAATAAAACAAGCTGTCCCCCTCAGCCTCCACCCCCTTTTGTTTATTTCTTGGGGTGTGACGTAATAACAAGATCTAAGGTCACATCAGCAAAGGTTGCGACTTGTGACAGTGCGCACTCGTGGTGACCTTATAGTGCTGCCCCACTGGGTGACCAGGCTGCAGGCACCATGGCCTGATATCCCACTCAGTCACATTATCCTGACACTGACCCAACCAGTCCTTGCCCTATCCTAATAATGCCGAGTGCCTGACTAGGAAGCAACAAGTTTTCATTTTTTAAGTCATTGGTTGAGTCGACCAGGGTTCGAACCCGAACCTGTGGGTTGTGTACGCTGACCACGCCACGACCATTGCTTTTAAAGTATGCATACATCACAATCATACCCTCCTGTCAATGCTAAACATGTCTAATTAAAGCGCCATCATAAAAGGCTAGCTATAAGTGGATAGCGAAGAACCAGGGGATGTTCGGCTGGCCTTCCCTGGAATCCGCCTCTCCCCGGAGATTAGTCTAAGGGAGACCCGTCTCCATATATACTACTTCCGCATCACCATTATTCTCATTTAACGACTAGCGTGAGTGCACCCCCCCCCCCCCCCCACACACACACACACGCCAACGCACCCCGGACACATGTGGCGTGGTTGCCAAAAATAGGCCCCTCCCCCTACCTTTTATTTGTTTAAAGTTGCATAGTTTAATGGTTTTGATTTTCTGTCATTTTCTGAGGTAAATATATTAGGTTAAACTGAGTTACTACCGCAGACCTATCACCGTGACATGGCTACTGAATGACCCATTAGAAGAAATTTTTTTTCGAGAAGCTGGGTTATTGAAATAACAACATCAATTTGCAATCTAATCTAATAACTGTATAGTTCGAATGCTTAATCATCATGAGCTGCTATTTCTGAGTGACGGATTTATGAAAGTATGTCGATTAATTCGCTTTAAACGTCAAGTTGTGGTGTTCTCTGTGAAGGAGTGGTTAGAGTATCTGACTTTTTTCTAGGTCGGACTCCTAATCTGAAGGTTGGTGGTTCGATTCCCTGTGCCCCCACCTCCACCAATTTGGATTTCCACCGCTGTGTATAAATTACAGCGATATCAAAGGCCAGTTGCTCTCATACCATGTCTATGTGGTGTGGGAGGTTAAAAATCCCTTGGGTCGGTAAAAATATAGACTAAGGCTTTCTATCGACAAACTGTCTAATGGTCAAAACAAGTCTATTCAGACTTATTCATGATAGGCAGTATAAATCTTCAAGAAAAAAAAAAAAAAATTTTGAAGACCAGAAAGCTGCTCATCAAAGGTTATCTGTTACTTATCTGATTGAATGGGTGACAGTTGTAATATACCCCCCCCCCCCCTTTTTAAGAGTTATTTTGTTATTACATTCCTTGATTAAGCAGGGGCAGTTTTAACTGTGGAAAATTGGCCTGTGTTATTCCAATGCTCCTTTTCCTGTCGTAATAATGCCGAGCGCCACACTAGACAGCAACAAGTATCAAGCTTTAAGTCTGCTTTGACTTGGCCGGTTCGAATCCCACTACCTGCCACGCGAGAAGTAAGCGCTCAACTCATTCGTCCATTCAAAGAACAAATGAAGACTTCAGGCGCAAAACCCTGCAAACGCCAGTCCGAAAATTGGGATAAACTTTGGAATCAAACCTACAAACATTTTAATTTTTACATTCCTATTTATTTGGTCATTCCTCCATAATCATGTCATCACACCAAAAGTGGACTTAGTCAAAATTAAAATTATTTTCAGGTAAAAATCTGTTATTTTAATTACATTTTTGGATTGGCGTTTCCTGGGTTTTGCGCCTGAACTCTTCAAATTAATATTAATATTTCACAGTGTAAGATTAGTATATCGACAACAATACAAACTATCATTTGCTCCATTTATTAGCAGAACAAAATGCGAAACTAAGCTAAAGCTCTCAATTATAATCCTAGACCCTGTATAAATATCTACAACAAGATATACCACCTATTTCCTACCACGATATTTTGTTAAAGACTCAAAAAAGGCGTATGCAGTAAAAGTTAAAACCTCTCTGACTGACCACCTCCACAGATCGACCACTCCATTATACCCCTGTCACACTACGACGTAACGAGCCAACGTGAGCCTAACGTGACGATTTTTCGTCATTATGTTGCCGTACGTTGGGTTACGTTATGATGACGTCATAATGACGTTAGAGTGACGTCGAGCTACGTCATATTACGTCGTGTTACGTCGGCGCGCGTCAAGGTTTTGAACCTGTTCAAAACTTTCGACATATCTTGACGTGAAGCCGTCACGTCGGGATGACGTGACAATGACGTTAGGTAGACGTTCCGCGATCGTTATAGCAGCGTAAATGACGTTAGAGTCACGTTATGTCACATCAGACCGACGGCCTGGGTGGGAGCAAGGTGTGGGCAGCTTTTTGCACGTTACGGTCACGTTATGGTCACGTTACGGTCACGTTACGGTCACGTTACGGTCACGTTACGGTCACGGTTACGGTCACGTTACGGTCACGTTACGGTCACGTTACGGTCACGTTACGGTCACGTTACGTTGGCGTTACGGTCACGTTACGTCCACGTCGCACCTGTTACGGCGACGTTACGCTCACGTTACACTAACGCCCGGTCACGTCGCCAATTACACCTCCCCCCTAACGTTGTCACGTTACAGCTAAGGTCACGTCGTACACCAACGTTACTTTCACGTTACGCTCACATCCACAATTTGCATATTACGCCCATAACGTCGACGTAATATAATTATTTTCACGTTCTGCCTACGCTGACGTAGTCACGTCGTAGTGTGACAGGGCCATTACATCAATCCCTTTATTTAGATCCCAAACGATCGCCCATATAATACCATTATACCGATAAAATAAAACTCCATAAACCGACCACCTCCGTAAATGGACCATTTAAAGTCGCTCCCATGGTCAGTCGATTTAGAGAGGTTTTACTGTATTTTGTACCACATATCTAGGTGCAAGATCCATGGCGTGTGGTAATCCACGGCAGGATGCACTAATGCTCATTTCCCTCGCCGCTGTCACCGATCCACTGGTGGCTAACATCCGGGACCTTATCAATGGCCAGACGCAGAATGGACTTCCGGAGGAGCTGTCAGCGCGAGAATTAGCGCGCACGACATCATTTTTCTTTCCTGAATCATGTCGGCGCCATTGTCAGCCACATAGACAGATGTCATCGGGCGCTTACAGTTACACTTATCTGTATGCCAAGGTGGTTGGTTCGCTGGTTGTTGGAGTTTTACGTTCTGGTAACAGTTAAGGTCATATCAGGGCGGGTACCGACTTGTGACAGTGCACACTCATGGCGACTTTATAGTGCTGCCCTACTGGGAAATTAGGCTCCCGACACCATGACCTGATACCCTACTCAGTCACATTATCCTGACACTGAGCCAAGTAGTTCTTGTCCTAACCTATTAATGCCGAGCGTTAGGCTAGGAAGCGAGAAATATCAATTTTATAAGTCATTGGTTTGACTCGACCGAGAACCAAACTCCCGATATCCCGCATGCAAAGCCCGCACTTTATCGATTCACCCACCGCCCGACGGTTGTCAAGGTGGTAATAAACCAAGGTGGTAATAAGCCAAGGCGGTAATAAGCCAAGGTGGTAATAAGCCAAGATGGTAATAAGCCAAGAGGGTAATAAGCTAAGGTGGTAATTAGCCAAGGTGGTAATAAACCAAGGTGGTAATAAGCCAAGGTGGTAATAAGCCAAGGTGGTAATAAGCCAAGGTGGTAATAAGCCAGGGTGGTAATAAGCCAAGGTGGTAATAGACCAAGGTGGTAATAAGCCAGGGTGGTAATAAGCCAAGATGGTAATAAGCCAAGGTGGTAATAAGCCAAGGTGGTAATAAGCCAAGGTGGTAATAAGCCAGGGTGGTAATAAGCCAAGGTGGTAATAAGCCAAGGTGGTAATAAACCAAGGTGGTAATAAGCCACAGTGGTAATAAGCCAAGGTGGTAATAAGCCACGATGGTAATAAGCCAAGCTGGTAATAAACGAAAGTGGTAATAAGCCAAGGTGGTAATAAGCCAAGGTGGTAATAGGCCAAGATGGTAATAAGCCAAGGTGGTAATAAGCCAAGGTGGTAAAAAACCAAGGTGGTAATAAGCCAAGGTGGTAATAAGCCAAGGTGGTAATAAGCCAAGATAGTAATAAGCCAAGGTGGTAATAAGCCAAGGTGGTAATAAGCCAAGGTGGTAATAAACCAAGGTGGTAATAAGCCAAGGTGGTAATAAGCCAAGGTGGTAATAAGCCAAGGTGCTACTAAGCCAAGGTGGTAATAAGCCACGGTGGTAATAAGCCAAGGTGGTAATAAACCAGGGTGGTAATAAGCCAAGGTGGTAATAAACCAGGGTGGTAATAAGCCAGGGTGGTAATAAGCCAAGGTGGTAATAAGCCAAGATGGTAATAAGCCAAGGTTGTAATAAGCCAATGTGGTAATAAGCCAGGGTGGTAATAAGCCAAGGTGGTAATAAGCCAAGGTGGTAATAAACCAAGGTGGTAATAGGCCATGGTGGTTATAAGCCAAGGTGGTAATAAGCCACAATGGTAATAAGCCAAGGTGGTAATAAACCAAAGTGGTAATAATCCAAGGTGGTAATAAGCCAAGATGGTAATACGCCAAGGTTGTAATATGCCAAGGTGGTAATAAACCAAGGGGGTAATAAGCCAAGGTGGTAATAAGCCAAGGTGGTAATAAGCCAAGATGGTAATAAGCCAAGGTGGTAATACGCCAAGATGGTAATAAGCCAAGGTGGTAATAAGCCAAGGTGGTAATAAGCCAAGGTGGTAATACACCAAGGTGGTAATAAGCCAAGGTGGTAATAAGCCAAGGTGGTAATAAGCCAAGGTGGTAATAAGCCAAGGTGGTAATAAGCCAAGGTGGTAATAAGCCAAGATTTTAATAAGCCAAGGTGGTAATAAACCAGGGTGGTAATAAACCAGGGTGGTAATAAGCCAAGGTGGTAATAAGCCAAGATGGTAATAAGCCAAGGTGGTAATAAGCAAAGGTGGTAATAAGCCGGGGTGGTAATAAGCCAAGGTGGTAATAAGCCAAGGTGGTAATAAACCAAGGTGGTAATAAGCCATGGTGGTAATAAGCCAAGGTGGTAATAAGCCACAATGGTAATAAGCCAAGGTGGTAATAAACCAAAGTGGTAATAATCCAAGGTGGTAATAATCCAACGTGGTAATAAGCCAAGATGGTAATACGCCAAGGTGGTAATATGCCAAGGTGGTAATAAACCAATGTGGTAATAAGCCAAGGTGGTAATAAGCCAAGGTGGTAATAAGCCAAGGTGGTAATAAGCCAAGATGGTAATAAGCCAAGGTGGTAATAAGCCAAGATGGTAATAAGCCAAGGTGGTAATAAGCCAAGGTGGTAATAAGCCAAGGTGGTAATAAACCAAGGTGGTAATAAGCCAAGGTGGTAATAAGCCAAGGTGGTAATAAGCCAAGGTGGTAATAAGCCAAGGTGGTAATAAGCCAAGGCGGTAATAAGCCAAGATTTTAATAAGCCAAGGTGGTAATAAGACGGCATTTTGCAGCCATCCTCCAACAGGAATAATGATGGAAAGGACACATATCCCAGCACAGGAAATTACCTCCAGGTGATGCTGTAGTATTCTTTACATGACCAGCAGGACTAAGCAATAAGGGGTGCTGAAACACAGTCAATTGGTTTGGGTAATTTAGAGTTAGTAGGCAGTAGGAGATGTGGAAATACAATACACTGGTTTGTATAATATGTACTTACGAGGCAGTAGGAGGAATAGAAGTACAATACAGTGACTATGAGCTGTAGTTCCTAGGCTGAAGGAAGTACAGTGGTAAAGATGTACAATACATTTACTATCAGCTGTAGTTACTAGGCAGTAGAAACTGGAGAAGTACAATACATTTACTATAAGCTGTAGTTACTTGGCCGCAAGAGGTGCTGACCTACTATGAATTGGCTTGGACAATCTGTAACTACTAGGGAGTACAGGATGCAGAAATACAATAAATTGATTTGGCAAATCTGTAGCTACATTCAGTACGATAAACAGCTTACGCAAGCCATCTTATGTTAGTTCTGTAATTCCAGGAATTAAATGTAGATGCAATTCACTACCAGGCAAATGGTACTAGTCCAGTTGGACTGATTGTTTGTTGGGGCTTGACGTGCTAGTAACAGCAATGGTCATATCAGGACAAGGACTGACTTATGACAATGTGCCCTCATAGTGACTTCATAGTGCTGCCCTACTTGACCACCTGGCCACTGGCACCAGGAATCGATGTCCCACTCATACTAAGCAAACTGGTCCTTGTCCTATTATATTAATGTCCAGGCTACGTAATGCAAGGTAGTGGCAAGTATCCCTTTTGTAAGTCTTTGGCTTTGAATCCACCAGGGTTCGATCCCACGACCTCCCCACACGGGAAGTCAGCCAGCGCTCTCAACAGAATCGGCCATGCCATCTGACAGTGTAAAAGAGAACAACTTCGTACATGGTTAGAAATGGTTGGTTGGTTGTTGGAGTTTTACGTCCTTGCAACATCTAAGGTCATATCAGGACGGTGGGTAGAAATGGTGCCGATCAGTTCCGGCGGTGGAATAATGCAGAATTAGATGCTATTACCAAAACGTACATGTCGTGGAAGAAACTGTAGCAAGAAAATGAAGCATATAATGATATGATTCTTTTTTAAATGTCTTCACCACAAAGTAGTGAAATTAAGCTTATCTCCCAGCGGCAGTTGTGAGCATGCAATGCTCATCATCTGATCTTGGCGGGAGACGGACCTGCACAGCAGTCTCCTCTCGACTTGAGCATTATTCACGTGTGACCTAATTAGGCATCAGAACGAGGCTGAGTAGGCCTACGCGTCGGGCGCTGTAAACAGTGAAAATCCCCGCAAGACACTATTGTGTGCTGATGTGTACAAATAATTACAGAAGTAAAGGAGTCAACTTTGAGGATATTCATTTTTGAAAGTACCATATTCATTTTCGCATACCTGTTTTCTATCTATTGGCCAATACTCATGAAGATTGGGTGATAATCTGATGTATTTTGAGGATGAACATTAGGCGATGTCAACAAAGTCACTCACCCAGGTCACCAATCTTTTCTTAAATTCAAAATTGCATAACTTTCTTAGTATATATATATATATATTTTTAAAACCCTTTTAAAGCTTTTATTAATTTGCAGTTACTAAGACTAGTTGTTTAACCGCGTTACACAGATAACTATGCTGACAGCGGTGCATGGTACATGATACCACCATAACTATCCAGACTTGAAGTTGACAGTCACATTGTAGTTAAAGAATGGGAAAATCACCATGCAAGGGTCACCCAATCTTCGTGAAACTTGGCCAATAGATAGAAAACAGGTGTGCAGACATGAATATCGTAGTTTCAAAAATGAATACCCTCAACATTTGAGTAATTTTGAGAGGTATTGATCGACGAAAAAATATTTGCAGCACTTTTCGTACACAAACGCAGAGCGGCGCCTCACAGATGCGTACCTGGCCTCGGTCTGGTTTCAACATGGCCGCGGCGTGAATAGGGTCAATAGGGTCTGCGGTTAGCTAGCTAACAAGCACTGTTTGCAAACGAGGCCACTTGGAAGATGAAGAAAGAAGCGTCTTTCTTTGAAACAGAGTTGGATGAACTAGTGGTTGGTTGTTTGTGGGAGTTTTATGTTCTGGCGACATCTAAGGTTATGTCAGGATGGGTATCTACTTCTGACAGGGCACACTCATGGTGACTTTATAATTATAGTGCTGCCCCACTGGCAGATCAGGCCATCAGCATCATGACCTGATATCTCACTCAGTCACATTATCATAACACTGAGCGAACCAGTTCTTGTCTTATCCTGATAATGCTGAGCGCCTGGCTAGGAACTGACAAGTATACATTTTTAAGTCATTGGTTTGACTCGACCAGGGTTGAAAAGCCTGGGTTCGAATCCCACGATCTACCAACATCGGGGACGGGTTCTCAACTCATTCGGCCATCCCATCTGGTCAGGGGTACTAGCGGAGATGTAGACGAAACGCAGGCTTGTCACCCACAATTTTTCGATTTCATGGATACACTGTTGCTGATAAGATTTGTTTTGTTTGTTGTTGTTTTACGTCCTAGCAACATCTAAGGTCATATCAGGACGGTGCTGATAAGATGATTATGAGTATTCAAGTTGTGTATGTTGTATTTGGTCAATTTAATATTATAATGGAATTCTATTAATTTCTTTTCATTCGGAGTCTGCTGGACTCAAAACTCATTTAAGAGGGATTAGGACTTTGCCACTTAACAACAAAATTGAAACAGGAAAACTTAGCAATTTTGATGGAATAAAGGTGTACATTTCTATCATTTTTTTTACATCTACCTAACTCTGGTATTACAGATAATGGATCAGTCTGATATCTACTTCGCCATGTGATAATATATAACATATATACATATATAATATACATACTATGCATATATATAAATGTATATACATATACAATAACACCTTTCTAAATCGACCGTCTATGGGACCGACTTCAAATGGACCATTTACGAAGGTGTTCAGTTTAGGGAGTTGTTTTTATCATTACAGTGGTATTGTAGGGTGATCGTTTGGGACCCAAATAAAGCAATAGGGAAGTAGTCGATCTATGGTAGGTGGTCGGTTAGAGAGGTCTTACTGCATACAAAGTATACATAATTATATGTTACATATGCACATATATACATAGATACATATATACGCATATCTACATACAGTAAAACCTCTCTAAATCGACCGACCTTGGGATAGACTTTAAACTTTCCATTTCGGGAGGTGGTCAGTTTAGGGAGTTAGAATATGGTTACAAGGGTATCGGTGGGACCCAAATAAAGCGATCGATATAGGGGAGTGGTTGATCTGTGGAGGTGATCGGTTAGAGATGTTTTACTGTATATATATACATATATACAATTTATCCATGCATATATAAACATAGGTGTATCTAATACCAGAAAAAAATGGGCAATCATTTGACATTGTATCTGCCGTTCCCATTAACATTCAGGGAGGGTATAATTCGTCACCTGGCTGCCCATCTATGGAAGATTACACCGTAGTAATGATTAGCTTCCGAAACCGATATGATTCTGGTGTGACAGTCAATTCCAGGTGCCTGAGGCTTATCTATAGAATCCTATGCAAAGCCATACCTCTGTATGAATGGTGACTAATCAGTTTCTTACCCATGTACAGGCCGTGTCAATATCAGTATCTACTAATACTTGACTTAAGATAAGGACATTAAAATAATAAACTGTCACTACTCAATTGACTTGAATCAAACTTTCGTCTTGTGTGGTGAGCATATCCTCTTTCAATATGTAAGATAATGTCATGGGAGAGATGAAAATGGAAAATATTATGCCTAGAGTAGGATTCAAGCGCACAGTTCTTGCCAGTCCATGACGAGTGTGCTAATCATTACACGACCTAGGCTCCTTGATGTCATCACCTTATCCACGCCCACCTGTCTTTGTGGCTCCTTGCCTGAGCAGTCAATGCAGTCTACTACACTAGTCCCCTTGGAATTGTAACTCTTTTAAATGGTATATATTCATTTTACTTCTGTTATTTTATGATTTTGTCTTGCAGGTGATGGCTGCCATAGACGCTGCGCAGGGGGATCTCAATGCTGCCGAGAATGCCTGCGCCGATCTGTAAATTGGGTTGGAGGAAGAAGTTCCCTGCGGCCTGCAGCCGCCTTCAGCACAGGCCCTTATCGAGCGTGCAACGTTCTCCAACTACGTGCAGGACTCTCTGATGATGATGATGCCCTGGCCAAGATTCAGGAATGCGCAGGCAGTGATCAACCGCATTCTTTCTTGAAGAAGATCTATACTGCCTATCATGGATAAGTCAGAATAGACTTGTTTTCACCATTAGACAGTTTGTCGAGAGAAAGCCCGAGCCTACACTTTTACCGACCCAATGGATTTTTAACCTCCCACACCACATAGACGTGCTATGAGAGCAACTGGCCTTTGTTTACGCTGTAAGTTATACACAGCAGTGGAAATCCAAATTAGCAGAGGTGGGGGCACGGCAAATCGAACCACCGACCCTCAGATTAGGAGTCCGACCCAGAAAAAAGTCAGACACTCTAACCACTCTGCCACAGAGAACACCACAGGGATTGGAGGATGATTGTGAACTTGAGGCACCCGTGGTTCCTGTGGTTCCTGTGGTTCCTGTGGTTCCTGTGGTTCCTGTGGCTCCTGCTGTTCCTGCGGTTTGTGCGGTTCCTGGGGTATCTTCCCAAAGTGAGCTGTATCAGCCCCAGCAGTGGACCCACCAGCCACCACCGGCATCGCCATGGGCGTCACAAACCCAGGACTATGTCCAGCAGTATATGCTGCAGCCTCTGCAGTCTGTGGTACAGCATCCGCATGTGCAGCCGCAGCGTCAACCTCAACCTCAACCTATGCCCGTGCAACCTCACCCAGTGCCCACTCTACCTCAGCTGGTGCCACGTCCCTCTGTGACGCCTGCACCTCAGCCTCATGGTCAGCCTCAACTTTGGCCACATGGTATGGCTGTGCACACCATACCTCCTCCTGCACCTTCTCACCATCAACCTGCTGTTGGGACTGTGAGTGTGAGTGTGACCTGGGCCTCAACTCCAATCAGCAGCAGCAACTGGAACTTCTACGATAGGGTCACCTACCCAAACATTGGATGGACTATAGAACTTGTCAGGGCTGTTGGGGATCTCCGGTGTGTTAGCTGTGTCTAATCTAGACCTGTTTCCTTCCTCAGCTTCGATGTCACCATCGGAGCCCAACGATGAGAAGTGAATATGACTGTCATATTTAAATATGTATAAATATGTGCTTATTAATTTCTTCTGTTCCTTATTATGTTATTATGTTCTTCTGTTGTTCCGTATATGTGTATAAGGATGTTCTTGCTATGTAAGAAAGATATTTGTTCAACTAGATTTTTGCTGTCCGAGTTAAATAATGTCATAGAGCTGTGTTATGAATTAAACTACAAAGGATAAGAATTTAGCCCATGAAAATTAAAACAAATTAATATTAATGACACAAGTACTTCCCCTCTATTCCCCTCTCGCTTCCCCTCTCTCTTCCCCTCTCTCTTCCTCTCTCCCTTTCTGTCTCTCTTCCCCTCTCTTCCCCTCTCTCTTCTCTCTTTCCCTCTCTCTTCCCCTTTCTCTCCCCCTCTCTCTTCCCCTCTCTCTTCTCTCTCTTCCTCTCCCTGTCTTTCCCTGTATCTTCCCCTCTCTCTTCCCCTCTCTTGCCCTCTCTCTTCCCCTCTCTCTTCCCCTCTCTCTTCCTCTCTCCCTGTCTCTCCCTCTCTATTCTCCTCTCTTCCCCTCTCTCTTCTCTTTCCCTTTCTCTCCCCTCTCTCTTCCCCTCTCTTCTCCCCTTTCTCTCTCCCTCTCTCTCCTTCTCTCTTCCCCTCTCTTCCCCTCTTTCCCCCTCTCTCCCCTCTCTCGTCTCTCTCTTCCTCTCTCCCTGTCTCTCCCTCTCTCTTTCCCTCTCTCCCCCTTTCTCTTCCCCTCTCTCTTGCCCTTTCTCCCCCCCTCTCTTTTCCCATGTTTCTCTCCCCCTCTCTATTCCCTTCTCTTCCCCACTCTCTTCCCCTCTCTCTTCCTCTCTCTCCCTCTCTGCTGTATTATTAGTATGTACATAAATTAGTATTTTAAACTAGATTATGCTTTCAGAGCTTAATTCTTCTAAAAAGAGATGACCCAGTCCTTCAGAAGATTCTGATTCTCCTTTCCTCTCTTGGAGGCGGTGTTAGGGCTAGGAAGAATATCTGCTAGGTTTTGGCCCTATCGGCACGCTCCGGGTACAAAGTTGTGTTTCACAGTCTCTGGACGATACAGCTGCTGGTTCTGCAGCCCTGTGTAGCGCATCCTCATCAGGTTGTGCACAACCATGCATGCGGTGACAATGACCTTCACGGTGGAGGGGTGGTGCTGCATAGTCGTCAGCAGCACTTGGAAGCGGTTGGCTAGGATGCCAAAGGCATTCTCCACCACTCTCCTAACTCCTCATTTGTCAACCCCCTCCTGCTGTACGGCTTCATCATCATCAGCCGGAGGGTGAAGGCATCATCACCGATGAGGAAATATGGCACATTCTTCTGGCCGTTCGCAATTGGTTCAGGTTTTAGAAAACCGATGGTGCCACCTTCAGTGCCTCTTTGGAGGGCACTGGGAGGTGATGTGCTTGCCATCCAGAGCGCCACAGGTATGGGGGAAGTTCCACTTCTCCAGGAATTGATCGTCGATGGCACGCCATCCTTGTGGAGTCATGGGGCATGTCAAGACCTCGTCCAGGTAGTCATCGATGAGGGCCTGACACCCTTCACACACGATGAGCGACTGTGTGTTGTGGGGGACCCTCCACCCAAACTTCATTGACAAGTATTTGTTCCCAGATGCCAGGTGCCGCAGAGTAAGGGCGATCGTCAGCCCAGGCTCGAGCGGTACCCTGTATGTTGTGTACTTTTTGGTGATCCTGGGTCCTACTCTTGCCACAATCTCGTCAAACATCTGGGGAGGATTTCGCATAAAGTTGATGAATAACATTGGGTCCTCGCTGCGGAGCTCAAATACAACCCAAACAGTGGCCACCTTCCGATCCAGGGTCTGACCCACATTCTCTGCTACTGCCTCCTCCTTCTCCTATCGATACAGGCTGCCAGAATAGCCATGAGGTAGAGATCTAGCTCATGGTGGTAAATGGCAACTCGGTAGTCATACTGGAACTGTAGATGGAGTGTAGGGACATCCATCCTGTGTGATGAGTTGAGCAGGTCTGCTGGAAGATGCCCAGTGGGGCCTTGATATACCGATTGCCAACATGCTGGCGATATGCTGGCGATACTCTGGTGATACGCTGGCGATATGCTGGCGATACGCTGGCGATACGCTAGTGATACGCTAGGGGAATGCTCGCATATGCTAGGGGTACACTCACATACATTAACGGAACGTTGGGAGTATGTTATATATGGCAGAGACACGTGAAGGGTGCTGGCTGAACATAGGACTAACATATGGCAACATACCCCAACATATCCCTAATCTACTCCCAATGTATGCCAACATATCCCTAACATACACGCAGCATATGTTGAACATACAAGCCGCACGTTGACACACGTTGGAAATTTTGAGCATGCACAACAAATTTGTGGAGCCTTGATGCACGGCGACGTAAGACGACGTATAACGACGTATCCAGAACATATGTGATGTATACCCAATGTATATGTAACGTATGACGACATATGCCGATGTGTTGGTAGAAAATCACATATGTTGGTGCACGTTGAGGTGATACGTCGTAGTGTGACAGCACCTTTACAATTACATACACATTGGCGACGCACTGACATATACCTACAAAGGGTAAGTTCATCAACGACACAGCATGTAGCTGTAAGGCTTTAGACAGTCAATGCTTGTGTCTGAGTTTCTATTTCCTACTCCCCAGACATGGGTAGACATATATAGAATAACAACACTCTTATTCATATACGCAAACTCACAAAATGCTTATGTCGTGGAAATTCACTTGAATTTGATAAAAAGTCATTCATACAGACCAGCACTGGTTTGAATGCATATCAAATGCTCTTCATTCACATTTATCATTTGATTGAGTGGGTGCCAGCGGATGTTGCCCTATAGCTTGCCAAGTAACCTTTTGGCCAACTCTTATGGCATAGGCTTCTGCAGTAACAGGTTCTATTCAAGTGGCTCAGTATTCCTTTCTGTGTGGTGACAAGTACTTAATACGTGCACCAGTATGTAAGCTAGATATGTAGAATATGGTCGGGATAATTGCTTTGGTTTTGAAGATTTTATATTTTCATCGGACTGTGCAGCTTTAGGGGTATTATTATCTATTGAATTGGAAATACTGACCTAATTAGTAAAACCTTGTAGGTAAATGAAGAAATGAGTTAATGTACCTCATACTCATGACTTATTTCATTGTGTGCACTTTAATTTCAGAATTTTACTTCACACTTCAAATTATTATATAAACCACACAAGAATATGTGTGTAAATACCTATATACCCTTTACACTTACAGTCAGAAGACCAGGGCTATGGCAGTGACAACAGATAGATATGAATACAATTTATTTACCCCAACAAATATATCAAACAAATATCGAAGATGCATTGCTAAATTACCTGGTGAATTATGCTTACCGGTGTCTGAATGCTTGTTGCTCCGATAGTAAACATCTACTTTATTTTGTTAAGGCAGCAATGTCATATGTTTATAAACTGTTAGCTAACTGACAATAATGAGACTGGCATTTTACTCGAGGATGTGTAGTGAGATGTACTGACTCACCCAGGTGAAATGCCACATAAACAGGTAGCCATGGATGGGGTCTTTCGTCAAGGAGCCGAGATAGTCTGATTTTTAGGACGCTAGCCTCGGAATGGTATAAATGTGGGTTCGAATCCCATGCTAAGTGCAATGCTTCCTATTTGCAAATGGACCTCTAACAACATTGGTACCATTGACCAGGATTATGCACAAGGTACACACCGTATAGTGTTGAACCATCCCTATGTATGTACAATGAGTATGTTACCTGGATATTTGTAGTGTGGAGTACTGACGGAGAGCTAAATGGAGAGCGGCAGTCAAGTAATGAAAGCAGTCTTTGTCGCATCGCGACCGACAGCATGATGATGATGATGGAGTACTGATGTCCCCAATCTCTGCAATCTTCATAATTATTCTCCGTATACCTACTACATAAACCCAATAGCCAAGCTAATGTGAGGTATAAAGTACTTATGCAAATATTATTATGTATGTAATTCTCCTGTCTTCTATTGTTATTATGACGATTGCTCCTGTAACCTTTCCTTTTGATATGCTCCTTTCTACTATGGGTTACTGGAGACTTGGGTGTGGCCTGGAGACTGGGAGGCCTGCTTCCAAGCAGCTCCCCTAATTCCCCTCCTTTCCTCCAGGTGGCGCCTCACCCACCTACTAATGGCCCATTTCGCCAATGATTTAGTTCAATAAAATTAACGGTAGGTCTAAAGGGCCAGCCAGAGTTATAGGCTCGATCCATACAAATCTGACTTGTCTCCTTTCTGTTATGTTCTGTTTGTAATTATTATGGAAGGAACTAATAATAGTATTGACATTTCAATTTATTGACTCAACACCAACTTGTAGACCCAACACCCATATCCTTTTACCTGTTACATACAGCAATGCATAATATATTGTCGTGGGGTGATGAAAATGGGAAATATTGCGCCTAGAGCAGGACTCGAACCCATATCGCTTTGCATTCCGGGCCCGTGTTCTAACCATTACACCACCTAGGCTCACTGATATCACCACACTACCCATGCCTACCTGTCTATGTGGTTACTTGCCTGAGAGGTCAGTGCAGACTACTACACTCGTACCCCTGGAATTGTAAGTCTTTTAATGCTTACAATTACATACATACAGGCAATACAGTAACACATACATACACAGGGTAGGTTCAACAATCATACAGCGTGTAGCTTGTACAGGATCATAGTCATGGCAACCAGTGTCGTGGGGGTGATGAAAATGGGAAATATTGTGCCTAGAGTGGGACTCGAACCCACATCGCTTTGCATTCCAGGCCAGTGTGCTAACCATTACACCACCTAGGCTCCCTGATATCACCACACTACCCACGCCTACCTGTCTATGTGGTTACTCGCCTGAGAGGTCAGTGCAGACTACTACAATATCAAAAGCATATCTGGTCATATTGAGCGAGGACAGAGACTTAAACAAAATATTTCGAAGCCTTCCCTCACAAAAAACAAAAATAAGCTTCACATCCTTGCTAAGGATTGTAATCGTAAAATGATATGCCTCATATCATTTTACTTATTATATCATGTGGAATTGAATTATATTTTAGAACCATGTACATCTTTGTGGAAATAACTGTACCACTGATGACTGGAAGACCAGTGCTATGACACCGGGGAATGATGTTTATATGTGTGTATATATGTGTGTATATATGTGTGTATATGTGTGCACATACAATTCATTAAGCCAAAGAAAAAATCCCACTCTAGGCGAACTGTTTCCCATTTGCAAAAAAACAACAACAATAAAATCAACAACAAAAACAACAAAAACACAACAACAAATCCCCCACAACATATATGCATCGCCGTAAATATATGGCCTTTTCTGCGGATAGGGTGTAAATAAATCATCATCATCAATCAATTAAGTATGTTTCCCCAAACACAATTCATTATATTCACAGTGATCCAGTGTCATGTCAGAGGTACAGAACATATTGCTGTTTTTTTTACCCGTTGCATGTCTATCATTGTAGTTGGAGCTTAGTGTAGCTAGTTATCTCCTCTCCCATGAATAAATCGACTGATCTAGCATAGGAAACTGGTACTGCCTGACGAGTAAACATTGCATGTGTAGGTGCTGTGGAATATCCCCCACCGAATGAGGCCAAGGGAGATTGCTTAAAAGGATTAGGTTGTGTACCATAGAGAGAGAGAGACAGAGAAAGAGGGAGATAAACCACAGCTAGATAGCTGTGTACATGATTAAATCCATACGCTAGAGTCTGCTGCTAACTTAGTGTATGTTATGTTAAAGTTACATAATCTGATGATTTTCAGTTTCTACCATATTTGTTTAAAGCTGCATAGTCCGATGAAAACATACAATTTTGAAAACCTAAGCAATTATCTAGATTTGATTCGACATATATCTAATTGAGATACTGGTGCACATATATATCTAATTGAGATACTGGTGATTTGTCACCACAGAAAAGAGAACACTGAGGCAATTTAATAGAATCTATTACTGCAGAAGCCTATGGTATGTCATGCTTGCCCAAATTAATTTAGCATGTTTGCACTTCGAATATCTCAAAAGTTATACATTTAATTTGTTTACAATATTTTTTTATTGAGGCTGTATTTATACTGTCCATAGCATATAAGCCCAGGTACCCAGGCTTGTTTTTAATGCTGGCCAGTTGTAGTGTTGGTGTTATCTTACCACACAGTAGCTGCTGACAAGTTATTTGATTGCCTGCATTTCAGTAGCAGATAGATAATTGGTTGGTATGGTTAGTAGCCTATGTTACTTGTTTTGGATTTTCTTGGCATATATGTATTTCATTTTGTTCTACTCTTATTACTATACTAGCCTACTCCTATTTACATATCATAGGCTTGTACGTAGCTGTGTGGTGTGTTATCTGGCTACTCTTGGCATGGTTACCTTCCATTGGGCGTCCCGCTGGTGGGCCGTGACATATCACATGCCCCTTTGCAGTGCAGCTTAGTGGGGGTTTCCTAGCCTAATTTGCACAGATATTTTTTGTAAGTTTTTAGGTCAGGAATTTGTTGTTCCTTTACCGTTTGGGCATTCCACACCTTGGCAGCCATTTCCAGCGTGCTTCTCTCATGAATAAAAGTTAATCCAAACTAAAGCAAGGTAAATTATAACGGTCAACCTAAACTGAACTGACAGAAACTCAAAACCATCTGACTATATCTACTTTCCTTTACTCTGGAGTAGCTATTCTTTAACCAAATTTCCTTTTAAATAGAGGGAGCTTGAAGTGAAAGAATGTAATATAATGTTGATGTGCATTCTGAAATGCTGACCTCGGAATGGTAGACATGTGAGTTCGAATCCCCCTCTAAGCACAATGTTTCCCATTTGCAAAAGGACCTACCACGACCTTACTGCTTTGAGTCATAGGCTTGTATGATTTGTATGACTTGTATGAGTTGTAGCATTGGTCGTAATGCGAAGCATTTCGTTTGATGCGAGGGAAGGGAGAACGACTCACCCCCCCCCCCCCCCTCTACCCGGGCTGTCACCCAGCATTCGCGCCTCGCGCGACGCCCGCTGCTCACCCTCGCCCTCCCCCGGCCCTGAGCGACTCACGCCTCTCCTGCCACTGCTCACTTCCCCCCTTATAAGGCCGCCCGCCGGCCTCCCTCAGCCACTCAGCCTCCAGCCGCCTTCCAGCTCTCTGCCTTCTTCTTGCCCTCCTGCCGCCTTCCAGCTCTCCTCTTTTTCCACCTCGGATCGCTGCTACGCCTCAGCTTCAACATGCCTCAAGGGAAAGGACGTGGACGGAAGGGCTCCCGGGCCGCCCAGGCACCGCCCCGGGGAGCACAGACCGTGGCCGCCTCGGCGGATTTTTGATCCGCCGGCCTCCCCCCGGCCGGCCCGGGGGGGCCCTTCCCGGCGCCTCACCTTCACCACTGCCGACAGCCCCGCGACCTCCACCGACAACCTCCCAGAGACCACCGATCGCAGCGCCGCCCAGTCACAGCCGGGGTCATCACCTCGGACCTCAGACCATTATTCAACAGGTTCTATGAAATTGACTTCATATTACTTCCATGAACTTATAAATGTGTAATACATTAAACAGTATTTGAGTTGAATGTTTATGATGAAATATTGTCACCTACCTTGCTAAAAAAGAAATCGAATTATGTAACTTTGAAGATCTTCTTGAAATTATTCACTGGCTTTGATAATATCAGCCGCCCTTTAATAAAAAAAACAAATTTCACCGAATTTAAAATGTGAGATTGCTGGGTAATCACAATATTGTCAGTGAGAAATATTGTGATAGCTGGAACAAATCTAATTCTGAAGTACTGCGTATCTAGAAGACTATACATTTATTTTACTTCGGAAGAGTCAAGTTGAAGTTGTAGATGTGTAAACACTAAGAATGGTAAATTGAGAGCGGAGGTAATTGTACCACTCTCGGCAGAGAGTGATTTGAGAATATCGTGATGGAGGGTCATTCCCCAGCTCGAGCATGCTATGTGAGACGCAGAACAATCTCATTATTTAGCACACAATTTAGAGGCACGTGAGTTCGAAAACACTCGCTTAAATTCTAACTTTTTGGTCAATTATTCATGAAAAAGATCGATTAGTTTCTACTATGTCTCATTGTTGTGATATGTATATTGTGGGCAAATCGTAACTTGTCAGAGATCTAAATTATATTTATAGATATGTCATTATTTACAATAATTCAAGACACGACAAGGGACTACTTAGTATGGGAGTTTATTAAATCTAAGTCAGGAGAACATAGGTAAAGTTAATTAGGTACAATGCAGGTCAAGGTCAAATGAGGTGGGCAGTTCGAGTCTCTGCGGGATCCAGGCACTCAACCCCATTAAGTCAATTGTCTTATAGCAGGGTCGGGTGGGGCGGTGAGAAAAGGCGGGTCGTGTTGTTGGTCCGGTGTCTGGAGGTGAAGTGCCGTCGGGGGGCTGGGGGGGGGGGGGGGTGGCGGGCCAGGAGTGAAGTCAGAGTGGGGAAGCAGGCAGAAGCGGCGGCTACGAGGGCGCGAGCGCGGGGGGCGCCACCTGGAGTCACTGTCTGGCCGCCCACAGTTAATAGGGGGAACTAAGAGTTATAGGTCAGGGTGGCTCGTGGTGGGATCCTTATGCGTCCCGTCTCAGTCCCGAATTACCCATGTTGCCTGTGCAACATGCCCAATGGACAACTTGATAAATTCTTAAGTTTTTATATTATGATTACATTTATAGATAAATCAGTTGTTCTCAGTTATCTGTTTTTATTACATTAATAAATATGTCGGCATAATGCAGCAATGGAACCTTTGCTAACTACATTATTTATTATGGTTTTATTACATTGGGGCGAATAGGCGCCGGGCCACTCATTCGCTGTCATTGCTAGGGGTGCCTGTAACTGACACTCTCCCCCACATATATATCCCCACCTCCCCTCACCTCCCCCCACCTCCACATTCATCATCCTCATCCCCGGCTTCCCCTCAGCCAATCACGCTGCACGTCGCCCTGTTCCTCCTACGGCCTTGACCCTCACCAGAGAGCGTGTATATAAACAGATGAGAGGGACAACTCCCGCGAAAAACGGTAACACAGGCTACAGTGGCGTTCCTGGCGGTTAGTGTTGAACAAGCCTTGAGTTTGCCGGTACGCTCAGTGCAAAACATTTGTTTTTATTCAAAATTAATAGAAATCCAGAACCCTAACCTTATAAATTCAATATAATCTTGTTGGTAAACATGTTTTCTATATGTGTACTAAGCGGCTTGTTTCTATTTGGTGTAGTTTTAGAGATATTTCACTTTTTCTGTAGGAAGATTGCACATGACCATTGACAATGCCTTGAGTTTGCGGTACGCGTAGTGAAAAACGTCAGTTTTATTCCAAATTAATAGAAATCCAGAACCCTAACCATATCAATTTAATATAATCTTGTTGGTAAACATGTTTTCTATGTGTATTCCAATCAGTTTGTTTCTAGGTGGTGTAGTTTTAGAGATATTTCACTTTTTCTGGATGAAGATTGCACACGACCATTGACAATGCCTTGAGTTTGACAGCTGTGTCATACACTGTTCAACAACCACCACTTGGAGCGCCACAGTCGGCAGATGTTACATGCTCTAGTATGGGAGTTGTCCCTCTCATCTGTTTATATACACGCTCTCTGCCCTCACTCAACTATCGCTGGCCAGTCTTCACCATGCACTTGGACTGACCACTGCAATTTTACCCAGCCCCTCCACCCCCCGCCCCCCCCCCCCCAGAGTGCCGATTCATTCATATAATTCTGAAAAACATTTACCACAACAGCAACAACAAATAAAAAAGACAACAAAAGACACTCATGACCCTGTCAATTCACCTAGATATGTAATCAATGCCACTTGATCAAGTTATTTCACCAACTGTATTAGGGTCCAGACGGAATGGCCGAATGAGTTGAGCGTCCGTCTCCCGTTTTTGTAGGTCGTGGGATTCGAACCCTGGTCGAGTCAAACCAAAGACTTAAACATTGATTCTTCTCGATACCAAGCCACGCACTTAGCATTATTAGGATAAGGCAATGACTGTTTGGCTCAGTGTCAGGATACTGTGACTTAGTGGGATATCAGGTCATGGTGCTGGCTGCCTGGTCTCCCAGTGTGCTAGCATTATATAAGTCACCATGAGTGTGAACTATCACAAGTCGGTACCCGTCCAGATATGACCTTGGATGTTGCAAGCACTTAACACTCCAACAACCAACCAACCAATTATATTATGCCTTTTCTCATCCTCTCACATGCCTCATCTCACTCACCAGCTCCGTTCATACCTCGCCCACCATTCCATGGCATTCGGCCAATGTTGTCTATCTCTGAACTGAAATGATGCTGCTAATGTAATGCCGTCAATGGAGGCTGACCCCGGGATGAAGCCATGTTATCCCACTTCCGCTTCCACATGTTCTGTGCCAGGCAGCAATATTATATATGAATGCCAGAAGAATCGTGGTGGTGCAGGTTTTACCATCTACTGCTATACGATGGCTGTCACTTCTTATGAATAACTTCTTTGATTTTGTCCCCATTCAATTTGAACAAAAGAAGTTTTGACTATTTACGAATCAAATAGCCAAGTACAGGGAATGGTCAATTTAATGACATTGTATTAACAAAACATCAATTAAGGTACCATGAAATATCCTACAATGTAGATGATGCATAATAAATACAGACTGAGATTTTCAATTAAGAAATGATGCAGAATTACAGCAAATTTTTTTTGGTCCATTAGTTGTTTAAGCAGGGGAAATTTCAGTCATAGACGACTGGTCTTCCTCATTCCACAGCTGGTCGATAGAAAGCCCGAGCCTACACTTTTACCGACCCAAGGGATTTTTAACCTCCCACACCACATAGACATGGTATGAGGGCAACTGGCCTTTGATGATGCTGTAAGTTATACACAGCGGTGGAAATCCAAATTGGCAGAGCTGGGGGCATGGGGAATCGAACCGCCGACCCTCAGATTAGGAGTCTGACCTAGAAAAAAGTCAGACACTCTAACCACTCCACCACAGAGAAAGTTATAACTTCAGTGAGAGCCTATGATAGCTAGTCAGATAAATCTATTAACTAAATAGCACTCTGAACCAAGCACTGCTATCCGGAGAGGCATTCGACTGTTCCATTTTGGGTAGCAGGTGTTACTTAAATAAAAGATTCAGCCCGGACTTCCAGTACAGGGGTGAAAACCAGCTTTATATAAAAAAGGTAGACAATTTGGGCTAATGAACTGAGTCTTTATGAGAGCCTAATTTCACAA
The DNA here is from genome assembly GCA_030323885.1 of Branchipolynoe longqiensis. Taxonomy (NCBI): domain Eukaryota; kingdom Metazoa; phylum Annelida; class Polychaeta; order Phyllodocida; family Polynoidae; genus Branchipolynoe; species Branchipolynoe longqiensis. Next base: position 72,096,361 of record CM059191.1, read on the forward strand.
TCTAAGAAGCAACATTTATTCTTTGTATATGTCTTCATGCTTACTCGCTACTTTTGAGTTGGAAAATATAATAAAACATATACTTTAATGCAATTTAAAAGTGATATTCGATGGCGTTCTCTGGCCGCCATCTCGTCTTTCTGCATTCTCTCCCATATGACCAACTCTGTTCTGATATAAGTAACCATTTGACACTGGTGCCAGGCATTCTACTTCTTGTTCCATACTAACGCTATTTTTGCCCATATTCATATAAGGTTGGTCTTCACCCGTGTACAACAAGTACCAGGTGAATCTTTTATCTAGTGTTACTGCACTTAAGCCGGAATTAGCTCACTCACTTCTTTATGCGATAACATCGATTAGGTCGTCCGCTTTAACTAAAACTATCGTCTGGTACACTTAGGAAATAAATTGGATTACGTGGTTTATTAAAAGGTACTTGGGTTTACATTTAAGTTTACTCTGCGGATTATGAATGTCATATAACATTAGTTCAAATTACGGCTGATAACATTGATTGTTTATTGCATTTGGTACACAAACAAAAGCAAGTGCCGTTTATTAGTATATCTGCTCTGTATCTATTATAATGCATACATGTGTAGTAGTCTGCACTGCAAGGAGCCACATACCAGGTAGACGTGGGTAGTGTGGTGACATCAGGGAGCCTAGGTGGTGTAATGGTTAGCAGACTGGCCCAGAATGCAAAGATATGTCGGTTCGAGAACCCCTCTAGGCACAATATTTCCCATTTTCATCACCGACATGACACATGTATTTACACATGTATATGTATATATATTGGTATGTGTATATATGTATATCTACATATATATGTGTCATGGGGGTGATGAAAATTGGAAATATTGCGCCTAGAGCGGGACTCGAACCCACATCTCTTTGCATTCTGGGCCAGTGTGCTAACCATTACACCACCTAGGCTCCCTGATATCACCATACTACCCACGCCTACCTGTCTATGCGGCTCCTTGCCTGAGAGGTCAGTGCAGACTACTACACTCATCCCCCTGGAATTGTAAGTCTTACAATTACATACATACAGGCAATATTGACTTACACATACATACACAGGGTAGGTTCAACAACTATACAGCACGTGGCTTGTACAGGATCATGGTCACAGCAACCAGTGTCATGGGGGTGATGAAAATGGGAAATATTGTGCCTAGAGCGGGACTTGAACCCACATCTCTTTGCATTCCGGGCCAGTGTGCTAACCATTACACCACCTAGGCTCCCTGATATTACCATACTACCCACGCCTACCTGTCTATGCGGCTCCTTGCCTGAGAGGTCAGTGCAGACTACTACATATGCATATACATCTATGTGTAGATATATGTAGATATATGCATGCGTGTCTATCTATGTATATGTGTATATTTATATTGTATGCATATGTGTATACTTATGTTTATATGTGTGTATATATGTGCGTATATATGCGTGCATATGAATATAGATATATGTACATATGTGTAGATATGTGTATATGGGCATACATTTGTATACATATATATTATATATAACAGTATGGCCTCGTTGTGGGGAGTGTGGGAGGAGTGGAGCAGAAGTGGTTTCTGCTGAAAGGTGGTTCCGATTAATGGTCCCTGTTTGAGAGTGTGAAATCTGACTCGGCTCCATTAACAGCGCAAGAGCTAAAGGCGTGAAAGGATTCCCATAAATGAGGCTGATGTAGCAAGAAAATAAGCCGCATAATGCGATGAAGGCATAATATTGTCAAAAGTAAGTCAGTTAGCTTGATTTAATCTTCTATCGTTAACTAAGATACTTGTGCACGCATTGATCATATTGGGCTACACATGGTGACTCAACTTAACACTGCTGTGAGTTTAACATTGTGCATGCGTAAACAAAGCCAGTGTAGCTCCGAGAGTGATGCTCCTGCGCTACTCTGTGCCGATTTGGTGCCACGGTGTTACGCCGCTCAACTTGACTTTGGGGGTGGTTTGTAACCTTACGATGGTTACTGGTTGCAGAACTGCAACATTAATAGAGAGGCTCCGATAAATCGGCCCAATCTTTGGTTGAAGATTAAACTTCAGTAGGGAGTGTTGTAGAAGCTGGGGACATCGTTACAACATTGTAATGGCGAAGCATTGAGACGGCCCCGAATCTCTTCGGTCCGGCGGTAGTTGAGCGGTAGTTGGGCACTTGTATCCAGTCGACAGCAGTAAGGGTTTCGAGGAAGGGCGGGTAAAAAAGATGGGTGCAGCCTGGTTCCAGCAACGAGAACAAAGCTAGAGAAAACATAAAGGTACAGGGCTCCACTCAAGCACACAACTCAGGGGGAGGAGTATGCCCGGGAGAAAAAAAAAGAGGGTAGAGTGTAGGAAAGAGAAATGAGGAGAGTTGAGTCAAAGGACCATGTCTATTTGCTCTATGGTGACCAACCAGCGAGCCATAGACACGGACAGAGTAAGAGTAGAAAGTGAAATGCGGGCGGGCTCCCCCTCCTGGAACTCTTTTCAGACATATCAAGGAGGAGCAAGGCCAGTGGAGAGGAGATAGAGAGAGGTGTGGACAGAGTGCGGTCCGGATAGCAAGTGCCGCTCAACCGTCACACACGAGCAAACATAACCCATGACTTCCCACACAACAGGTGTGTGCATCCAGATATTATTGCATATGATATCCACGTCGAATATCTTCAAAAGCAACCTTTTATGCAAACATTTAGCCAAGCTAATGTTTGTTTGTTGTTGTTTTACGTCCTAGCAACGTCTAAGGTCATATCAGGACGGGTACTGACTTAAATGTGACAGTACACACTCATGGCCACTTTAAAGTGCACACATTCGCCGTGTGGACACTGCCATGACGTGCTATCCCACTCAGTCACATTATACTGACACTCAGCCAACCAGTCCTTGCCCTATCCTAATAATGCCGAGTGCCTGGCTAGGAAGGAAGTGACAAGTATATATTTTTAAGTCATTGGTTTGACTCGACCAGGGTTCGAACCCATGAACCCATGGGTTCGGATCCCCCGATCTCCCAAATCAGGAGATGGACGCTCAACTCATTCGGCCATCCCGTCCGGTCCCAAGCTAATGTAACAGTCCTTGTACCAGTCATCATGCAAATAATGAAATATCTTAAATATATGGCACAACATTCAAAACCAACCGATTATATAAATTTAATATCTTTTTCTGTGAACTATTTTTATTTGTTCATTTTCGTCATCAGACATGGAAGGTTCATCTAATTGCTATTTCACGGGACAAAATCTAAGCAACAGAAAAACGAAATGAGCGATATATTCAACAAACCAGGGCGGATATCCTGATCGAACCCTAACCGGAACTGAACCATCGTATAGGCCTAGCACTTCTCTGTTAGCGTTGTAAATTATTGTAGAGCTATTACAAATTCACTTTGACTCACATTTGTCTTCCTATGCTACCATTGCACTTTTAAATCTACCATTGAAAAATAACATGGATGTTTATGATATTAGTTGTTCTATTGTACCTTTCAGGAGAAAACCGTCTGTGAAAATATTCCTAATTTCTAGTTAATTAGCCATTGCTTTTTCCGATCGATTTAGACCTGAACAGTTAGAGAGAGAGAGAGAGAGGGAGAGAGGGTGGGGGCTGGGGTGGTGGAGTACTTTCTGAATGTCATGGCCTGCGTGTTCACCAGAAGTCTGTTTCATTTATATCGTATAGGATCTCTCGAGTGGTGAACTAATTCTGCATAAAATATATTGGCTTTCCTTTCACATTTACTGATTCAAACAAAGAAATAATCAAATTCGAGACGATAATTCAATTGATAGATAATGCATTCCCCACTCGGCAGAAAAGCCTCGTGTTGGCTACCCCACAGAATGGATGTTTTGTTGTTTGTTGTTGTTTTACATCCTAGCAACATCTAAGGTCATATCAGGATGGGTACCGACTTGTGATAGTACACACTCATGGCGATTTTATAGTGCTGCCCCACTGGGAAATCAGGCTGCCGGCACCATGACCCGATATCCCACTCAGTCACATTATCCTGACATCGAGCTAACCAGCCCTTGCCCTATCCTAATAATGCTGAGCACCAGGCTAGGAAGCGACAAGTATCAATTTTTAAGTCATTGGTTTGACTCGACCGGGAACTGAACTCGCGAACTCCCGATCTTCCGCACGCGAGGCCTGTGCTCTACCGATTCAGCCACCATGCCCGGTGCACAGAATGGATGACTAACAAATACATGGCTTACACATTTGATATTTGTCAACATGTAGGTAGCCTGGTGCTCATAAGTAATAGGATAGGGGAAGGACTGGTTTGCATCAGCAGCAGGGTAATTTGACTGAGTGGGATATCAGGCCATGGTGCTGGCAGCCTGGATTCTCAGTGGGGCAGCACTATAAAGTTGTCAGCATGTGAACTGTCACAAGTCGGTACCCATCCTGATATGGTGCCATGCCTTACAACTCCCAATAAACAAAACAAATAAACTTGACTTTTACTGAATTGAAAAATGGCTGGAAGACCAGTGCTTCGGCACTGACAAAAGAATTATTCAGCAGAATAAACATATTTACAACACTTAGCATTATAATTAGCTTACGACATTATCCGGTTATTAAGGAAACTGCTATGTGGTAGCAAATTAAATTGAAAGAAAGAACAAGTTCTGTTAGTTGTAGCATATAGTATAGTACATGGATCACTGTTTTATATTAAATTAAAGGGGCAGTCACATGACCGACTCTATTGTACTCATTGAAATCATTCACAATTATCACGATTAACTAAGACTATTTATAATTGGTACTACTTATTTCCCCCTGTTATTTTGAAAACAATCAAGGTGAAGAGTATTTCTGGTGAAAATGTGACTATTAGACCCATTCAACCTTGATGCCCATTCTCAGGTGTTATCGTGATGAAAGCCATGTACTACATAATTATCTTTGTCTTTTTTGTGTATAATATTATCCTGATTGGCAGGCATGAATCAAAAGTTTGTTTTATTTAATTAAGCTGCTAGAGCACATTTATTTTTATTATCGGTTATTGGACATCAAACATATGGTCATTCTGAAATATTTCTTTGGAGAAAACCTGCTGCCACCACATAGGCTACTCTTTCCGATAAGCAGCAAGGTGTCTTTTAAATGCACTTTCCCACAGGCAGGACAGCACATATCAGAGCCTTTAATGAACCAGTTGTGGACCACTGTTTGGAACGGAAAATAGCCCAAATTGCAAATGTGTCCACTGAGCAGGTGCACACTCTACAGCCTGAGCTACATCCCACTCCCTGCTGGCATGAATTAAGCCATTGGTTCAGAGGTGTGGGTGGGTGAGTTAGAGGAAGGTGTGGCGGGGATGGTGGTCTGTGATAGATACTGGGTTGTTTGTAACCTTACGACGGTTACCGGTTGTAGAACTGCAACATTATAGAGAGGGTCTGATAAATCGGCCCAATCTTTGGTTGAAGAATAATCTTCTGGTGGGGCGGTGGGGCAGTTGTAGAAGCTGGGGGATGTCTTTACAACGATTAAATGACGAGTCGTTGGGGCGGTCCAGAATCTCCGGTCCGGCGGTAGCACAGCACTTGTATCCAGCAGACCGCGGCAAGGGTTTCCGAGGAAGGGCGGGTAAAGATGGGTCCAGCGGCTCCAGCAACGAGAAGAAAGCGAGAGAAACCTAAAGGTAAAGGGCCCCACCCAATCACACAACTCCCTTGGTCAGGGGGAGAAGTATTCCTGGGAGGGAAAAAAAGGGTAGAGTCTAGGAAAGAGAAATGAGGAGAGTTGAGTCAAAGGACCGTGTCTATTTGCTCGATGGTGACCATCGAGCGAGCCAAAGACACGGACACAGTAAGGGTAGAAAATGAAAAGCTTGTGGGCTCCCCCTCCTTGAACTCTTTTCAGACATATCAAGGAGGAAGGAGCAAGGCCAGTGGAGAGGAGATAGAGAGAGGTGTGGATGAAGTGCAGTCCGGATAGCAAGTGAGGTGGTCTGTGTTAGACTGAATGTTTTATGTATCACCATCTTGCCAACCAACAGGAAGGTGGGTGGCGCGGTGTGAGCTGTGATTGGATGGGAGGTGGTTGGCTCGCAGGACTAGCCAATAAGATGTAGGGTAAGGGGCGTGTCCTAGATATGATTGGCAGGCGAAGCAAGTGATTGATATATGTGTGGGTATTTGTCTAACTCTGTGCCGCCAACACTGACAAGTGACATCATTATCGTCATCATCGGCACCATAATCATCAATCTCTTAACCATGAGGATTGTTGGGGCATCACAGATGACTTTGCAACCAGATTTCTCCAGTTGTCCCTGTTCTCCACTTTTCTTAGGGACTTGCTGAAGTCTAGGGCTGTCAATTTCCAAATTTATCTGTCCACGTCTTCCTTTGTCCACATTGTTTTCTCCCCCCCCCCCCCTTTCACTGTGCCTTACATCTTAAGATGTCTTTCTGAAAATATGGTCATACCACTGACAGTTTTGTCCCTTAATGACTGTCAGTACATCTTTGCAGTCCAATTGCCTGTTGGATCTTCCCCATTATTAACATAGTCTTTGTATGAGATGTTTAGCATGACATAATGACACTGAATGCCCATTCCACACTATGATTCTATGTGAAGTCCACTTTCCCATCATGCATTGGGTGGCACAAATACCCTCAAACGCCAGCCTTTGGAAGAACCCTGGTAGATTGCAGCCTGTGGTTCTGTAGAATCTTGAATACCCCGCTAATCACAGGTGGCAACTGGCATCCCCAATGCTCCTAATGTTTAAAGGAATACTATTACAGCTCAGCAACCTAATACAACTAAATCCATCATCGTGGTAGCCTTTTGTCCTTATTACATTTGCTTAACAAGCATTAACTGCCTTGTATTACTTTTTTATTTTGATAGAACTTCAGCCTTTAAGGAGCAAAATAGTAGAACTACTAGGATTATGTGTATTTTCTGTCATTAGAGTTGCTTTAACCAATTATATCTTCCCATAGATACCTTAACATTTCCCCTAAATCCAGACTAAGCTTAATTAAATAAACAGAAGATGGGACCTCATTTGTGGGGCAATACATTTTTATTAAAGAATAAATATTCTTACATCTCGATGAATAATTATATATACTGTGAGGATAATCTGGATGTTTAACATTTACGTAGCAGATTTGAAGAGAACACATAATATTTCAAACAGAGTCCGCTCAGAGATACAGTCCGATCCACAGCAGCACAGATAAGGGGAATTCAGTACTCAGCCAAGGGAGGGAGGGATAGTAAGAAATTGACGGATTCTCTCTCTCTGGATGAAGATGAGCAAGTGACATTACAGTTACATGCATTCGACATGATCCATGAGTAGTCAAGGTAATGGGATGCAGCAGGGTTGATCAGCAACTGTGGCAGGCCAATGTATGGTCCCCGTTTCTTCGCTATAATTAAACATGTTACCGTGCAGCATATCTAATGCTAAAACATACACTAAATACTTGGTACAAACTAGATGCATCACGCCCACTTAGTTAGTCTAATTGGATTATACCTTAACCTGAACTCTTCCAACATCACCCTGCAGAGAAAACTACCTACCACACCACCTACATGTAAGCCCATACAGTGACTAGATACGAATGTAATAATAATATTTTATTATCTTCAGATTGTTCTGGTACTTAAATAGTGTAAATCACTGAAGTTAAAGGCTGGCTGAAAGAGCACAGTCTTGGCACTGACAAAATATTGTATTCAGATGAATAAAACAAATATTTACCAATATTTATCAAAGTTATATTGAAAACACTGCCATTCTTTACATATAACTCTAAAGCCAAATGAATCAAGATTTTGGGTAAGATATGTCTAAACTTAATAATGTAGGTACTGGTTGGTAGACACAAATTGAACTCATCATTTGTTGTGAATTCGACTGATGAGTTGTTGTCGTCATCGCCACCGATGGACAACCAAGAAGATTTCTGATCTAGAAGCTGGGGAAGCATCACATACTAATGGTCACTTTCGTATTTTTAAAATTAATTTTCTATTATAATATTTGCATTAAGTAATAACTCTATGCTACCTTAGTAGTACTCCCTTTACGAGTTTATCTGCAACCCAAGTTTCAGCAGAATTCTCATTAGGTATTTAAGTGTACACGTCATACGATCATGCTCTCAGGAATGTCTTAAAACGGGAACTGAATGCCGTAATATTAGATTTGTTTATTTATTTGTTTATTTGTTTGTTTATTTATTTATTTATTCACTCCTGTATCGCGTTAATGAGGATGTGTGCCACGCCTATATCTTATTTAAACCTCCATAGTTTCAGCTTTTCTTACTGACTCCATGTAAATATCGTCTGCTGTTTAAAGGTTGTCATATCCTTGCTGGAAATACAGCGTTTTCCCCCGCGAAATAGTAGAATGAGGTGGTTTCAAATTTCACCTTTTTGACAATGCATGCCGCATATTGGAAACAGATTATAATGTCAAGTTCAAGGAAACAAGGAAGCGGGGGTGGTGATGAAGCACACTGAGAAGGAAGGGATTACCAAGATAACTGTTAAGCTGCTGTCACACTCTGCCGGATTGAGCAACGGACATAATTTTCTAGTCTGGTGGTGTTCGCGTGAGTTAAGTACCAAAATGTATTAAAATGTGTCAAAATGTTGCAATATCAGGTCAAAGGCCACCAGACGAACGGACATGAAATGGACATGAAACGGACATGAACGGATAGCCAATGGATGATAAGCGGACTAAACAAATTCAAACCGGACAAGAACTGTAGACGTCAATCCGGCGGCATCCATTCCAAGTTTTGTTCAAAACTTGTACCGGATTGGGCCGGATATCAACGGATATCAATGGATATGCAACGGATATGCAATGGACACAAACCAGACTTTGCCGGATATCAACAGACTTTGTTTGGTTTCTTTCCATTTCCCCAATCCGGTGATGTGTGACAGCCGCTTAACAGTTATCTTGGTAATCCCTTCCTTCTCGATGAGATGCACGCCCATAAATAGACCTATAATTTATTCATAATTTATTTGGAGAATGAGGATGGAGGCGGAGTTAGTTCACTGCTCTCCAGGCAGATTCAACGAGTCAAACAATGTTTGTTACATAACCTACCCCACAGCAAGTTCAAAACCACATGCTTTTAGTGCGGGCCTTGCATGCAGAAGGTTGGGAGTTCGATTTCCGGTTGAGTCAAACCAATGACTCTAAAATTGATATGTATCACATACTAGCCTGGCGCTCAGCATTAATAGGATAGTGCAAGGACTGGTTGGCTCAGTGTGTGGATAATATGACTGAGTGTGGTATCGGGTCATGGTGCTGGTGGCCTGGTTTCCCAGTGGGGCAGGACTATAAAATCACCATGAGTACGCACTGTCACAAGTCGGTATCCATCCTGATATGACCTTAGATGTTTCCAGGACATAAAGCTGCAGCAAGTGGTGTTCTCTGTGGCGGAGTGGTTAGAGTGTCTGACTTTTTTTCTAGGTCAGACTCCTAGCCCCCATCTCTGCCAATTTGGATTTCCCCGCTGTGTATAACTTACAGCGTCATCAAAGGGCGGTTGCTCTCATACCATGTCTATGTGGTGTGGGAGGTTAAAAATCCCTTGGGTCGGTAAAAGTGTAGGCTCGGGCTTTCTATCGACCAGCAGTGGAATGAGGAAGACAAGTCGTCTATGACTGAAATTAATGGACCAAAAAAAACCCCAAAAACAACGAACCAACAACAAACCTTACTGCATTGAATACCTGTCTGTGACTGATCTTTATTACTGACTTAAGGCCTGAGCTTCGCACCGATGTTAGCATGATATCGGCATGCGCTAGGTGTCTTGGCTTATGTAGTTTATCAATATGTTTTAGAACATAGATGATAACGAATAGGCTGCTATATGCATAATGTTGCAGGTTGCGTCAGTGATGCCGCAGCTGTAGGTAAGCCCTGTAGTAGTAGATCTTAGATAATAAAGCAATGGGTAGTGCATAGATAAGGGAACTGCGATGTTGTAGTGTCCTTGTTTATATTCTCATAATAAAATATAGAGCATATATATAAATATATATATATAAATATATATATATATATATATATATGTAGTGGTCTGCACTGACCTCTCAGGCAAGGAACTGCATGGACAGGTATGCGTGGGTAGTGTGTTGATATCAGGGAGCCTAGGTGGTGTAATGGTTAGCACACTGGCCCGGAATGCAAAGAGACGTGGGTTCGAGTCCCGCTCTAGGCGCAATATTTCCCATTTTCATCACCCCCACGACATATATATAAACATAAACATGCACTTCCTTGCTGGACACGAATACTTCCGGACAATGGGTATGAATTTTAATTTCTGGGAAATTAAGACGCAACATATCAATTAGCAAGACCGAACAAGGTGGGCAAATTAGTTAGAGCACAGGCTTCCTGTACCGAAGGTTGGGAGTTCGAGTCCCAGCCGAGTCAAACCAATAACTTAGAAGATTGCAACTTGTCACTACCTAGGATGGTAACTAGGATATGACAATGACTGTTTAGCACAGTATCAGGATGATATGACTGAGTGCGATATCAGGCCATAGTGCTGCCGGTCTGGTCTCCCAGTGGGGCAGCACTATAAAGTCACCATGAGTGTGCAGTGTAACAAGTCACATGACCTTAGATGCTACCAGGACGTAATATCCTGACAAGCAACAAACAGCAATTAGCAGTCAGCCATGTGCACCTAATTAATTATCCTAACTTTGTCGATGGTCCCTTGACTATATCTATTCATTTACATATTTAATACACAATATTCACAACGGATGGGACATCTGACGGCGACGACGAACACTACGGTTGTGGGACTGTTGCCACAGTGCATACAAAAGCTATGGAAATTACTAACTTTCAAATGCATGTAAGTCAGTCAAATGTTAGGATATTTTGAAAATTCCAATGGTATATTGCATTTGGGTCATTGGAGTTTCCAAGAAAAATAAAATGTTCATGTTTGGACCCTCTTGAAAATTTTAGGAGGCAACCAAACTAGTCAGTCACTATTAATACTCAATATTCACAATGCATGTGACATCTGACGGCGACAACGAACACTACGGTTGTGGGATCGTTGCCACAGCACATGCGTTTGAATATCGGGTATTGCTATTAGTATTACTCAAAGTACTGCTATTAAGAATGCCTCGAACATGGACTATCCACCATAGATTAGATGTTCATAGAAGTAGGCCACCAAGATAGGATCACACACAGTAAAGGTGATAGGTTGTATGAGACCTAGAAAAACTCTGCGGAGCCCAAGTTTGCGTGATGGAAAATGTAGAAGAAAATCCTCCCCAAAAACATCAACAGGCAGATTTGCATACAGCCTGAGGGGATCCCAACATATGCAGTCAATAAGCACACACATTCACTGCTTTAGGACCGCTTTTACACAATGTTTACTCCTTAATTTGAAATCTGGTCGTCGATAAATGATATCTAACGGGTAGTATTTACACACACAAAAGCCTTTGTGCGTTGACACACAATAGTACTTGCAGAAATTGTCGATTTCCTTTCAATATTTATTAATAAAACCATACATGTTCGTTTGTTATCGTGACAGTATACGAGATTGAGTTAAAGCAGACGATAGCGCGAAGCTTATCGGAGACAGACGTTGAGCCTGTCCTCAAGACAGGCCTGTTTAATAATGTAGCTTTTTATGGTAATTGGAATTTCTCTATTCTATTTTCCAACTATTTTAACCAATTTGTAAATATACAATATTATGTTTTTACTAACGTAGAAATTCTATTAGAATGGCTACTGCTAGTAAGGGCAGTCTATTAATGTTGCTGTATTTATTTATTTGTTTATTGAACGGGTACGGACATGCTGAGGGAGGAAGGCAGAGGGAGGGAGGGAGGTGGAGGAGGGATATGATAGTAGGGAGAGGAAGGATGAGAGAGGTAGAGGGTGGGGACGGGAGGTAGGTAGGGAGTGAGAGGGGGGTGGAGAAGGAGGGAAGGAGGGACGTGGATGGTGGGGGGAAGGAGAGGGTGGTGGGGAGCGGAAGGGTAGGATAAAGGAGGGAGGGAGTATAGTTTGAGGAGAACATAATGTGAGTGATAACAAAGACCCTATAACACGTAGACGGCTCACTCAATATCTCTCCCATGGTAATGTAAAGTTTGCAGTGCCATCTTGTGATGGGTTTGATCAGCCCGGCTGCTGGCTGGTGTTTCACATGTAATAGCCCAGTCACACTACAACGTATCTCATGACCCCCTCCCTGATGTAAGCAGGGGGGAGGGAGGGAGGTCCCCACTGGTTGCATGTTGCTACCCCTATAGAACTCCCACCACCACCGCTACCCCCACCCTGCCCCTCCACCTCTCCACCCCACCCACCCTCCCCACCATACACACATTCTCCCTGCATCCTTCTTCCAGCACACTGACACATGCACATGCACACACATACACTCAAGCACACACACCATTCCTACAACCAATTATAACACTATCAAAATGATCAAACCCACAACCTGGTGCGCTGGCTGTTCTATTGATTACACAATACAGGCTGAGTTAGCCGTCTTAGTGTTATAGAGTCTTTGGTGATAATGTGCGAAATGAAGAAGGGATATAATGGGAAGAGCAGGTGTGTGGGGGGTGGGGGTGGGGGTGGGGGAGCGGGGAGTGTGGTGTAGGAGGCACAACGGCGAACATAGAGGCAGACCAGGAAGCGGAGAACCATGGACATCCATAACGAGCACATTCTGAAGCAGCGGATGAAGAGAAGAAAAGGGAAGAATTCCAAGCCAGTATGCACAAGAGCAAATATCAGTGGAAGGGGAGGGGAGGAGGAGGTAATAGCTTCCGGTACTGACACTGCACTTCCAGGGTTTATCACCAGGGTGCAGTACTTACACGGGAGGCAATGGCTACTCTGGAGGAAGCTCTAAGTAGGGGAGGGTGAGAAGAGCCACTGTGGAAGTACCATAGAAGTGGTGTGAGACCACGTGATCTGCACTGGGGCCACTCAGGCTGGTTTTAGGTCTTGTGGATTTAGGAGCACGGCGGGAGCGGGCTGAGAGAATGACCGATGTATAGGTTCGGGTATCAGGCGTCGAGATAGAGAGAATAGAGCAAGCGTTTGGGGTTGGAGACCCAGCCTTTGGGGTTGGAGAGCCTAGCAAGGGTTTGGCGTCCTACTAACTAACATGTATAGCCATATCAAGACAGGTATCAACTTGTAGCAGACACTGCGCCCTCATGGCTACTTTATAGTGTTACCACACTGGGATACAATGCTACTGACATCATGATATTATACACACTGGGTGCAGTGGCTGAATCGGTAGAGCGCGGGCCTCGCGTGCGGGAGATGGTGAATTCGGTTCCCGGTCCAGTCAAACAAATGACTTATAAAATTGATACTTGTCACTTCCTAGCCTGGTGCTTGGCATTAATAGGATAGCGCAAGGACTGGCTTAGCTCAGTGTCAGGATAATGTGATTGAGTGGTATATTAGTTCATGGTGCTGCCAGCCTTATTTCCCAATTGGGCAGAACTATAAAGTCGCCATGAGTGTGCACTGTCACAAGTCGGTACCTGTCCTGATATGACCTAATACCCCTGTCACACTACGACGTAACAAGCCAACGTGAGCCTAACGTGGTCATTTTTCGTCATGACGTTGGGTTACGTCATGATGACGTCAAAATGACGTTAGAATGACGTCGAGCTACGTCACATTACGTCGTGTTACGTCGAGTTACGTCAAGGTTTTGGACATGTTCAAAACTTTCGACGTAGGTCAAACGTAAGGGTTTACGTTCGCCCTACGTTCTGTTCACGTTCAGTGAACGTCAATGACGTTAAACGGACGTTATTTCAACGCTGCTCACTACGTTCCACTACGTTCCACTACGTTGACCCACATTAAACCAAGTGCAAAAGCCTACGAGGCTTAATGGGAACGTCAGGAGAACATCAGGAGAACGTCAGGAGAACGTCAGGAGAACGTGCATTCAACGTACGTTCAATGTCTCATGACATAGCTAACGTCATGTAACGTTCTTATGGCGATGGAATAACGTTCATAACGTTCCGTGAGCGTAGTGACGTTGTCCTCTCTCGGTCATTGACGGTATCACTACGCTTTACCAACGTTACGTTCTCGTCCACTACGCTGCATCCACGTTCAACTTGTGCCCAAATTTGCATACTACGCCGAGAAGTTCAACGTTCTTCACGTTCTCCCTACGTTGACGTCGTTACGTCGTAGTGTGACAGCCCCATTAGATGTTGCCATGATATAAAACTCCAACAAGCAAACAACCACTAAAGTGAAACTGGGCCACTGGACTGCATGGCCTATTCGGTAAGAGCGCTGGTTGGTTGGCAGGTTTCCCGAGTGGGAGGTCGTGCTTTATGAATCCCGGCCGAGTCAAACCAATCACTTACAAAATTGATACTAGCATTGATTAGCATTAATAGGACTGGCTTGTTCAGTATTATAATAGCCTGACTGTGCATGGGATATAAGGTAGTGGTGCTGGCGGCATGGTCTTCAAGTGGGGCAGCACTATAAAGATGCACTGTCACACGCCGGTACCCATCCTGATATGACGTAAATAGGCTAGTGATGTTGATGTGTGGTGTACCAATGACCCTCGCAGTTAAGGCATTTATGATGATGATGATGATGATGATGATGCACCGGGCGTAGTAGCTGAATCGATAGAGCGCCGGATTCCCGTGCAGAAGGTCAGTGTTTTGAAATCCCGACCCAGTCAACCCAGTGACTTAAAAAATGTATACGTTTCACTACCAAGCATGGCACTTGGCATTACAAGGATAGATTTGCTCAGTATCAAGATAATCTGACAGAGTGGGACATCAGGTCATGATGGTGGCAGCCTGATCTCCCAGTAAGACATCACTATAAAGTCGCCATGAGTGTGCACTGTAAATTCTCCATGGACATGCGCTGTCACAAGTCAGTACCCATCCTGATGTAATCTTTGATGTTGTTAGGAGGCAAAACCTCTCCTTGGCATGGTATGCCTTTTAAATGGTTTATGACCGCTAGTTGTTTAATGCTTACAATTACATCATCATCATCATGCTGTTGGTCGCGATGCAACAAAGACTGCTTACTTGACTGCCGCTCTCCATTTAGCTCTCTGCTGTGAGAGTGATGTCCATGAGTCAGTTTTAATGTCTCTCAGCTTCAGGTTTCTCTTGATGGTATCCTTGAACCGGAGATGAGGGCGTCCTCTCTTTCTGTAACCAGAAGACAGTTGAGAATAGAGGATCTGCTTTGGTAGCCTGTCTGATGACATCCTCATGAGGTGTCTAGTCCACTAGAGATTCTTTTTGATCAGAAGATCTTCCATAGAGGGCAGCCCCGTCCGTTCGGGTATTTCCTTATTTGTCACTTTGTCCTTCCAGGTTAGCCACATGATTGAACTCAGATGTCGCATCATGAAGGCATGCAGCTTTTACAATTACATACATACAGGCAATGTACATACACAATGCATGTTCATCGACCATCCCACAGGTAGCTTGTACAGGATCTTGGTCACAGCACCAATGTTGTGTGAGCGATGCAAATAGGAAATATTGCGCCTAGAGCTAGTAATAATCAAACTCAAACTTCTTGCTATTCTAGGGCTAGCCTCTTACCCAGTATATTATCTAGGCTCCCTGATGCAATCACCCTATCCGCACCTACTCTCAATGTGACTCCATGTCTGAGAGGTAACTGCAGAATACTACAATACCTTAAGCGGCTGTCACACATCACCGGATTGGAGGAAACGGAAAGAAACTGAACAAAGTCCATTGATAGTCCGGTTTGTCTCCGTACAAGTTTTGAACATGCACAAAACTTGGAACGGATGCCGCCGGATTGACATCTACATTTATTGTCCGGTTTGAGTCTGTTTAATCTGCTTACCATCTGTTTGTTGGCTATCCGTTCATGTCTGTTTCATGTCCGTTTCATGTCTGTTCGTCCAGCGGCCTTTGACCCGATATCGCAACATTTTGACACATTTTAATACATTTTGATACTTATTACGCCCGGACTAGACAATTCTGTCTGTTGCTCAATCCGGTTATGTGTGACAGGGGCTGTAATAGCGTAATACATCCTTAACTGTAAGTGAAATGGAAAAGGTTCGTACGATTCAAGCCATTGATTCCCAATAGAATTATGTATTCGGGGTTTAAGAAGCTAGTAATGAGAACGGGAGGATTGTTAGCTTAAGTAAAACAAACTAACGAGAAGGACGGGAGACAGGATTCAATTCTTAGATCTGTCATGAGGCGAGTCCAACTCTGTTAAAGATGCACAGTCCCATGAAAACACCAATTTGTTTGTTGGGGGGGTTTGCATCCTGACAACATCTAAGGTCATATCAGGACAGGTTCCGGCTTGTAACAGTGGACACTCATGGAAACTTTATAGTGCTGCCCAGTGGACACATTTGTAGTTTGGGCTATTTTCCGTTCCAACCAGTGGTCCATAACTGGTCCATCAAAGGCTGTGGTATGTGCTGTCCTATCTGTGGGAAAGTGCATATAGAAGACCCCTTGATGTTTATCGGAAAGAGTAGCTATTGTGGCAGAAGTGGGTTTCCTTCAAAGAAATATGCCAGAATGACCATAATGTTTGCATCCAATAACCAACGATAAAAACCAATGTGCTCTAGAGGCGTTGTTAAATAAGACAAACTTTCTTTTATAGTGCTGTCCCACTGGGAGACCAGGCTTCCGGCACCATGACAATTGACAACCTATTTTAAGACCAGCACCCTACTAAGTTTTCTCATCAGAAAACCACGTATTTATGAGGTCGAGTGAGATGCATTGTCGTCCATTTCTTCTTCCAGTGAGGTGCACTGCCTTCTACATGCACATGTAGGCTTGCGTAGGTTGATTGCATCAGGGGAACCTAGATAGGCTAATGGTTAGGCACCATTGGGTTTGAGTCTCACTAAATCTCACTATAACTGTGATGTTTCCCATCATTTGCAAAGGTTTGATTGATTGATTGGTGGTTGCTTTACGCCGTGTCGGCAGCATAGGCCATATTCACGGCGAGAAATGCTTGTTTTTTGTTCAAACCATCGCTTTTACATGTAAAAGCAGACAATCAATTATGTGCCAATAGACACTCATTAAATTAGAAAGCTCACAATCATATATTTGGAAACAAATTCCCATAGAAAAAGAAAAGTTTCATTAATAATTGATAGAATCTATTTAGTAAACTATATGAGGTGGTACACTCCAGCTGCACTCAAAAAGGCTAAAATGTTTTCCTGTTTTACCTTAGTAAAAAGGTCATGAATACTGTCTACAGTGTAGAATGTGGGCCAAAAAATCAACGCAACTTAGTAAAATGTCTTTGAGTGTCAGCGGGGACTGACACCCAAAACATTCAGGGGGAGGTTCCCCTTTGAGCAGAAAAGCATGTGTAAGCCACGAGTGGCCAATACGGCAGCGGCTAAGGACCACTTGGTCCAGCCAACCTCCCGCATGAGTCTGTGGTGGCTTTCCCACATATGGTTCAATTTCTTTAAGTTTATTAATTTTTTCATCCCACTCATATTGACATTTGGATTTTATTTGGGTGGCTATTAGTGGTTTCAGATCAGAGTGAGGGATCAGACACGGTTCAAGATCACAGTTCATGGCCTTCTTTGCAGCCCGATCAGCTCGTTCATTTCCTTGTATGCCGGCATGGCCAGGCACCCAGCACAGGTGGATGTAATACCCATCCGTTGTCAGTTGGTTCATTTTATAAATGACCGTTTGCAAAGACATCCTCCACACTATTGGTGCTGTGACCAGGATATGGGACAAGCTACACACGGCATACTGTTGAACCATCCCTGTGCATGTACTGCAACTTTTATGCTACCTAGATATTTCTAATTTGTAAGTATAATACTTACAAATCTAGGTGACGAATGCAGTTAGAGGTACTAAAATCACCAGGTGAAATACAACATAGACAGGTAGGCATGGGTAGGGAGCCTAGATAGACTAATGGGTATGATGCTAGCCCCATAATGCCACGGGTGTGGGTTCGAATCCCACCAAAGGCCCGAGATTTTCCTTCGTTTGCAACCCCCATATCATTTGTCATGTTGGCGAGGCTAACATGAGTAATTTGCTCAACGAGGCAACTAGGTCGAGTAGTTTTCTTCCTGCCTCGCGACACACGCAGTAGTCACTTCTCACCCGGTCGCCGCAGCAGCAGGTTCGCTCTCCCACCCACCCACCCACCCAGGGGTTGACCGCTGGTCTTTACGTTAAGTCTTTATCCTGTTAATCTATATACACTTACTGTTACTTATTGTCCAAGTTCGCTCTGGTTCCTAATTCGGGACACGTTTTTGTACCATGTTACATACTGAATTCTGCTGCCTTTGATTTTGTTGACTGTTACTTATATGAACTAGTTAAGCTTGGCCCTGTCGCCAAACCGCTCATTGATCTATCCTGACAACTTCCTGGAAGTTACAGACTTAATTTTCTTTAATAAATATACTCGTTATATTTAAATCCATATATGGCTTGCCTTGTTTGTCTCGTTGAGTGAATTGGTACCGTGACCAGGATTATGTACAAGCTATAGACTCTGTATGGAGTTGAATCACCCCATGTACATGTAGAGTAAGTGTGCGACATGACGACATACCTATACTGAAAGATATTGCTGGTAGTGGTAGGGTCAGTACCCCAATCTCGGCTACAAACTTGCCAGGTCGTACATATCTCCAAAGGACAATTATGCATCCAGATCAATATTCTCCTGACATAACAGGTGTCCTCTCGTAGTAGCGACACTGAACTGAAATGGAACAAAAATTGTTCACAGACAGCATAACCTGATAAGTTGAGCCTCTGCCTCCTGTTTGGCTAGATCGTAGGGTTCGATTTCGAAACCTGGCCGAGTCAAACCAATGACATACAAAATAATACATGTCGCTACCTAGCCAGGCACTAGGGCAAAAAGCAGTGCTGTGAGGAAGGCCCCTGAAGAAGACCATTGAGGAAGACCCTTGAGGAAGACACTTGAGGAAGATCCTTGAGGAAGACCCTTGAGGAAGACACTTGAAGAAGACCCTTGAGGAAGACCCTTGAGGAAGACCATTGAGGAAGACCATTGAGGAAGACCATTGAGGAAGACCATTGAGGAAGACCATTGAGGAAGACCAATGGTCTTCGATTGAAATTTCCCCTGCGTAAGCAACTACTGTACAAACAAATAGATAATACTACTGACAATTTGTTCTCAAATGACAGGTGTTCGCTGACCAAAGGGCTCGTTGTAGACAGGTACTACTGTATTCAATTCTATATTTACGTCCCTAAAGTTCACTACCGTAAATTATGCAAAATGGAACAAAGAACACATCTAGCTCAGTTTTCCGACTGTGTCTTGAGAAATGTCATTTATGTGGCTGTAATAGGGCACACTAAGGACGGTAGGGGGGCGTATGTCTTCAACTCTTTACAGACAACTCAGTCACATCAATTCACACTATTTACGCATGACCTAATTCGGCATCAGAACGAGTCTGAGTAAGCCTCGGTATTGGAAATGGCCATAAGACACTACTGTGTGCTGATGTGTATGAACTACTACATAAATTAAAGGAGTTAAATTTGAAGATATTAACTTTTGAACCTATCATAATCATTTTTGCTTACCTTTTTTTTTCTTTCTATTTATTGGTCAATTTTCATGAAGATTGAGTGATGATCAGATGCATTTCAGTAGGCAATGTCAACAAAGTCCCTCACCTTTTTAAAATTTTAAAATTTATTTTTTATTGAGGCTGTATTATACTGTCCATAGCATATAAGCCCGGGTACCCAGGCTTGTTTTCAATGGTGGCCAGTTGTAGTGTTGGTGTTATCTTACCACACAGTAGCTGCTGATAAGTAATTTGATTGCCTGCATTTCAGTAGCAGACAGATAGTTGGTTGGTATGGTTAGTAGCCTATGTTAGTTTGTTTGGATTTTCTTGGCATATATGTATTTTATTTTGTTCTACTCTTATTACCAGACTAGCCTACTCCTATTTACATATCATAGGCTTGTACATAGCTGTGTGGTGGGTTATCTGGCTACTTTTGACATGGTTACCTTCCATTGGGAGTCCCGCTGGTGGCTGACAATCTTTTGTTAAATTCAAAATTGCATAACTTTCTTAATATACAGGTTTTGTGCATGTTCAAAACGTGTACCGGACACCGCCGGACACCACCGGAGATACAACGGACACCGGGTACCGTATATATACCGTACCTTGCCGTATTTCCCCGGACAGTGTCCGGTTTCTGTCCTTTTCCTCAATCCGGTGAGGTCTAGCTGGGGCTTTAAGCAACCACCAATCAATCAATCAAAACTGCAGGCGTGCCCTTCAACACGACAATGTCGGTGGAATTGAATGTCCGGCAATATAGTATATAAAAGGGGGGTGGGGGTGGGGGAGGGGCAGTCCTCTTTCCAATTTCTTTGAAGCTGATTGGAAGGAAGGGTCCATCAGGCATTGTGCAATCGTTCGTCTCTATTGCGTCATGTATAGGATACTGGTTGGTTGGTTGTTGGAGTTTACGTCATTGCAACATATACGGTCATATCAGGACGGGTACAATCTTGTGACAGTGCACACTCATGATGGCTTGATAGTGCTGTCCCACTGGGAAATCAGGCCACCTGCACCATGACCCGATATCCCACTCAGTCAAGTTATCCTGACACTGACCTAACCAGTCCTTCCCCTATCCTATTAATGCCAAGCGCTGGGCTAGGAAGCGACAAGTATCAATGTTATAAGTCATTGGTTTGACAGGACCAGGAACCGAAATCCTTATCTCCCGCACCCGAGGTGTGCGCTCTACCGAGTCGGCCTCCGCGTTCGGTATATATAGAGGGTACTAGAAGCACACATGTCTGCAAATGAAACTTGTAATGGTAATGGTCGTTCATCATCTCAGTCACACTTTCGGGTCAGCGTCTGGTTGTGAATACACTACTTCTATTTCATTTCAGCCAATTAAAACATTGAATCAAACATGACCGCTTTGTACAGATAAAGCGGGGTCTTTCATCCGACAAATCTGTGGGCAGCGATGGGCAGCCCTCCTCCCCACCCCCACCCATACCCCGCCCCTCTCCCACCTCTTCCCTATAACTAGAAGGAGCGTTGCCATGACAATAGTTACAAGGTAAATGTAATGAACAAAGGTATGAGCTCTATTGATTTGCCACCTGTGTTCATTAAAGGATGATTTACTGAACATTTCACTAATATAACTGAATTGTGGAATGAGTTGAGGGATAGTTTGTATTAATAACACTCAGGGGATTATATTCAGTGATTTCCTTTGTGACGTCTTTTCTATTTATTTGTTTGTACATTAGTTGATGAAGAGGGGAGATTTTCAATCACAGACAATCCCTCTTCCTCATTCCACTGCTCCTTGCCCTATTCTAGTAATGCCGAATGCCAGGGTAGGTAGCAACTAGATAAAAGATTCACCCCATACTTACAGAACAGCCCCCTGTATTGCTCTGTGCCTCCTCAGCCTGTTTACCTCCTCAGTTACCCTGTTTGTACCTTACTTTGTCATTTATTGTTATTTTCACTTTCTCTGTATGTTGCCCGAGGCGTCACAATAAACGTAAAAAAAAAAAAAAAAAAAAAAAACCTCGTGCGATCGGGCACCCCTCGGAGAGGCTCACGGCGAGGTGGGAAACAGGCACCGGCACGTCTGTGCGTATTGCGCCAACGTCCGGCGCATACTAACATTGCACAGCGAGGCCGCATGCCGCACCAAGCAAGCCCGTGAGCGCCAGACCCCCGCCACCTCAGCGGATTTTTGATCCGCCGGCCTCCCCCCGGCTGGCCCGGGGGGCATAGCCCGGCGCCTCACCCCGACCATTCCCGACAGCTCCGCAACGCCCACCGACGGTCCCCCAGCAACACCGATCGAAACGCCGCCCAGACGAAGCCGAGGATCACCACCTCGCACCTCACACCTCAGACGACTCAGCCCAGCCTCACGGGAGACCTCCCCCCAGACAGCCCAGCCACCGACCTACACGGCACCGACCTTCACGACACCGCCTTCATGAAGCCGCCCGACCCGACCCCCATTCCCACCCAGCCCAGCCCTGAGGAGTTCGCTGCCCCCCTGCTCGACCCTCACCGGACCTCCTCCCCCAGCCCTCAGGAGCGGGCCTACCCCTTTTCTTTTGGCCGCCCGCTCCCCCTCCACCTAGACCCCGGACCCTCCTCTCATCCAGGCCTGCCTCTCCGGGCCCCGCCTCGGGCGCCCCGCACCCCCGCCTCGGGCGTGCCTCGAGCCCTCTCCTTACTCTTTGGCGGAGGGCTCCTCGGCCCCCCCTCTACCAACTCTGACACTGCTCCTTATGAGCCCCTCACTATTTATCCTCTGCTCCTCATGAGCCCCTGACTCTTTGCTCCTCGCGAGCCCCCTGCTCCTCATGAGCCCCCTGTATTGCTCTGTGCCTCCTCAGCCTGTTTACCTCCTCAGTTACCCTGTTTGTACCTTACTTTGTCATTTATCGTTATTTTCACTGTTTCTCTGTATGTTGCCCGAGGCGTCACAATAAACGCCTCAGTTTTCCCACCTCCGCCTCTGTTCTTCCTTCTCGCGCATCAGTTGATGAAGAGGGGAGATTTTCAATCACAGACAATCCCTCTTCCTCATTCCACTGCTCCTTGCCCTATTCTAGTAATGCCGAATGCCAGGGTAGGTAGCAACTAGATACAAGATTCACCCCATACTTACAGAACAGGGGTGAACCCTAGTGTAGTCTAAATACGGGTGAAAATAGTTTTAGTATGGCACAGGAACTCGAAACTGTGGTTCCAGGATCAAATGGCTACATATATTGGCACAGAGTTGGTGAAATGAGCGAGAATGCAAAAAGACAAGATGGCGGCGATAAAATGGTGTTGGTTTTATTTGTAAAGTTCCTTAAACTACCTGTTTTATTATATTTTTCAAATCAGAAGTAGCGGAGAAATATGAAGATTTATGTGAAGAATATAGTTTGCTTCTTATATTAAGAATTTCCCCGCTCAGTTCATTTCCCCCGCCATGCTAAAATCTTTCACCAGTTTTTCTAATAGGTTGGTTTTCACCCCTCTACTGGATGTACGGGGTGAATCCTTTATCTAGTGGCTACAAGTATACCTTTTAAGTCATTGGTTTGACTCGGCTAGCATTTGAACCCAGGGGCTCTAATGACATGTCCTACCAAACCGAGAGGTGGACGTTCAACTCATTCGCCCGTCCCGTCTGATGGAAGTTATGAAAAATATGTATGGTCTATGACTATTTCCCTTTTAGTCTGGTACAAATAAATGATCAGTCCCATGCGGGAAAGTAAAGCCAGTCTGACCGGCGGAGACTGATTAGGCTGGTAAGAAGACCATAGGGGCTCCATGTCTTGTGTGTGCCATAATTGGCCCAGTTAGTTCGAGACATTATGGCACTGTCACATTACGACGCTTCTCACCAGCGTGTAGCCAACGCGTAAAATCACTTTTTTACTTCGAGAAGCATCAAACGTTTCAGCATGGGGGTCAAAGTTGGACGTATACATACTGTATACAGAGTGTATGGCCAGCATGTGACCAATGTATGGCTAATGTACCTCCCGGCGAAAAATGCTAGAATTACGCTCACGGTACGTTCACCGAATGCCGGTGAATGTTATATATGTTATTCGATCGCCAGAACTACGTGTCATATGTTACATACGTCAAGACATGCTGGAGAAATGCTAAACGTATGTTAGACGTATGTTAGGCGTACATTATCCATACATTGTCAGTACACAGACTGTATGTTCCCACTGGCTATTAAGTAGGTCAACGTAGTGCAACATAGTGAACAATGTTTGACTAACGTACGTCTAATGTACATCGACGTACACCTAACGCATACATAGGGTGGACGTAAAATCCACACGTTGTTGAACGTTGTCGTATGTCGAAAGTTTTGTGCATGCACAAAACTTTGACGACGTCCTGACGTGTGATGCCGTATCTCGACGAACGTTGACATACATTGACATATACCAATGAGCGCCTAACACCAGCGTAATGCATAACGACGTATCCCAACATAGCGGCAAAAAAAAATCACATACGTCAACATCTGTTTGCGCGATGCGTCGTAATGTGACAGCACCATTAGATGCCAGGCTCCCAGAGCAGGACGTACCGGTCGGGTGCCAATTAAGACCCGGGCTCTCTCTCCTCCAGACCCTTATTTAGCGGGAGGTGACCTACTTCCGAAGGTCACGTGATGATGTTAGTTAGCGTTGATGTTAACAGTCCTTCTCTTAATCAGAACACTTTCAGACTGACTGACTGACACCACCATGTGGTTTCTGGTCATGTGGTCCCTATTTACAAACAGTGATGTGACAGTTGCTATGGTGATTATCCTGTCAAATACTGGTTCAAATAGATCTGAGTGTTTGTTGTAGGGAAACATAAGATATGCTGCATAATGGCTGTACATCTTGATTGCATAGACTTTCAATTCAGAGTTGTGTGCCCTCAGTAGTCATCATCGAGGGAATATCAAATCAGACTCTTTGTATAGTCTGGGTCTGGCCTTTAAGATCCTTGGGTGGAACGGTGAACTCAATACAGGACACGCTGCACCAGTTATGAGTGCAGCCTGATCTATTGTGTGTGAGATATAGCATGTACGGTAATTTAAAAACTCACTAACAGTACATCGGATTGGGCAGGCCCTTATGCAGTCACAGTAAAGTATGATCTATGGTATCACCATACTGTAAGTGGCAGACCACCGAACCCTCAGCCTCAGTTCTCCCGCTTCCTTTTTATTTGTTGCTGTTCCTCCGTTATTTCCAGTCAACCATATACAATGACAGAGACAGTCCAAATACAAATGTAAAATTTAAGACCTAAATGCACTGGGATTGGTCCCAACCCCAACAACATAATTCACATAACTAACTACACTAGAGTAACACTAGAATATTTCAAACAAACTGATATTTATATACTGCTTGCCTAACTGCAACTGAACATTAAAGCTTACTATAACTTTACCAACTGAATACAGAAGGTAACTTCTGCTTACATTCTAAATACTATGTAAATACTCACATTGATCTGACTAATATTGATCTAGTTATATGACACTACTGACACCATATTGCTATGGAACTTTTGGGTTACCCAATTTCATTGTGTTACATGCTGCAAATTGGGTTTTCAACAGTTATTGTATACCTTATTCAATATACCTTTTGTGTACATAACCCTGAATTGAAAAATGGCTGGAAGACCAGTGCTTCAGCACTGACAAAAGACTTATTCAGCAGAATAAACTTATTTACCAAAAAAAGTGAATAGTGCATGGATGATAACCTATAATATCATACATTACGATCTACCAAAACGGGAGACCGACACTGAACTCATTCAGCCGCCCCGTCTGATATGCTAGCTTGGGAGGGGGGGGGGGTGGTGGTGGAGGTGCTAGAAATGTTCATTTTAATAATAATAATTAATATTGGTATCGATTGGCATCCAACTAGAGCATTCGGCTGCACCACAATTATAACTGCAATTCACTTCCACATAATTAAGTAATAATACAAATAATAACGACGCGTAGCCAGCTCTTAATCAGCAAGATTGGAGCTAGGATTGTGGCGTTATTTAGTCCCCAGCGTTAATACGCCATCAAGCCTGATTAATAGGTGTTTCCCCTCCCTGAAATATGACTGCGCTACAGTAAAACCCTAGAAATATGGTCTGTTTGTTTCATGTGGCATTACACCCTAGCAACATTTCAGGTCATACCAGGACTCATATCGATTTATGACTGGTTGCAGTGATCGAATTAGGTATGTTGACGAGGCAAGATATTTAATTCACGCACGAAGCAAGTCCAGGTTCAGCACGTGACCAATACCCCCCCCCCCCCCTCTGCCGCAGTTCCCTTCTCGCTGCCGTACGAGCAACAGTAACTGTCCCCCACCCACCCAACCCTCTACTTGAAGGGGTTAAGTGCTCAGTTTGTTGTTAGTTTCATGATTGTACGATTCTCACCATGTTACTTATCTCGCTCCAGCCACTCATGCAATGGGATTAGTGCTAACATTCACGCACATGAACGACACCACTCGGAAGCCAGCCTTCCATGTCTCAAGGTGCCAGCCGCCTGCTGTTATGTCGTCTCATGACACCATGTTCTCGGAGCCAGCCTCCCGCATGCCTGCCAAGACACTGTTACATTAAACGTGATTGATTTCTTATTTCATTTCCATAATCAATAAATGATGATTTAAATGTTGACTTCCTAGTCCTTTGTCCGAGTGTCGTGAATTTGTACAGTGTGCCCCTCGCTTGTGGGAAATCATGAGTTTGGTTCCCGGTCGAGTAAAATCAAGGACTTACAAAATTGATACTGTCGCTTCCAGCCTGGTGCTCGGCATTAATAGGATACGGCGAGGACTGGTTAGCTCAGTGTCAGGATAATGTGACTGAGTGGGATATCGGGTCATGGAGCCGGCAGCCAGATCTCCCAGTGGGGCAGCACTATAAAATCGCCAGGAGTGCATACTGCCACAAGTCGGTACCCGTCCTGATATGACCTTAAATGTTGCTAGGATGTAAAACACCAACAAACAAACAAAACAATCGAAGATCATACCAGGACTGGTATCGAGTTGTGACAGTGCGCACTCAGGGAGAGACAATAGATTAGTTACTCACACCACCCTTCATTTTGTGCAACCTTATAGAAAAACTGTCAGACGGCTTAGTTTTGGCATTACCACATGAATTTGCAATCTAGTATGTAAACTATATTGGTAAAATATGTATCTATCGTAGCCCACTACATGTGGAGTGAAGAATTAATTAGATCATGCAGATTAATATACTTAAAAGTTTAATTGAGAGCATCCAGCGCGCGCTATCTTGTGCGTTTTTGTTGTAGCATTCTCGCCCAGTTAATTAATTCTATGCCAACATAGATAAAGACCGCATGCTGGAAACCGCCCGTACACAACTTGTTTATAATTAATTCACACCGAAGCAGCTTTTTTCTCTGATTTAGATATGGTCATCATTCACCCCCCTACTCTGTGTGGGGTGATTATTTTATCTAGTTACAGAATTCCTCCACTGGGAGACAAAGCTGCTGTTAGGTATAGGCCTGTCACACTACGACGTAACGAGGTAACGTGAGCCGACATAGGTGAATTTTGGTCATTACGTTGAGATACGGCGGGTCACGTCATGCATACTTTAGGCAGACATCAAGTTATGTCGAGATGCGTCAGGTTACGTCGAGGTACACCAGCGCACGTCAAGGTTTTGGACATGTCCAAAACTTTTGACGTAGCTCGACGTAAGACAATGTGTGGCTTATACATTAGCATATGCTATGTATACGTTAGACATATGTTGAGTACGATAGACATATGTTACACATATGCTATACATACGTTGAACTACATCAGGCATAATTAAAGCCGGCAGAAACGTACAGTCCGTGTATTGACAATGTATTGAAAACGTACGCATAACATATGTCTAACGTATGTCTAACATACGTTTGCCGTTTCTCCACCGTGTTTTGATGTATTTAACATATAAAAGCGTACTTCTGGCGATCGAATAACGTATATAACGTTCACCAGCATTCTGCAAGCGTTCCGTGAGCATTTTTTTAATGTTCTCATGCGTTACCACTACGTTGGATCGACGTTTCGCGTACGTCCACTACATTGCACTGTCATCCAACTTGGCCCTGAAACGCCGAGAATTTCAACGTATCTCGACGTAAATAAGGGATTTCTACCTTCCCCACTCACTGGCTTGTTACGTCGTAGTGTGACAGGCCATTACCAACTCGGCCATCCTGGTCTAGGAAGGTAGACAAAGCACATAGTCATCATGCTATATGCACTCAATATAGAACACCAACCAATGGGTGCTGGAGGAATGGCCGTGGTAGCGGTTGATTGTTTGAGTGTTATGTCCAGGCCAGATCTAAGGTCATATCAGGACAGATACCAACTTGGGACAGTGTGCGCTCATAGCAACTTTATAATGCTACCCTACTGGGAGACTAGGCCGCCTGCACCATGCCCCGATATCCCATTCAGTCACATTATCCTGACACTAAGCGAACCAGTCATTAATAATGCCAGTCTTAATAATGCTGAGCACCTGGCTAAAAAGTGACTAGTATACATTTTAAAGTCATTGGTTTGATTCGACCAGGGTTCGAACCCGTGCGTTCGAATCCCACGATTTACCAAAACGGGAGACGGACCCTAATCCCCATACTAATTACTATCTGCCCATTCCACCATCGATAATATAGAATAACACATGTTCACTGCAACCAAATTCAAAAGGAGAGCAGGAACCTTGATACGTTTGGTCAGCAGGAACCATATAGTTATAGGTTATAAATGGGTTTAGAACATAGGGCAGGCCCATAGTAAACAATAGGTCGTGGGAGGGTATAGTAGCCCCACTTCCAGGTTTGCAAACACGCCGGGTACCAGCTTCACTTCCTCATCAGGAACTAGCAGTGATAATCAGGCGACATAGGATCGGGACACACCAGATAAAAGCACCAATTTGTGTCCATGTCTTCTCCATCACCATTACTTTCTATTTTTGATGGGAGACACTTCATCAAGATGGCAGATGCCAGTGGCAGCCATCTTGGATTTCCAAGATTGCTGCCAAGTAAAATCTATAAGTACCAATATCTTGGCTTGCAAGTCACTTAGATCAATCTTGGTTCACAAATATACATTTTCTGGGTCAAGGAATACGTGAAAGCAGCCAAGAATATCACTAGATGATTAGTTGTGTCAATATTCAATCATTTGGTTCATTCTGGCAATATAATCCCAGTATTGGCTGAAGTCGCTGCCCTAAAAAATTGAAAATTACGGTGACGGTAAAAATGGTGCTTTTATCCAGCATGTCCCTATCATTTTCCGAAGCTGCCTGACTATGAGTTACTCGGAATGCAGAGGGTGGGCCCTACCGTCGGAGCAGCAGTATATCAGCGGTCTGATGGAGTGGTACCTGGATGCAAAGGTCTGTTATAATTGCTGGCGGCATGCAGCAAAAGTCGCAGGCCGATATATATATATATATGTGCACTCATGTCTGCAGGTTATGTTTTCTTAATTGGTGTCAGTCGCACCGCGGATTAATTGACAGGTCATTGTGGTTTGTGATGGATGGACTCAGCTAAAAAAGGATTTCAGGTCGAATCTGTACTCGACAATATTTTGATTATTCTATATAGTCACACTTGTAGATTAAAGAAATGTATGAATGCATAGTGATCTATTCAACGAGAGAAGGCATGCACAATAGTTGGCTGGCTGTTGGAGTGTTATGTCCTTGCAACATCTAAGGTCATATCAGGATGGATACCGATTTGTGACAGTGTGTATTCATGGCGACTTTATAGTGCTGCCCCACTGGGAAATCAGGCTCCCAGGACCAGGACCCGATATCCCACTCAGTCACATTATCCTGACATTAAGCTGACCAGTCATTTCCCTATCCTATTAATGCCGAGCGCCAGACTAAGAAGCGACAAGTATCAATTTTATAAGTCCTTGGTTTGATTCAACTGGGAATCAAACTCCCGATCTCCCACACGTGAGGCCCACGCTCTACCGACTCGGCCACGGCGCCCTGTATGCATGCAAAATAAGCCAGCATATATTATATTATATATTGTCCATGATGAAAATATCATGGACAAAGAAGATCACCAACAAAGAAGTTCTCAGAAAAATTAAAAATTAAAAAAGCTTGTTTGCCACTATACAGACAAAGAAACTTATTTATTTTGGCCACATCATTCGTCAGAGTTCAATATACCATACATTGTTGGAAGGGAAGGTGAATGGCAGCAGAGGGAGAGGGAGACCAAGAACATCATGGTTTACAAATATTTCACAGTGGACAGGCTTGAATTATTCACAGTCTATCAGAACAGCACACCGTCGGGACAAGTGGAGAACCATTGCATCCAACCCTCAACTAGAGGACGGAACTATTGATTGATTGATTATATAGAGGGGCACATTCCCGCCAATAGCTGGGGCAAGTGGCCACAAGGCTACTACAATAGATGTCAGTATCTGGCAAGACAGGCCACTCCAGTCACTTGCCCTGTCACTTTCAATCATCAAAGGCACTGGTGTGCTATGATGACGCGTTGTTATCTATCCCAAGAGAATACAAAAAAAAGCCATTCCCATATCCCACATTCTCTATAATCCCTTTTTTATTGGCATAATGGAATAGAAAAAATAAAGCCAAGTCATGTGTATAACTTACAGCGTCATCAAAGGACGGTTGCTCTCGTACCATGTCTATGTGGTGTGGGAGGTTAAAAATCCCTTGTGTCGGTAAAAGTGTAGGCTCGGGCTTTCTATCGACCAGCAGTGGAATGAGGAAGACCAGTCGTCTATGACTGAAATTTCCCCTGCTTAAACAACTAATGGACCAACAACAAAAAAGTCATTGGCACCAAACACTCTAACAACTAAGCGATTCCACGTGGCTCATACCCCCACAAGCTGAGAACAGTATGATGCATCCGAACTGTCATGGCCGGGTGTCACTATCAGTGGGAACAGGTTACATATATTTGCACTGGAGTGTTCTCCAGTATCAGGTCGTTGGATATTACATAGGAATATCCCACGTTCTCACCCAACAAACTCCATTGCACACATGCAATATTCACACACATCATACTGGAGAATAACAAGGCGTGACTAGTCTATTTGTATGTGATTTGACACCTACTCTGCATCTGATGACGTCCTTGAGTAATGCTGTTTGACTGGATGCATACACAAATGGACACTGCCATCTGATCTTCCTGCAAGGCTTTATAGATAGATCTAGATAAGGCGATAGGCTATAACACTGCTACAGCCTTCCTATTCAGCAGCTTAGCGTACAACTAGTAGTTGGTTGGTCGTTGGAGTTGTATGTCCTGGCAACATCTAAGGTCATATCAGGATGGATACTGACTTGTGACAGTGCGCACTAATGGTGACTTTATAGTCCTGCCCCACTGGGAAATCAGGTCGCTAGCACCATGACCCGATATCCTGTTCAGTCACATTATCCTAACACTGAGCTAACCACTTATTGCCCTATTCTATTAATGCCAAGCACCAGGCTATCAATTTTATTAGTGATTTTTTTTACTCGACCTGGTGTAGCAGGACATCGCAAACCCTGTAAATCGCAAACCCCCACTTGTGATTTCCTAGGAAATCGCAAACCCCCATACCATATATTTCCTAGGAAATCACATATCCCCCCTGGACATCGGAAACCCCCCGTGTTTGGCAGTCTTAAGGCAAGCACATGTGCTTTGAGCCTTTGTGCAAATTTGTTTTGCTTTTAAAATTCCCACAATGCACCATGATGTTGGAATTACGAACTGGTCTGTTGTAAAAATTGTATTTATGCAAGCATGATTAAGCCACATGTATTTTTATATAAGGGGGATCCCTCACAAGGTGGATTGATTGATTATTTTTAATTTCATGCCTGTCACAGCAAGGTCCATATTCACTGCGATCACAAGAAGGATAGGGGAACAGGTCAGATTTTGTCAAAGATACTACGCTATATCATTAAGAAAAGCCAGTACAACTATCTGTATCACTATCCTACATGACGCTGACTTGAATAAAGGCCAGGGGACCAGGCTACCATTTTCTGGACTATCGCAAGGATG
The DNA here is from genome assembly GCA_030323885.1 of Branchipolynoe longqiensis. Classification (NCBI taxonomy): domain Eukaryota; kingdom Metazoa; phylum Annelida; class Polychaeta; order Phyllodocida; family Polynoidae; genus Branchipolynoe; species Branchipolynoe longqiensis. The sequence continues at coordinate 72,128,277 of CM059191.1, forward strand.
TTTTCATTAGGATTAATCCATCTTGATCTGCCTTGAATCCATTTTATCCCCGCAGATCTGGTAGAAGTTCAAAATCAAACATATAGCTGGCATGCTTGGGGTGATAAATGCTACAAAGCATGGGGGGTTGCGATTTCCAGGGGGGGTTGTGATTTCCAAGGAAATCGCAAACCCTGAGGTGTGCGATGTCCAGGGGTTTGCAATTTCCTGCTACACCGGAACCAAACTCCAGGGCCCATATGTATGAGCCAATTTTTAACCGGACCAGGGTTAAAGGAGGGTGCCGGGTTAGCTAACCGCAAAGTTCCAAATGTGTCATGGGGGATGTATGTGACCAAAACGCGCCCGAGTTAGCTAACGTTTCAGTTATTTATAGATTTGGGAAATCTCTCTGCCTTTGTAGCCATATATTAGGCTCAAATATATTAAATGCTATCATTAATAGTTATATTTTCGAATCGACGAATGTACAGTCAACAAACCGCCGCCGCCGCCAGTATGGAAAGGGACGTCGATGCGCCTCGGCGGCGATTTGTTTACTTTACGTTCGTCGATTCGAAAATATAATTATTAATATCGCCGTCAATGCGGTGGTAGCCTTAAGGAGGGTTCGAATTTAGGGTTAAATTGATCAAATTTCACTTATTGCGTATCTAATTCTGTTAAATATGGTCGCATTGAATAGATTTGGGCCAAGTCGGTGCCTAACCCCACCTTTAACCCTCCTTTCGCATGGGGTTAGTGCAGGCGACTTTAAACTCGCCGAGTTAGTTTAACCCCGACACATACATACACACACACTTTTGGCCGCTAACCCGGGAAATCCGCACGACCCAGGGTTACGACCGCTAACCCGGGCTCATACATATGGGCCGTGATCTCCCGCAAGCGAGGCCTGCCCTCTACTGATTCGGCCACCGTCCGGTCGCCTACATCTAGTAGAGCACTGAATGAAGTTATAAGATGAAGTCTACCCAGCTAGTATAACACTGAATGAAGGTACAAGATGTACACCATTCAACTAGTGTAAGACTGAATCAAGGTCCAAGATGCACGCCATTCAGCTAGGATAACACTCAATGAAGGTACAATATGTACACCATTCAGCTAGTGTAACACTGAATGAAGGTACAAGATGTACACCATCCTTAACTACTGTAACACTGAATGAAGGTACAAGATGTACACCATCCAACTAGTGTAACACTGAATGAAGGTACAAGATGTATGCCATCCAACTAGTGTAACACTGAATGAAGGTTCAATAATGTACACCATCCAACTAGTGTAAAACTGAATGAAGGTACAAGATGTATGCCATTCAGCTAGTGTAACACTGAATGAAGGTACAAGATGTATGCCATCCAACTAGTGTAACACTGAATGAAGGTACAATAATGTACACCATCCAACTAGTGTAACACTGAATGAAGGTACAAGATGTACACCATCCAACTACTGTAACACTGAATGAAGGTACAAGATGTACACCATTCAGCTAGTATAACACTGACTGAAGTTTCCAGATGAACTCTATCCAAGTAGTGTAACAGTGAATGAAGGTACAATATGTACCCCATCCAACTAATGTAACACTGAATGAAGGTACCAGATGTACACCATCCAACTATTGTAACACTGAAGGACGGTAGAAGATGAACTCTATCCAAGTAGTGTAACACTTAATGAAGGTACAAGATGAACTCTATCCAACTAGTGTAACACTGAATGATGGTACACGATGAACTCTATCCAGCTAGTGAGAGTACTGAATGAAGGTACAAGATGTACACCATCCAAGTAGTGTAACACTCAATAAAGGTACAAGATGTACACCATCCACCTATGAAGGTACAATATGTATTCTATCTAGCTAGTGAGAGCACTGATTGAAGGATCACATTGGGAAGGATTCGAACCCACACTTCATCCTAACCATTATACTCCATTACTGTGATTATGTGAGAAACGTGTACTGCAAGTAGCTGTCCGAGGGCCAGCGACATAACCACCACAGCCTTTGAGCAGATAATTCTAAATAAGGAGTTATCAGTTATGTCTCAAAGCAGCATGTTTAGAGGACACAGGGAGTTATTTATGATCCAACCATGGATGAAGGTCTTGCAATGCCATTCAGCTTTAATGACCCTCAACAGCTCTTAGGGCGATGTAGGGTAGGAAATAATTACAAAATCAGATTGCCTTTCTCCATTAAATAGAAATAAAAGATGTATATATACATAGACACCTGGGTCATTAATTATGGATAAACGATATAAACAAGCACAGACCTGCTGTAGAAATCCAGAAGGAAAGTAGTAGGAAGTCATGTATCACTAAAGGTAATAGCACATTTGAAGCACTGGGAATACCTATGGGATTCCACATTTCCCTTTCATATCTGACCACAAAGGTAGTAAGAATAGCCCGGGGGTACTCAGGCTAATGATGCTGAAGAAATCGATCCTGGCTACTGGGCTACAGCTCACACAGGCCTTTGTGGTTGATGTTCCTGTCTATCAACTATCCATGGACCAGACGGGATGGCCGTGTGAGTTGAGCATCCATCTCCCATTTTGGTAGATAATGGGATTCAAATCCACAGGTTCGAACCCTGGTCGAGTCAAACCAATGACTTAAAATTTGACACTTATCGCTTCCTAGCCAGGCGCTCGGCACTATTCGGATGAGTTTGTGGGTTCAAGTCCTGGTCGAGTCAAACCAATGATTTAAAAGTTGATATTTTTCGATTCCTATACCGGCACTCGGCATTATTAGGATAGGGCAAGGACTGGTAGGATAATGTGACTGAGTGGGATATCAGGTCATGGTGCTGGTGGCCTGGCTTCCCAGTGGGGCAACAGCACTATAAAGTCGCCATGAGTGCACACTGTCACAAGTCGGTACCTGATATGACCTTAGATGTTGCTAGGACGTGAAACAACAAACAAACTAAACTAAATTTAGATTAAGAAATGTTGTGCTTTCTTCGGAGTAATCAGCTTTAATGTGAATATACGTCATCTAGAAGACACTATGAGATGCAAATATACAGTGGAGTGGGAGATAGCAGAGTGGTCGGTATCACCAGCGATGTTGTTATTGTGGTTAGTCTAGTTCTTCATGGTTAGTTGTATACATGGCCCTTCTGTATTACATTAGATATTCAACCAGATGGGGGTGATAATATTTACGGTTATGCGTTCATGGAAGGCACTGCATGGAATGCTATTAGTGCAGCAGATATTTGCAAAGATTGTGGGTTTGGTGATAAAAGCATAGAATTTGGCTCACATTTAGTATATACCACTAGGAAGATTTTTTGATATAGGGAAATTTCATATTCATCCTCGGGCCAAAATGGCGGCCATTTTACAAAATGGCCATGATCAGGTATTGCATAACACATAATCTGTAGGAGTTGTGCACGTTTTTCAAATGGAGGTGCATGCAAGTGATACACTATCACTTAAAATATAATCTAGAATGTCAATTAAAGGTATTCACCTTACATAACTGATTTATTTGGCCTATTAGCAACAATTATGCAAAATTTAGTTTTTTTAATGAGTTTTGTCAGTATTTTGCAATCTGAAAATGATCAGTTTAACATTAAACTGTACTGCCACTGTGGAAGCGCGTTTACCCTTACATATTATTTTACATTTGTCTTTTACCCTCACATTATCAGTGGCTACCTGTCTACATCATATTAAAATATAACAATCCCCCATGCTGACAAAGGCTCTAGGTGAACAACCCGAGGATCAAACATACATTAATGCCAACCACCCATTTACACATGTACGTTATATTGTTGAATCTTATCAGCTAACGAAATATTCTCCTTGGGTATTAAATCATGGTAGTAGATGGAGTCTGCAATCCCCAGTTGATCTATACAAAGGGGTTATGGTTGTGTTCTCTAAGCAATCCATGATATTGGAAGTTCTTCTGCCAAGCATACTGTCCGACGCAGTGGCATAGTGCCGTGCACTAGAGTACAGCCTTCCTACACTTGCATTGTCCTCTGCATCCCTTCTTGCAGCCGCATCTGAAAAGTTGCCGGCATGCTTGCATTGCCTCCAGGAGGGTTGTCCAGCAGACGCCCCAGCCAGTCTCACTCTTCATCCACCCGCATTCGCTAGGGGATGGGAGCTCTGCAGCAGCAACTATCATCTGTCCCCAGCAGTAGCCAGCTTTATATGCAGTTCTCCTGATGTACTGTGTGAGGGCTTCTCGAGTTGGCGGGAGAGCATCTATTGCTCACCGCTTCTGGGTGAAGAGCTGCTTAAACGCATTGTTGACATGCTCATGGCTGCAAGTGCGATCATATAGGAGAACACGAAATGCTCGAAGGTGTCCAGGCTGTCATCTACGATTCAGGGGTTTGGTGTAGCGCCCAAGGCACAGAAGGTCGCAGTGACCTCATCACAGGCCTTCCAGGTCTCCCATGCAGTCTTTTTGCTCCTGCCTCCAAAGCTTGATATGGTGTCAAATATTGCGATAATGATGCACTTGTGGAGGAATGCAAATGGTCTATTGATGAAAAAGGTATATAGGGCCAGGTGCATAAATGTTTATGTAGTTGCTGGTGGTGCTTGATTCATTGGTCAATAGTCATTTATGAAACAGGTATATAGAGCCAGGTGCAAAGATGTTCATGTAGTTGCTGGTGGTGCTTGATTCATTGGTAAAAAGCCATTGTGTGTTAGCAAGATAGTGTGTAAGGGGCACTTGGAGCTCTACCTACTACCCGCTCCCCCCTCTGGTAGTCATGGATCACAACACACTCAGCTCAGGGCAGGTGGTGGCCAAGGGAGCCACACCGCATGGTGGTGGTGGGCAGAGCACTGTAACCATGCGGACCGGAAATGCTTGATTCTCATTGGTGGAGCTGTAGATGCTTGATTCTCATTGGAGAATACGGTCAGGTGACATACCATACTGGATCCATGTACCATATAATTAATAAACTGGAGGGCTTGGCTCTTTGTCTACTTTCACTCTTTATACTCTTCCTTTCTCTTTTTGCCTGTAGTGATTTCACTATAGCCTGCCTTCACAAACACAGATTCCAGCCATGGACTTTACAACGGTATCACACCCAGTGAAGGCATGAATTGAGGGTAATCCTCAACACTTGTCAGGCTCCAATACCCGGGCCATCTCGTGAGCTGCTAAGAACCTAAAGCTCTTCCCGGTACCGAAGGCAACCCACAGCTCATCTATGTTGAGGCATTCGGCTGCTGCCACCACAAGGACTATGACATCCGTGTCAACTGTGCGGATCGACACAGCATCTTCCACATGGACCAGCATCCTGGTATCTGCTTCTTCATGTGTAAATGGAGCAATACCTGCGATGTCTCTGGCATGCATACATACAGACCACATCTTTGTGGAGAGTGCTGATGACTTGTTTCTCTATCTCTTGAGCAGCTAGTCTTTGTGGAGATTGCTGATGACTTGTTTCTCTATCTCTTGAGCAGCTAGTCTCGTCGCTAGGAAGCTCCACCTTGTTCTCGATGATCTATAGGAAAGCTTGCCAGTTTCCTGGTATGGAACTAGATGGCTCGACTCATCTCCGGATGCCTCTACCTCTCTTTGTTTGAGTGTTGGCCTTCAAACTGTCTAGCATGTATTCATCTCAGACGACATCCACTCTGATTGCATCCTGTAGCTGAGATGTGATATATGGCAAGAAAACCTGTGTGGCTTAGTGACATAAGGTCTTCGCACCACCAGGTGCAAAGATTTTGGAGATAGCTGCTCCATCAAGGATGATGACTTCAACGTGAGGACTGGCAACATTCTCTTGTGGAGGGATCATATCTTCTAAGCATCCCACAAGGTCATACTTTTTGCCCAGTCTCATTTTTCCCATCTGTGAGAGGGCATGGGGACAGGCCTGGTTCTCATGAACAAAGAAGTCATTGAGATCTCCATCACGCATCTGGGATGTAATGAACAACCAGGAGAATAGGGAGCAGTCATTCTTGAGCGACGACAGCTGAAGCTGGGTTCTTGATTTCTCGCTGACCGGAGGTCGGCTGAAGAGAGGAAGGTTGTATCTCCTGATTGGGTAATTGATGGGCGTCGTCTGGTTCACAAGCTGCTCATTGACATATGTGTGGCACTGCTCCTGTCCCACATTCTCGATCTGGCACACAGTGTTGATTACTGTTGGGTCTGCCAGGTCCCTGCTGTCTAGTACCAGGAAGGAGATCATTGCTGTCATCACAGAAGGAGTTCCCCATCTCTATCATGTCACCGGAGAGTGACTTCACATCTGCTTTGTCTGCTCATGGTGTCTGCAATCAGTCTTCTTTGTTCTCGTCTCTGCTGTGGCTTGGAACTCTGCAATCACTCTTGCCATCTCAGGACCGGACACCACCTAGCACCACAATGTGGTGCTGGGTGGTCAATAACATGTCAATAACAACTGATACATAGATCCACTAGAATGTGTTTTGCACCAACCATAGTTGATCTAGTTCAACTTATGGGCAAAAATAGTCAATTGTGGCGACCATTTTGTCAAATGGCCACCACAGCTACCATGGGACAAATATGTGATGTCCCTATATCCAAAAATATTCCTAGTGGTATGTCTTAACTGTGTGCCAAATGCCATGCTTTTATCATCAAACCCACAATTCTGTTGAAATATTGCACATATCTGCTGCATTAATATGTTAAAGATAATGGACCTCATCAATTGCTGACTTATTGTAACAGTGTATCTTGTAAAAGGATGGACTTTAATTTAATGTAACGTTGGTATTGTGCGTTGAAGAGCACCCTTTGGGGAAGCCATACTGTTGTACCGTACTGTATGATGATTGTTAAGTAAAACTCAAGATCGAACTTAGAATCTACTCAAGGCATAGTGATAATCCCGGTGTTACGGGGCAGAAGAGAGATGAAAGCGTGGATAATTAATTTAACATTTAAAAAAGAAACAATTCTTACATTGATGTGTACCTTACCCCGGGTGGAAAATACATGCCTCCGACCTACGACATTCATTTTCATTAAGGCGAAATACAGAAGTAGATCGATACAAAATGGCCGTTGAATCAATAATGCAGTGGACATGGAGACTACCTCAGCTGCCTACCTCACACACACGCCACTAACAGAGCTAGCCGATTGTGAATACAGAGGAGATTGCAGGTGACATGCCATCGGTAGTTTCGTATACAAAACTATACATTAGAAAACAGAGAAATTGCATGAACTAGAAGCTTCTGTTATTTATATTCGCATAATTACATACACAGCAAACAAACACTCACAATATATATATGTATACCATATATATATATACAAATGTGTATGCGTATATATATATAAGATATATATATATATATACATATTTTATATGCGTGTTCATAATATATTATATGTATATACATATGTATATATATTACATGCATACAAATGTATATGCGTATGTATATATACACATGCAATATACATATATACATACATTTATGTATATATAAATACATATTTTATGTGTATTCATAATATATTATCTGTATATATGTATGTACATATATATGTATATACAGTAAAACCTCCCTAAATCGACCGACCTTGGGACCGACTTTATGTGGTCCATATCGGGAGGTGGTCGGTTTAGGGAGTTACAATATCGTTAAAGTGGTATTTGTGAGACCCAAATAAAGCGATGGATATAGGAGAGTGGTCGGTCTGTGGATGTGGTCGGTTAGGGAGCTTTTACTGTATATGCATATGTTATATGTCTATTTAATATATATGTATATTATATGTATGGTATATGTATATTATATGCATAGTATATGTATAGTGTATATATTATACATGTATAGTATAAACCGTATATGTCCCAATAGATGCACACTGTGCAAATGCAGACACATGGATGCGCATCTATTCAAAGTTAAAGAATTTCATGGATTTGTTTTTGTCTTGCCTCTGAAATTAAGTAGGATTGTCTTATTTTATGTGCATTCAGTTTGAATATGATAATACATTTTTATTTGTTTTTGTCGTGCCTCTGAAATGAAGTGGGATTATCTTATTTTATGTGCATTCAGTCTGAATATGATCGTACATTTGTGTGTGCTTTCAATCTTGAAATGGTGGGTATGCTTCTATTGGGTCACATGCTTCTAATGGGACATATCCAGTATATATTATATGTATAGTATACACATATTATATGCATAGTATATGTATAGTACATGTATGGTGTAGTATATCTAAAGTATATCTATATTGTAGTATATGTATATTATATGTATATTATATACATATTATATGAATATTATACATAGTATGTATATATATTATACATATATTATATGTAAATATATGTATTTCATATGTATATATGTATATATATATATGCACAAATCTACGCATATCTAGTATATATATAGAGAGTGTAGTATATATATATGATAAATATATATATACTCCAACATCACTGTGTTGGTATGCCGCCAAGTCTGCGTCGGTACATATTTGAGCAGCTGAGGAAAGTCACACATGGATCAATCAAGTTCCTCCAGTACTCCACTGAAGGCCCCCACTCCCCCCCCCCCACCCTCTGCCTCACCCCCCTCAATGCTTTCTTCCCATTGGACCAACCTACAGCGGACACAGCATACCTCCACGCCCCCTGCTGCCCCGGGTGGCCCCCGGCCGCCTCCACTGCCCTCCCTCAGGGGACGCATCCTGCCCTTTTTGTGGAGATCCTCCTGACTATGGTCAATAGATTCCCCAAACCTCCCCCACGGGTCGGTGCTTCCGGGAGCCATTCACCTCCTTCCGGTTCCTGCGCATGCGCCTTGTTTGACAATCTGCATGCCGCCCGAGGCAATCCGTCCACATCATTTAACTTTCTTTTTTTTTTTTTTTGCCCCATTAGTTGTTTAAGCAGGGGAAATTTCAGTCATAGACGACTGGTCTTCCTTATTCCACTGCTGGTCGATAGAAAGCCCGAGCCTACACTTTTACCGACCCAAGGGATTTTTAACCTCCCACACCACATAGACATGGTATGAGAGCAACCGGCCTTTGATGACGCTGTAAGTTATACACAGCGGTGGAAATCCAAATTGGCAGAGCTGGGGGCACTGTGTTGGTATTCCGCCATGTCATACTTCTATAGTGTTTGTTCTTCACCAGACGCGGTGGCCGAATTGGTGAAGTGCAGGCCTCCTGTGCGGAAGATCGGTACTTCAATTCCCAGCCGAGTCAAACCGATGACTTACAAAATTGATACTTGTCGCTTCCAACCCAGGTGCTGGGCATATTTAGGATAGGGAAAGAACGGGTTGGCTCAGTGTCAGGATAATGTGACTGAGTGGGATATCAGGTCATGGTGTTGGCAGCCTGATCTCCCAGTGGGGCAGTACTATAAAGTTGCCATGAATGCACACTGTCACAAGTCAGAACCTGACCTGATATGATCTTAGATGTTGTCAGGATGTAAAACTCCAACAACCAACCATTTACAGTTTTGGGTTGTTTGTTTGTAGGGTGTTGGTGGTCGGGGGAGGGTCCCATATGCGAAGTGAGTAGCTGCTCAACACATGGGTTTGGGGGGTGGGTAGGGTGGGGTGGGGTGGGGTGGGGAATGGGAGAGGAGGTGGGGGATGCAAAGGGGAACCAGATCTCCAGCTGCAAATTAAATTCAGCATACATTGGAGGAAATACTAATGAAAACCAAGGAGCTATATGTGAACTAGTTACCCTGGTCACTACCATCATTTCTGCTAGCCTCTCCACTCATATATATATATATATATATATATATATATACTTGCATTTACGTATATGTGATGTATAAGAAACTATGCGAGTATAATGATACAGAAGAGAATTATTTTCATATTATCATACTCTGTAAGACCCAAAACTGTACCGGTAGCGCCATCTTCGGCCTACCTCGCTCCAGCGGATGTTGACCAATGTCAGTCACACTGGAGGATTATATATATATATATATATATATATATATATATATATATATTGGTCATTCTTTAAAACTGGGCACCACATATTTGTTTTCCACATTACGATGCTGATAATTTGTTCTTTCTTTTATTGACTGCAAGTGAAATAATTATTGTATCCTCTGTCTATTAAGTATGTTAGCAATAGTACATTTCCTGAAGCTATCCTAAGAAAGAAAATAAAAGTCTACTTATAGGATTTTGTGCTAAGGTTAAAAAGTGACTACACTATGCATGTAGCCAAACTTTTTTTCAACTTATTTTTTCAACGTTTTAGTTGTAAGTCATAACCTTGTCTGTTTAAGACTAATGAATAAAAATCTTGTTTGACTATGTTGTATATGTTAATATGAGGTTCTGGATGTGTCTTTGATTTTCATGTTACACGAGTGATATTAATGTATTGCTCAATTTGTATAAGATCTAATTCAAAAAGTGAAATTCACTTTTTTTAACTCTGACATATACACAACATGCAAACCTTCATAGGATAGTGAATCAGGCTATTATTTGGAAGGTTTTTTGCTATTATTTGGAAGGTTTTCACTTTTGGTTTCCATGTCACACTTTTGTGCCCAGTTTTAAAGAATGACCCATATACATATAAAATATATATATATGTTTGTGTGTGTGTGTGCATATAGTGGCAGTTACAGTGTGAAGCAGGTGGTGGCGCCACGATCGGAATTGAGGTTGACTAGGCTGGAGCAGCAGATGACTCGTCCAGTCTCCAGCAGTTGATGACTGGGGGAGTGTTATGGAGCTATTATTCCGGGCTTTTATTCTCGTATAATTCTTATGCAGCATATATCATTTGCATTGAAGTTAAAACATGGAGGGGTTTAAATTAAAACTAAATCACGTTTTATGACGTTGAAAACCCCACAATTCTCAGGATATTTGTGATATTTTACCGATGGATAATTAATTATATCTGAGCCTAAATATGCGCCTGGCCCATTTCACAATATCACTTTACTAATCTATATGTGTTACCTAGTATACATCACTTTACAAGTTCACTCTACTGACTCCAGCCTTAATCATTCACTTCCATGCGTTATTTCGTAATAGGCACCAGTGGAGGTGCTATATCCCATTGCCCTGTGTTTCGATGGAAATGCATCACAAGACCCCTGGTGGAGACCACCGGAACTCGCGTTCGAAACTTACCCGGACCCATATTGTTGCTGTCATACCCTGTGAGGGGTTGACAGAGTTACAAAAATCAAATCAAATCAAATCAATCCTTCACGCTAGGCATTGAGATTTTCAACACGTCAATGCCATGTTGCCCCCTTGTACTTATCAAACACATTGTCACAATTATACAATTCCAACAGACATCAAATTCGATCACATTGAATGTGCTCAGTCACACAATCATGCAGATTATTGCCGTGGCATTGAGCACACAGAGGCAGCGACAAACGCCAAGGGAAAGCTGTACTTACATGTAGTAAGGATGAGGGAGAACCAGAGGCCAGTAAACATCATCACAACCTTCCATCTGAGCTTGACAACCTTCATCTTGGTCAGCTTCATGCCGGGTAAGCCAGTTGCATAATCCCTCCGATATGCTCCAATGCGCCCTATATATAATATAGACCCTCCTGCAGTGAGTACTTCCCACGCAGTGCGGATTTAGAGGATATATGATGTAGACAACACTGTCTGAGAAAAGAATAATCCATCATCCGTGGAGCGATTGGTAAATCCACTAGAATAGTCCACGGTCCCACTCACTAATAACTCACCCCCACGTTTTAACAATCAGAGACTCCGCAAATGAATGTTGTCAAGAGGAGGGAGTTTTGCATTGGATAAGGCCAGCATCAGTAATCTCCTATATAATCCATGACAGATCCTTTGATGATTAGTGATTAAGCGATATTTCTTCTTATTTCACCAACGTCTGAGGGCATATCCACATGGCGTGACATTTCGCACGCATGGCAACTTTATAGTGCTGCCACAGCCGGTCGCAGTATTTGGTCCTCATTCGATTTGCATTGATTACTATGATATTTCAATAAGGACATTTATATATATTGAAGTTATGCACAGTATTGCATTCTCATTCGGTCATTGATTACTATTACATCAGGTATTTAACGGTATGCACAGTATTTGAATCTCCTTCGATCTGCTCTATATTGATTACTATTGCATTTCAATATAGCATTTAAATATATGTATAGTATTTGATCATTGTTTAGGCTGCCTTATATTGATTACTATGACCTTTCAATCAATCATTTAATGTTATGCACATTATTTGATTTTCATTTGATCTGATATACTGATTAATATGACGTATTAATCAGGGGCTTAACATTATCCACCATATTTGGTCATCATTCAATCTGCCATATATTGAATATTATGATATTTCAATAATGCATTTAAATGTATGCACATTATTTTATCCACATCTGCTTATTATGTCGTTTTTAATTATGCACTGAATATTCCCTATATGAACTTCAAATGCTGCTCTTACACTGACTTATGTCTAGTACACACCTACCGTATGCGATTCGCGCACTAAAACCCGCGACTCGACCCGACCAGCTTAAAACTGAAAACGGGCCGATTCGTTTTTCGAATCGCGAATCGCAATCGTAAACGGCCGCTTTTAGCACTAAAAACTAACTTTTATGTGCGGATCGCAATCGCTAGGTGTGCGCAGGGAGCGCACACCAAGCGATTTTTGTGGGCGAAACGGGCAGTTTTCGATCGTATACGGGAGGTGCGCGCACACAAACGGTAGGTGTGTACCGGGCATTATAACACTGGCAACACGCATTAATCTACGCATGTCTTGCCTGATCACTGGGGTATCACTTGAGACACTATCAGCTGAACCAGGTGTAACACTTTCGGGGAATCCGTTCAGAAAGCTCTCATGGCCGGACGCAACGCTCCCTGAAGACGGCGAGATCCCCCGGGATTGGACATCAGTAGGATGGCTAGAGGGGCGGGGCTAGGTAGGTAGGGGTGAGTTGGGTCGGAGGCTGGTAGCTTGCAGATGGAACTATTCCTCCACTTCCTGAGCAGGGACATAGGCACAAGCCACTAATCCGCTGCACTCCTCAATACTCATGTGGTGTTCTCTGTGGCGGAGTGGTTAGACTTAGAGCATCTGCCTTTTTTTTCTAGGCCAGACTCCGAATCTGAAGGTCGGTGGTTAAATTCCCCATGCCATCACCTCTGCCAATTTGGATTTCCACCGCTGTGAATAATTTACACCATCACCAAAGGCCAGTTGCTCGTGTACCATGTTTATGTGGTGTCGGAGGTTAAAATTCCAGTGGGTCGCTAAAAGTGTAGGCTCCGACAAACAACCACAATCTGATAAAGGAAAGGCACAGCAATCAGTTGCACCTGCTCTGCTAAGATGTAGTCATTTAATTACGCATGCGCATTCTCCTCACTGTAATACATGTATAGAGACCACCGACATCTCCCCCACCCCCCTCTTCCACCAGCATCAGCTTATCTTCTCGCATTTCCGATTCACTGCGAATTGCTTCATGATCCCCACCGGGCACCAGCCGTCATTTCGACGTTGAAATTACACACAGGCCGCTTCCAAGGTCGACATCGATTCTATGTCCATTTATCGCAGGAGAATCGACAGTTCCAAATTAAGGTAGAATCGACGCTAGAATATGGTCACCATAAAAGCAAACGATAGGTACTGATTAAATCAACGTCACTGGTCAATTTTCAATTTCTCCAACTTAGTTTTTGCTTTAAATGTTTCAATAAAATGGCCGACCGACGTTGATTCGACCTACTTTCGACGAGTGTGCCCAGGATACGATGGCACATCAGGCTGCTGTTCCCCAAATTGTCCGACAGCGACAATATTAATCGGCGATTAGTTGCTCCTAGATTTGTCAACGTTATTTGCGATCACCGATGTCGGTTAATGTACGCTCGGCTTTATAGGGTTGGTGTATTTGCGTGTAGTCTAGATTTAATTTAAGGTGTATATCTAGTTACTTCCGCATCGATCCTTGCTCTTTAAATATTCAACACACCAGGGTAGGCGTTGATTCTATCATACTAATATATACACACACATATATATATATACCATGTGCTTGTGCATAACCTCCAATTAAATCTCTATTGATTACAGTTGAGAACGGCGTATGCAGTACACATACATACAGATGACACTGACTATTGACCAGTGGTAGGCCTCACTACATGAAAGTCAATAGCTCCTTACTCAAAATGGATGTACTTAATCAACGATGATGTATTCAACAACGAAGAATTGTCCTTCCCGTTAAGCCATTTTAACTGAATAATGATTTATTTGTTTGTTGTTTTATATCCTAGCAACAAACTGAATAATGAAGATATTACGTTAGGAATGACGTGACTTTTTTTTATCTGTTCTCTACATCTCAGAATATTATTGTGATTTCAGACTTGGGAAGTCTCAGGGTCATAAGTAGTTACTCCAACATCCGTGAATGATGTATAGGCTGCTAAACAACCTCATAGTACGAGTATCATAAGGCTGGGTTATCTTGGGTAGTTTTGCATTCTCTTCCAGTTCACCAACTATATGCCAATATAGATAAACACTGCACACTGGAACCAGATGCTACATAACTTCTTTTAGTTGATTCATGCAGATTTAGGCTATTTTTAGTTGATTGATGCCTAAACAGTTTTTGCTCGGATTTATCCCTACTGTGGGCATGTCTGAATATATTACTGTCAGGTAGTCATCTTCGGCCATTATATATACTCAGGATATTACGAGCAAGCATCTTTAAGCTACACAGGAGAGTCTGTTGTATGTGGCTTGAATTGCTAGCTTCATTCTAACCAGCTTCCAATATTATGACACAGCAACACCACGCATCAAGTTTTCGGGTGAAACACATTAAAGAAACACCATCATTGTGTCCCTAGGTGGTTGATAATGTACCGATTTAGAACAATACAAAGGAATTAATAACAGTTCCACTGATCGTCTTTACACACACATCAAAGACATTCGCCTAGGACTAAGAGATATACAGGCGGTTTCTTATATTGTGAAAATAAATTTCGTGGATTTGGAGTGTAAATTGTTGGTGAATCTGAACAGACATGTTTCATCTAAAAGGAACGGGCAGAGGCAGGAGGAAATGGGTAGATATGTGTGTGGCAACACGTTGCTGTGTGCTCAGCTGCAATGTGGGGTGTTTGACGCCGAATCCTCCAGGGACCGAGGCTGTCTGAGCTACCTGCGTCCACTCTGTCACTGCCCCGCCTTCTTCGAACGCTCACGAGACCAGACGGGATGGCCGAATGAGTTAGAGCGTTCGGCTCTCGTGTTGGTAGGTCGTCGGGTCGTGGGTTCGAACCCTGGTTGAGTCAAACCAATTACTTAAAAATTGATACTTGTTGCTTCCTAGCCTGGTGCTAGGCATTATTAGGATAGGTTAAGGACTGGCTGGCTCAGTGACAGGATAATGTTACTGTGTGGGATATCAGGTCATGGTGCTGGCAGCCTGAAGTCGCCATGAGTGCACACTGTCACAAGTCGGTAGCCGTCCTGATATGACCTTAGATGTTGCTAGGACGTAAAACAACAAACAAACAAACAACGCATCTCTTAGTTCACACCTCAGTCCTCGCCCCTCCCGCCGCGCCACGTCATTTCGACCGGGTACGGTGGCCGAATCGGTAGAACGCGGGCCTTGCATATGGGTTGATCGGGAGTTCAGTTCCCAGTTGAGTCAAGGCAATGACTTATAAAATTGATACTTGTCGCTTCCAAGGTTGGCACTCAGTATTAATAGGACCGGGTAGCTTAGTGTCAGGATAATGTGACTGAGTGGGATATCGAGTATCAGGTCATGGTGCCAGTGGGCTGATTTCCCAGTGTGGGCAGCACTATACAGTCGCCATGAGTGCGCACTGCTACAAGTCGGTGCCCGTCCTGATATAACCTTAGATGTTGCCGGGATGTAAAACCCCAACAAGCAACCAATCTTCGAACGCTCATACGTCTCTTAGCTCACACCTCAGTCCTCGCCCCTCCCGCTTCCCCCCACCCCCACCCCAGCGCGCCCCATCATGTAGGCAGCGACAGCTCCCCTGCATCCAATAACCATTTACCGCTGAGGTCAATGTCAAGGTCAAGGTCAATGTCAAGGTCACAGTCAAACCAGCGGCTCGTGTATGTCAGGGCAGCCGCATGTCGTCCATCTTAGTTTGCGTCAGGCCCGCATTGTGGCAGCAGCGTGGAGTAGCCGGAAGTCATCAGGGCAGCCACTTCCGGTCGGAGCGATGTCACGTCGAGCTCTGCTGGAGCACGTGGTGCGTGCGTAAGACGGGTCACGTGGGCAGTGATGTCTGAAAGGTTGGCCTCCCGCTGTGATGTGCTGGGCGTAGGTCTGCAGATAGAAAGCAAAGGTCTCGTTAGGGCCTCTGGACTATTATTATCGATGATATCTAGATATATATATATATATATATGTATATAGATATGAAGTGACAGTAGAAGTTCTATCTACAAGATTGCATCAAGCACATTAGTGCAACTTCATATCAACCCTGAAGAATATTCTAGTCGGCAATTAACATTTCAAATGAATGTATGTACATACATACTATATGCTGTATGATAATTATACGAGTATAATAACCCGAAATTCTATACTCGCTCCTCAGCTCCACCCACTGGTGATCGGGTGATGGAGCCTGGGGCTAGTCATCTGCTGATCCAACCTACTCAACCTCAGCTCCGATGGTGGTGCCACCTCCCACCAATCACTATCTGCTCAGTAACCTCATTCACTTACTGCCAATAATTGTATACATGTATATGGGTCACTCTCCTGAAAACTGGCCAGCAGTGTCACATGGAGAGTTAAAATCTAATATTTGAATTTTTAACATTTTTTGGTTGCAAATGAAAGCTGGAAATCTCCCCTTTACATCTATGTAAAATATAAATTGATGAGATAAAAAAATAATGGTGTAGTCCATGATTAAGCTATGTCTTATGGCAGAATAACATGTGTTGCTGAGCTGTAACACACGTTTAGGACACCACACAGTCTGCTTAATAAAAATCTAAGCAGAATTAAATAATGTCATACTTAGAAGCATATTAATCATGGCATAATATACAGAAATATGTAGTGCTTATATTGATAAAAAAAAAAGTAATTCCCAGCCATGCTTTATTCACTGAATAATTAGTGTACAATATTTGTGTGGCATCCAGACACCACCAGTTACATGTGTGATGGAAATTTATGTTATTTCTGAAGACATCAACACTTTAAAAAAAAATTGTAGCATGCATACATGTTAAAAGATACTTCCGTTTTGATTTGGGAACTGTTTTGTTTGATATATCAATGCAATGCAATATGTTAATAAGGATTCAACCACATCCCATGTGTCATGTTACAAATGGTTGACTGTAAAATGTTTTTTTTTGGTACAAAAACACTTCTTAACTAAAAAGACAAGTTGCACCCAGTTTATTTTATTTCCCTTATTTCTTTCATCAAATCTGAACACGAATATGAAAAGTATAAGGACAAAAATAAGTAGGAAGTTTTGTTATTGATGTTTTAAAATTTCATCCCATGCTGACCAGTTTTCAGGAGAGTGACCCATATATGCTACATTTGCATTGCGTGATGCGTTTCTAATTATATACCACCGTTATGGTAAACAACATGATAGTGATGCTCAATTTGAATCAGCTATACCTCATCCTACGTAAAAATAGGTCGCACAATTCCTCTGCGGTCAAGTAAAGAAGGAGGCACACATTATATTATCACCAATTCTGCATAAATGTATAATATAATGCAACATTGAAATGTGTGTGACTTTACCATCTGCCATTTATGCAAATAACGTCAAACCCGACCCACAATGCCGATCATTTGGACCGGGTTTCTCAGTGCTGCCACATAGCGAATTCGCAGAATTTGTCTAACAGAGTTCGCTATTTAAAAAAAAATATGTAATTTTTTTTTTTTTATTGAGGCTGTATTTATACTGTCCATAGCATATAAGCCTGGGTATTCAGGCTTGTTTTCAATGCTGGCCAGCTGTAGTGTCAGTGTTATCTTATCATACAGTAGCTGCTGATAAGTTATTTGATTGCCTGCATTTCAGCAGCAGATAGATAGTTGGTTGGTATGGTTAGTAATCTATGTTAATTTTTTTAGATTTTCTTGGCATATATGTGTTTTATTTTTTCTACTCTTACTACTAGACTAGCCTACTCCTATTTACATATCATAGGCTTGTACGTAGCTGTGTGGTGTGCTATCTGGCTACTTTTGGCATGGTTACCTTCCATTGGGCGTCCCGCTGGTGGGCCATGACATATCACATGCCCTTTTGCAGTGCAGCTTAGTGGGGGTTTCCTAGCCATATTTTGCACAGATATTTTTTGTATGTTTTTAGGTCAGGAATTTGTCATTCCTTTACTGTTTGGATATTCCACACCTTGGCAGCCATTTCCAGCATGCTTCTCTCGTGAGCTTTTATTTGGCTTCTGGTCTGCTTTTAGTAGTGGTGCATTATTTGCTCTAGGAGCCCTTTGTGGTTTTGTTAGGAGTTTATTGTCTTGACTATAGCTGTATGCTAATGTTTTCAGATGAATTATTCTCCTATTTTCTAGTAGTTTTACTTTGGTTCTTTTGTGTATGTCATAGGTGGGGTGGAGCTTGTCTACTCTGAGGCAGATTTTCAGGGCTCTGTTCTGAAGTGTTTGCAGTTTTTGTAGAAGTTCTTTTTTCGCACCCATGTAGTTTACATATCCATAGTCAAAATAGGGGAGCAGCATGCCCTTGAAGATTTTTATTGACATTTCTTGTGTCATGTAGTCTCTTAGCTTTGCAAATAGCCACAGTTTCTGGTTTACCTTTTGGACAATTTTGTTTATACATAGGTTGTCGTTTAGTTGGCTGTCCAACTGAAGGCCTAGGTATTTGTAATGGTCAACATTTTCTAGTGTTTGGTTTCCTAGCTTACATTGTAGTTTTCTTTCTGGCATTTGTTTATGTGAGAAGAGAACTGTTTTTGACTTGCTTGTGTTGATGGTTATTTTGTTGGACTCACACCACTCATCCAGTTTTAGTAGGAGCTTGTTTAGTTTAGTTATTACCTCCTCTTCTGTGGTGCCATTTGCATATATGACTGTGTCATCTGCATATAGTTGGACATTTTTCTGCATATAGTACCATTTTTCAAGATCATTTATGTAGATTATAAAGAGTACTGGCCCCAACACTGACCCTTGGGGTACACCACATGTGACAGGTTGGTTGTCTGATAGTGTATTGTTTATTTTTGTTTTCTGTTGTCTGTTGTTCAGGTAGCATTGTATCCAGTCCACAGTGTTGGATTTTATGCCCATGGATTCTAGTTTTTCCAGTAGTATTTTATGGTCTACTGTATCAAATGCTTTACTGAAGTCAATGAAAGCTGCTCCAACTAATTGTTTTTGGTTCATTGACGCCAATATGTCATTTGTTAGGTTAGCTATTGTTTTAGATGTGGAGCGCAGTTTCCTGAAACCCCCTTGTCTTTCGTTTAGCATATCGGTTTTTTCCAGGTGTTCATTTATGTGTCTATGTAACACTTTTTCAATGAGCTTGCCTGGGGTTTGAAGAATCGATATTGGCCTGTAGTTTCCCATGTCTTGTCTGTCTCCACTTTTGTGAATAGGGGTAATGGTTACCAATTAGTGAAGTGTCAAATATCCAGGTGCTAGTCCCAGTATTAGATGTAACAAGGTATTATCCCAGCCCGGCCTGAGCAAGCATCAGTATACACAGCATCCAATGGGAAGAGACTGACACACCACTTTTGTTGCATGTCATTGTCACATCACATCATATTATGCAATAATTATGGCATAAATGTGCGATTTAGTATTTGATATACATTAGTAATCATATGGAATTTAACTAACTCCCTTAGGGTGATGCCGTCTGTCCTATTAGTATTTCTGCAGTATTTTTTCTTGAAGATTTATACTGCCTATCATGGATAAGTCTGAATAGACTTGTTTTCAGCATTAGACAGTTTGTCGATAGAAAGCCCGAGCCTACACTTTACCGACCCAAGGGATTTTTAACCTCCCACATCACATAGACATGGTATGAGAGCAACTGGCCTTTGATGACGCTGTAAGTTATACACGGCGGTGGAAATCCGAATTGGCAGCGGTGGGGGGCATGGGGAATCGAACCATCGACCTTCAGATTAGGAGTCTGACCTAGAAAAAAGTCACACTCTAACCACTCCGCCACAGAGAACACCAACAACTGATTTAATTCCCCAAATTTAGATTCACAGTGTGTGTTTGGTGTGTGGGATACAAATAAAATACTTCTGAATGTTTGTTTGTGACAATAACTACAGCATCATGTCCTTCCAATGCCATTTGTACATTTTTAATAGTAAACTCAACACTCTTTTTGATTGAGATTTTAGCTATCCCAACACCCTCCTTAGCACTTCCATAATCGTAACTGGATATTGCAGCCCTTATATATATTATCTACAAATCTTCAACTTTAAGGTATCTCATTTCATAATGGATGCTGAAAATAAGTATTGAATATAGCCAGCATTATTGAAATATTAGCATTATCTAAATGTTAGCATTATTAAAATGTTAGCATTATCAAATTTTTAGAATTACTATTAAATGCTTCTAATTCCAAGTTTAATGATATTATACCGTACAAGTGGAAGCTAGTTTTATTTGCCTTGCAAAAGGAGTCTTTAATTTCCTATAACTGCACACAGCCGATGCATATTTAATGAAGTGCGTGGAGAAAAACATTGTACCTTCGGTGAGCGAGAAGCAATTTATTACCTTAGTCGAATCAAAATATTATTCATTATTCATGATTGTCCTTGCTTAAATAGGATCCGAGCTCTACTGTACCAATCTAATCCACATTTCGCAATTAAATGTTCCATTCCGTATTATATGTCTAGGCGTTCAGATAAAATGTGACATTTCATGCATAAGAATATATATTGTGGTACAAGAAGAGCCGGCTTGGATATGCCTCATCTGGGATTAGGTTCACCCATCTCTTAGGACCGACCGGGGAGCGGGACGTAGCTCAGGTGGTAGAGTGTCCACCTGTGAAGGTGTCGGTCATCTTATCAATCATGATCGGTGGACCCATTTGCAGTTTCTGCTATCTTCTGTTCCAACCAGTGGTCCATAACTGGTTCAGCAAAGGCTGCAGTATGTGATGTTATGTCTGTGGGAAAGTGTATGTAAAAGACCCATTGCTGCTTATCGGAAAGAGTAGCCGATGTGGTGGCAGCAGGTTTCCTCCAAAGAAATATGTCAGAATGGCCATATGTTTGACGTCCAATATCCGATGATACAAAAATCAATGTGCTCTAGAGGAGTCTGTAAATAACACAAGCCTTTTTGAGGACCGACTGAAGCTGCGACCCAGCTTCTTTGCATGACCGGAAATGGGGTGCTTGTTCCACTCAGCCCCACCCTTCACCACATGCGTTAATACCTGAAGCTTTCTTTGAACCCATAATAAACATGGGTCCTGGGGACCAAATTTTGTTGGGTCCTTGTTGCGGCTTTTATTTCCGGTGAAGATTTGAGTCAAATTGGGTTGCTAAATCGTCTGCATATATGCTGTATAAGAATTATACAGCATATATGCAGACAACCCGCCCCCCCCCACACCTCCTCAGCTACCCCCTCAGTCATCGAGTACTGGAGCCTGGGCTTGTCATCTACTTGTATAATTTCCTGATAATTAGACATTGGCGGAGGTGTGAACTAGTCTATAGTAATTACAATTGTTATATGAAAAGGTAAATGATATATAGGGCCAGAGGCATTAAGGTATTATGTGGTGCTGGTGATCCTTTGCTGAGTTTTATATAGACATTACGTAGTTATAGATAGTATGAGAGGGGCACTACTTTTAGTGTGACAGAGCCTTAGCAGCTCTGCTCACATACCCCCTCCCCCCCAACTGTTATTTATGGATCAGTGCACACCCAGACACCAAAGGGCACTGTAACCATAAACAACCAAGGCTTGGATACAAGCATGTTGAATGTTCCTTTGTTGATTGGAGAATGCCTACTGCTGATTGGAGGAGCTGGTCAGGTGTGACAGCCATCTTGGATTCATGAACCTATATAATAATAAACCTGAGGGTGAAAGCTCTCTGTCTTTCTGTGCACTTTCTACTCTACCTTTCACTTGCCTGTAGTGATTTCATATTTAGCCTACCTACACAACTACAGCTGCCAGCTGTCGACTTTACATACTGCTCCACCGGGCGTGGTGGCCTAATCGGTAAAGCGGGGACCCCGCATGCGGAAGGTCAGGAGTTTGGTTCCCAGTTAAGTCAAACCAATGACTTTAAAATTGATACTTGTCACTTCCTAGCCAGGCACTCGGTATTATTAGGATAGGGCAAGGACTGGTTAGCTCAGTGTCAGGATAGTGTGACTGAGTGGGATATTGGGTCATGGTGCTGGTGACCTGATTTCCCAGTGGGGCAGCACTATAAAGTTGCCATGATTGCGCCCTGTCACAAGTCGGTACCCAGCCTGCTATGCCCTAAGATGTTATTAGGACGTAAAACAACAACAACCAATCACACTCTTCGGGGCGTCACATAAAAACGTGTGCAGCCTGTAAGCCTTGACTATGATTAGGAATAAAGTGATGTTTTGTTCAATCCTGCTTTCTCGTTCTTTGTGCCCGTGCCAGCAATGTCCTTCTTTGTTTGTATTATAAAATACATATAATTGCAGAATTCTGGTACTATTGCCTATGCACTGGCCTTAAGCAGGTTGATTAATTATTATTAGGGAGAGAGCTTTGGCCTCAGAATTTTCACAGGGGTCAGGTTAAATAGAGTAGGGAGGGAGAACAAAAAAGTTGGTTTTATTTAACGACGCCTCTGGAGCACTTTGATTTTTATCATCGGCTATTGGACATCAAACATATGGTCGTTCTGACATATTTCTTTGGAGGAAACATGCTGCCGCCATATAGGCTATTCTTTCTGATAAGCAGCAAGGGGTCTTTTATATGCACTTTCCCACAGACAAAAGAGCACATACCACAGCCTTTGATGAACCAGTTATGGACCACCGGTTGGAAAGGACAATAACCCAAACTGCAAATGTCTTCAGTGAGCAGGATCGAGCAGATGACCCACACCTTCACAGGTGGACACACTGCCTGAGCTAAGTCCCGCTCCCATAGGGAGGGAGAATACATACCGTGTATATACACTATTGTAGATATTTCCCTTTAAACACCTTATATCCACGCTGACATGTATTATACGTTTCAGGTTGTTTTGTATAGTCTTGTCAATGGTGTGTATACATGGACGGATCCAATATATCGAAATGGACGTTCCAAATGCCGAAATTGAAGACAATTTTCAATTAAACTTATCTTCTCGCTGCCTGCTGGATGTCATTCACAATTCAAACAATGGTCTAAGCGTTCTCTGTGGTGGAGTGGTAAGAGTGTCTGACTTTTTTATATGTCAGACTCCTAATCTGAGGGTCGGCGGTTCGATTCCCCATGCCCCCAACTCTGCCAATTTGGATTTCCACCGCTGTGTATAACTTACAGCGTCATCAAAGGCTGGTTGCTCTCATACCATGTCTATGTGGTGTGGGAGGTTAAAAATCCCTTGGGTCGGTAAAAGTGTAGGCTCAGGCTTTCTATCGACCAGCAGTGGAATGATGAAGACCAGTTGTCTATGACTGAAATTTCCCCTGCTTAAACAACTAATGGACCCCCCCCCCCCCAAAAAAGGAGAAAACGTTCAAATTCATTTTCGGATCGCTTTTCAGATTGGTTAAATTTGATCAATGTTAATATTAGGATGGGAAACGGGGAGGAATCATTAGCTTAAGTATGGTTCAACGTTGTGAATACCATTGATCTTTTCTTATACAACGTCTGGTCTATGACCATTTGAGGGTTGATGTCTTAGCAGCATCAAAGGTCATATCAGAACGAGAACCGACTTGTGATAGTTCACAGTCATGGCGACTTTATAGTGCTCCCCCACTGAGCCCAAACCACATGCACCCTGACACGATATCCCACTCACTCACATTATGCTTATCATGAGCAAACCAGGCATTGTCCTATTCTAGTAATGCCGAGTGCCACACAATGTAAAATGATATATCAATCCTGGAAGTCACTGGTTTCATTCGGCCGGGATTCGAACCCCCGGCCTTGCACGCGGGAAGCCATCTAGCATTCTTACCGATTCGGACATCACGTCCAGTCCTCTATGCCAGACCATAGCAGACTAAGAATATTTGGTGTAATAAACACTTTTTTTTAAAAGGCTGAGGGTTGCAAAGCAACAAATAAATGTGGCCCTCAAAACTTTGGGAGGAATCTAGATAAAGGATTCACCCGGTACTCGCAGTACACGGGTGAAGACCAGCCCTATATAAAAACGGTCGAAAAATCAGGCTAATGAAAGGAGGGAGTCTTTATGAGAGCCTAATTTCACAATCTAAGAAGCAACATTTATTCTTTGTATATGTCTTCATGTTTACCCGCTACTTTTGAGTTGGAAAATATAATAAAACATATACTTTAATCCAATTTAAAAGTGAAATCGACGCCGTTCTCTGGCTGCCATCTTGTCTTTTTGCATTCTCTCCCATTTCACCAACTCTGTACAGATAGAAGTAGCCATTTGATACTGGAACCAGAGATTACACTTTTTGTTCCGTACTAAAGCAGTTTTCGCCAGCTTTTATATAGGGTTGGTATTCACCCCTGTACTGCAAGTATGGGGTGAATCTTTTATCTAGGAGGTATCCAGATCACCATTACCAATCACTCCCCCCCCGACTACGCATCCCTACCCACACTATCATACTCCTGGATTGTCCCTGGAGTGTGTTTTTTTGTGATGGCTTATTTACCCCGCCCATAACATAAGTAAGTCGCATCGCAGCTTGTTTTCAACACTGAACAGCAATAATCTCAATTTGGTAGTTGCCTTGCCATCTTAGCTGTTAGCGCTGAGCGTTAATTATGTTAGTTTAGTTGGTGTCACATTTGCAACATTTTGGTATAGACTTACCCCACGTGCTAGTGTTAGTAGGGATACTCAGTTTACGCTGTGACTTTGTGAGATCGGGGTATGAGGTCATTATTTAAAACAGAGTGTATGACACAGATGAAGCTCCAACCTGCATATTGTCGTCTGGTCTGACTGCGTTTTGTGATGGAACGTGTTCTAATGGCATGCACCAGTTTAATGGGGTCACGGCGTGTCTATTTGTTGTTGTTGTTGTTGAAGATTTATACTGCCTATCATGGATAAGCCTGAATAGGCTTGTTTTCACCATTAGACAGTTTGTCGATAGAAAGCCCGAGCCTAAACTTTTACCGACCCAAGGGATTTTTAACCTCCCACACCACATAGACATGGTATGAGAGCAACTGGCCTTTCATGACGCTGTAAGTTATACACAGCGGTGGAAATCCAAATTGGCAGAGATGGGGGCACGGGAATCGAACCACCAATAGCCCGCCGTGCCGTCTGATGCGCATTGTCACCCCGGTGTAACGATTTCAACTTCCCCCCTTCCCAAGTTCCCCCCTGGGAATCTGAAAACGTTTTTAACTTCCCTCCGGGGAAATTAAAAACGTTTTCAGATTCCTGGGAGGGGGAACTTAAAAATAGTTTTCTGATTCCTCCCCCAATTTTCAAATTCCCCCTTCCGGGAATTTAAAATTGTTTAAAAAACTTTAAAAAACGTTTTAAATTTCAGACCTATAATATTTTTTTCTTAACCATCTTGGAGACTTTTTGTGTCATTTGTGGTTAAATATGTTTTATTGTACTAGTAATAATTTCCATTATGCTATTCTCTGTATATTATAATATTTGTCATGAAAAATAACAAAAAATAACAAAAATAAAGAAAATTCCCCAAAAATGGGGGGGGGGGAAGTTAAAACGAGGGAGGGAATTTGAAAATGTTTTTAAATTCCCGGGGGGGAACTTGAATATGGGGGGAATTTGAAATCTTTACACCGGGCCGCCATTGGAGCTGAACGCAAGCAGCGCCCCCTGTAGTCGCATATAGCCGGCTTCTGCTGAGCAGCAATAGGCCTTTTAAGCTAAGAATCCACATACACGGTATGCGGTATGCGAATACAAATGCAAGTGGGATAGAAAATGGAAAAGCATGCACATGCACAATGGTGCTTCCAAGTTCCATATGTCCAGATGCGAATACAAATGTGAATGCGGCAAGTAGATCGCTCCATGGACTGATCGGTGCAAATTCAAACATGAATGCTGCTGAATTTGCCATAGAGCAAACAGGAACTTTGACTTTCCTTCACACATTTCGAGCAAGAAATACCGAAAATGGCATGGGTATCTATGCTGCATGCCACATACACATTCGCATGTACAGTACAACCCTGTTAAACCAAGCTCGGTTAAACCAAACGATCGGTTAATCCAAACTTTTTCGGCGGGCTGCCAAAATACTACCATTTATCATATAAAAAAGTTGGTTAAACCAAAGTAGGTTAATCCAAACTATCGGTTAATTCAAACAAAACTGTCTGGCCCCATGCCACTTCCGGTACGGTTAAACCAAGATTTCATGTGATTATAGGGTGATAAATGGTAGTATTTTGCCGGGCCGCCGAAACAAGTTTGGATTAACCGACAGTTTGGTTTAACAAGGCTTGGTTTAACGGGATTATACTGTATATGCATAAAGAAAACAATAATC
Source organism: Branchipolynoe longqiensis (assembly GCA_030323885.1). NCBI lineage: Eukaryota > Metazoa > Annelida > Polychaeta > Phyllodocida > Polynoidae > Branchipolynoe > Branchipolynoe longqiensis. Next base: position 72,155,111 of record CM059191.1, read on the forward strand.
AAAGTGTCCACATACTTTGTATATTATTATTACATTCATAATGCACCTGCGTTTTTGCAAAGTGAAGTCAAAGTCGAAGCCAAAGCTCGGTTAAACCAATGATCGGTTAATCCAACCAAATGTCTAGGGTCCCTTCAAGTTTGGTTTAACGGGGTTATATTGTGTATAGAATCTTAGCTTTAGGGTTTGTCCACAGTTGTCAACTTTTCACAGTCGTATAAAGGATATACCATGGAGACGGGGGTCGGCAGTGAAATACGACTTTCATTATTTAATGTTGATATTTCTTCCACGATTTTTATTTAATTAATTTTTTATACATTTTTAAGCGGAGGTTTTTCAGTCATGGAAAATTGCTCTTCCTCATTCCACTGCTCCTTGCCCTAGTCTAGTAATGCGGAATGCCAGGTTAGGTAGTGAAAAGTATAAACTTTAAAAGTGTTTGGTTTGACTCGACCATGGTTTGAACCCAGAGGTTCAAACCCTGGTTGAGTCAGGGGTTTAACCCCCATAGGTTCAAGCCCCATAACCTACCAAAGTGGAAGGTGGGTGGTGGCCACTCCATCTAGGTCTGTAGCAAAATGTTGATGTGACATTTGTTTTCGGGACCGCCCTTCATCCACACCTCTCTCTATCTCCTCTCTGCTGGGTATGCTCCTCCTTGATAATGTCTAAACAGAGTTCCAGGAGGGGGAGCCCGCCAGCATTTCACTTTCTACTCTTACTCTGTCCTTGTCACCATAGAGCAAATAGACATGGTCCTTTGACTTAACTCTCCTCATTTCTCTTTCCCATACTCTACCCTTTTTTTTCTTCTCCCGGGCTTTCTTCTCCCCCTGATCAAGGGAGTTGTTTGCTTGGGTGTGGTCCTGAACCTTATCGTTTCTCTCGCTTTGTTCTTATTGCTGGATGGAACCTGCTGGACCCACCTTTACCCGTCCCTTCCTCCTGAACCCTTGCTACTGTTACTGGATATGAGTGCTCTGCTACCGCTGGACCGGAGTGATTCGGGGCCGCCCCAATGCTTCGCCGTTTTGAATCTTATAAAGACACCCCCAGCTTCTACAAACCTCCCACCTGAAGATTAATCTTCAAACAAAGATTGGACCGATTTATCGGGGGCTTTCTATATTGCTGCAGTTTTGCAGCCAGTAACTGTCATAAAGTTACGAACCCCCCAATAAGCTAAGCTAAGATGTGTGCTACTTTGGGGATTGGCGGCGGAGGGGGGGTGGGGGTGGAGGGGGACTGGAGGAGAGCGACATACTGGAAAAGTAGCACTCTTTGTACTACCTTGAAAATGTTGACATCTGTCTATGGCCCCTTTATTGGGCTCTTAAGTAACATGCACCATCAAGGGAGCACGGTCGATGGTAGATAAAAGATTCACCCCATACTTACAGTACAGGGGTGAAAACCAACCCATTAGAAAAGCTGGTGAAGAATTTCGATATGCTGGGGAAATTAATTGAGTGAATAATGTCTTAATTTTAGAAGCAATATTTATTCTTTATATATGTTTTTATATTTCCCTGCTACCTTTGAGTTGAAAAATGTAATAAAACATGCAGTTTAATAAGATTTAAAAGTGAAATCGACGGCGTTCTCTGGCCGCCATCTTGTCTTTTCGCATTCTCTCCCATTTCACCAACCCTGTGCCGATATAAGTAACCATTTGACACTGGTGCCAGGCATTCTACTTCCTGTTCCATACTAAAGCTATTTTCGCCCATATTTAGACTACGTTGTCGTTCACCCCTGTACTGTCAGTAGGTGGTGAATCTTAACAGATTTGCATATAGCCATATCATATACGGTACTAACTACTTACTATCCATGTTGGATATTATCCTTCAAGATAATTAATTACTCTTGCACAACTGTGTGTTGGACTTCTACGTTCTAGCAATATTTAGGGTCATACTTATTATCCTGATGCTGAGCAAACTAAATCTAGCGCTATCCTATTAATGCCCAGTGCCAATCTAGGTAACGACATACAATACATTTTATAAGTCAATGTGGTTTGACTCGGCCGGTGTTTCAAACCCACAACCTTCTGTCCGGTAGATAATTCAGATATTAGAACAGGCTTCTTCTGATAAAATACCAAATGTTTCTAGGGGGTAAAATCTCCGTCACCCACTCAGGCACCCAGTAATTTTGACGGAATAAGTAGTACTAAGTAGTATGGTCAATTTCAATTTGAAGCAGGCATATCTAGACTGACAGTGCATTAATAATATAGTGGTGAGTGAGAGGTTGGGGTTTTCGTCCATAGCAGCATCTGAGGTCATATCTGGACCAATATCTCACTCAGTCACATTATACTGGCACTGAACCAGCCGGGTGTTTCATCCTATCCTAAAACTACTGATTGCCAGGTAACAGGGTAGCAGTAAGTATCTGGGTTTGAATCGGGGTTGACTGTGAGGGTAGTTCTTCTACAAGATGGCGGGATCCAACGAAAGATCACCCCGATTGTAGCGTTAATCCAGATGTGTCCATCTACAAAATATGGAACCGTTCCAGGTCCCCAATCGACAGAATTCAAGGGAAATGTTTGTGTAATGTACGGCGACCTTATTGCGTGACACAACAAACTGGTTTAAACAAAATCTGTAACGACTCCTAAGACATTATCTGAGCTATAAAAGAAAACAGGCATCATTTCTCAAATGAAGATTAATGAAGCTCTTTTGACGACATAACTGTTACCACATTTCACCAACCTCACTTTCATGAAACGACCAGACGGGATGGCCGAATGAGTTGAGCATTTGTCTCCCATTTTTGTAGATTGTGGGATTCCAACTCACCAGTTCGAACCCTGGTTGAGTCAAACCGATGACTTAAACATTTATACTTGTTGCTTCCTAGCCAGGCGCTCAGCATTATTAGGATAGGGCAAGGACTGGTTGGCTCAATGTCAGGATAATGTGACTGAATGTGATATCAGGTCATGGTGCTGGCAGCCTGATGTCCTAGTGGGGCAGCACTATGAAGTCGATATGAGTGGACACTGTAACAAGTCGGTACCCGTCCTGATATGACCTTAGATGTTGCCAGAACGCATAACTCCAATAACCAACCAACTTTCATGAAATGTTCATCATCGCACATGATCCACTTCTTTTTAACTGTTCACTTTTCATTAATCACTGTATTCATACTAAATTGAGACCCCTATATCTTGTTCCCACTCTACTCATATTAATTAATGCATTCTCATCGTGATAAGGACACTACTGCCGTTGCTGTAATATGAGGAGTCAAGATTCCTGTAACTATGGATATTTCTGTGTTACAAAGTCCATAGGAAATGGTCTTTACCAACGTCATCATTTAAATTTTCTGAACAAAATAATCCATTTTAATACCTTAAAAATAGTATTGATAGAGACTGTGACTACTAAAAAAAGTTAATCTGGTTATATTTCTCGATGCCTCTGGAGCACATTCACTTTTTTTTATTGTGTCATTGGTTATTGAACATCAAACATATAGTCATTCTGCCATAATTCTTTCCAGGAAACCCACTGCTGCCACATAGGATACTCTCTCCGACAAGCAGCAAGGGGTGTTTTATATGCACTTTCCCACAGACAGGGCAACACATACCACAGCCTTTGCTAAACCAGTTGTGGAGGACTGGTTCAAAGTAAACAGCATCTACTAATACTAATGATTAATGATAATTGTACCTAGCAAACATTCTAGTAAACTCGCAGAATCCGCATGGTTTAGATTTGTTGTCATATATTTTAAATGAATATTTTCGGTTGACCTTCTAATCCTCTTTACATTAGGTAGGACTAAGAGTACCCTGATTTAAATTGACAATTTTAGAGATATTTAAAGAGGAAACATGTTACATGAATTTGATGTGCACACCAAAATGCTGGACATGATAGGCGTGCACAACGGCAGCAGTGAGAGGCTCTAATAAAGTTGTAGTCTAATGATTGATTGTTTCTGTCATGATTCTTATAAATACATGTATTAGACTGAGCGATGTGTACTATGCTACTTTAGCATGAAGGAATTTTTATTTGAAGGGTTATCTTCGGAGACATTTGAAGTACAAATATCAACAATTAATTGTGGCATACACATTGAAATTCTAGATTGATTGATTGATTGATTGGTGGTTGTTTTACGCCGTGTCGGCAGCATAGGCCATATTCACGGTGAGAAATGTTTGTTTTTTTGTTCAAACTATTGCTTTTACATGTAAAAGCAGACAATCAATTATGTGCCAATAGACACTCATTAAATTAGAAAGCTCACAATCATATATTTGTGGTCAAGGGAAACAAATTCCCATAGAAAAAGAAAGTTTCATTAATAATTGATAGAATCTATTTAGTAAACTATATGAGGTGGTACAGTCCAGCTGCCCTCAAAATGGCTAAAATGTTTTCCTGTTTTACCTTAGTAAAAAGGTCATGCATACTGTCTGCAGTGTAGAACTGTTGGCGCAGGGCCAACAAATTCTAGATATTGTAGGCTTGAGCAGTGACTGGTTCTAGTAAATTTACGCAGTGTTCCTTTTATGCAGTAGTACCTATTTAATAGGTGTAAACCAGTAGGTAAAATGGATATTTAGGGGGATCAAATCTGGGTAATTGTTTTGGTTTCGAAAAGCTGATGCTTTAATCGGACTATAGACCTATTTCATATGACGTCAGCATAGGTATCTAGGTCAGTGTGCGCACTGTTTGGCTGCAGGACGACACACTGTCACACTGCAAACTCAATGGCTATGAGCAATCTTCATACAGAAAAAGTGAAATATCTCTAAAACCACACCACCTAGAAACAAACTGCCTGGTACACATATAGAAAACGTATTCAACGAACAGATTATATTAAATTTATAAGGGTTGAGGTCTGTCTTTCTAGTAATTTGCAATAAAATAGACGTTTTGCACTGCGCGTACCCGCAAACTCAATGCATTATCAATGGTCGTGAGCAATCTTCATACAGAAAATGTGAAATATCTCTAAAACCAAACCACCTAGAAACAAACCGGTTATAGAAAACATATTCAACAAACATATTATATTAAATTCATAAGTTTTGGGGTCTGTATTTCTATTAATTTTGAATAAAATTAACGTTTTGCACTGCGCGTACCAGCAAACTCAATGGCAGTGTGCCTTCGTTCTGCAGCCAGGCTGCGCGTGCATACACAATGTTTTTAAACATTGAAAGGGGTCTATGCATTGACTTATTTCTATGTTTGTTTGTTTGTTGTTGTTGTACGTCCCAGCAACAAGCAAGGTCATATCAGGAAGTGTACCGACGTTTGACAGTGAACACTCATGGCGACCTTATAGTGCTGCTGCACTGCGAAACCAGACCGCCAGCACCATGACCTGATATCCCACTCAGTCACATTATCCTGACACTGACTCAACCTTACCCTATCCTAATATAATGTCGAGCGCCAGGCTAGGAAGCGACAAGTATCAATTTTTAAGTCATTGGTTTGACTTGACAAGGATTCGAACCCACGAACTCATTGGTTCGGATCTCCCGATTTCTCAAAACAGGAGACGGACACTCTATTCATTTTTATTTCTATGCAGTAATACAACTTTAATGGGTGCACACGTATCGATGTAGTATAAAATCTAGGACTTCTCAGCCAAGGAAACAACTAGAGAGATGTGGATAGAATGATTGCATCAGCGAACCGAGATGGTTAGGGCAGCCGCCTCAGAATTGCTAGAAGTGTGGGTTCGAATCCCGTTCTAGGTGCAATATTTCCTTTTGCTTACATCACCCCCCACCACCACCACATTACGTAAATGCTTTGATTTCAATAATGGTATGCTTTCGTGAGGTATAAAGTACTTATACAAATAATATTCATGTATGTAATCATCCTGTGTGTGCTTGTTAATAATGTTCTGCTACTCAACTATTGCTCCTGTAACCTCCATTTGACATGCTCCTTTGTATTCTGGGTTACTGGAAACTGGGGTGCAGCCTGGACAGTGGGAAGTCTGCTTCCAAGCAGCTCGCCTAATTCCCCTCCTTCCCTCCAGGTGCCTCCTCACCCACCTGCTATCTGCCCATTTCACCACCGATTTAGCTCAATAAAATTAAAGGTAGGTCTTAAGGGCCAGCCAGAGTTATAGGCTCAAGCCATCCAAAGATGTCTTGTCTCCATTTCTGTTATGGAAGGAATTAATAATATCAAATTATGCACATTTAAACCATGTGAATTTCAAGACTCATATCCACAGTGTATGTCACCTTACTCACACAGGCCCCATTCAACATATATATTAATAGCCATGCATTGTCCAGCCCTGCTGCCATGTGGGTGTACTTAATCACACGTCCGTACCACATCTCCTACCCACGCAGCTGGCCGTGGCCACTAACTCAACCCTGGTGGTATATATATATAAATTATATATATATATATATGGGTTATTCCCCAAAACTGGGCACCACATATTTGGTCTCCACGTTACGATGCTGATAAGTAAATCTTTGGTTTATTGATAGCAAGTCAAATAATTATTGTAGCCTCTGTCTATTAGGTACGTTAGCAGTTCTCCATCTATTGAATTTATCCCACAAAAGATATCAAAATTATAATTGTATGATTTTGCGCTAGAGTGAAAATGTGAAAATTTACACATTGACACCATACATGTACCAAACTTTTTTTCAACTTATTTTTTGATTTTGTTCTTGTAAGTCATAACTTTGTCTGCTTAACAGTAATCAAGAAAATCTTGGTTGACTATGTTGTATATGTTAAAATGAGGTTCTGGATGTGTCTTTGATTTTCATGTTACACAAGTGATATTAATGTATTGCTCAATTTGTATAAGATCTAATTCAAAAAGTGAAATTCATTTTTTTCAACTCTGACATATGTACAACATGCAACCCTTCATAGGACATTGGATTAGGCTATTATTTGGAAGGACTTTTGCTTTTATTTGGAAGGATTTCACTTTTGATTTCCATGTCACACTTTTGTGCACAGTTTTAGAGAATGACTCATATATATATATATATATATATATATATATATATATATATATATATATATATATATATAAACGCATTAGCTGGCCTGTCAGCACCCACCAACAAAGTAATAATAACATTCCTGCAATCTGGAGAGGTGAGGCGGGAGTAGCATAATTAATTAATCGTCCATCGATGTTGCAAACTGGCTCCTTTTATTTAGCTTGCATACCTCCCAGATGTGACCAAATAAATGTTCCCATTCCAGGTCATCTGAACTTCTCAAATAGGGTATGCAGGAGCATCGATACATTGTCTCAATGTATGCCCCCGTCCTGATATGACCTTATATGTTGCTAGGACGTAAAACAACAAACAAACAATGTATGCCCAGGCGAACAATTTCTCTCGGTGCCATATTTTATTTCCATGTTAAATCTTTTATAACGTACACCTTTATTTATATTTTGCGCTCACAATTTTCTCATCATCATCATCATCATCATCATCATGCTGTCGGTCGCGATGTGACAAAGCCTGCTTTCATTACTTTCCTGTATGTTATATGCAAACAATGTGCCGTTTTTTCCATACTAAATCGTTCATAATATGACCTTTTATAAGTAATGTGCTAAACCAGTTTTGCAATTTCCTGTAACCGCAAGTAAACAATTTTGTGGTTGACATTTTTTCAATTTCTGGCTACGCCCTGGGTAGGATATATAGACCTGGTGGTTTAAGCAAGCCGGGTATAGGTTGGGCGTCGTGGTGGGAGGCATATGGCAGGCACCATTATGTATCACGTGATGTTGACCAGAATACCAGACGCAGCTCTAATATGGGGGATGACAAATATGCCAGGCGCTACCAGCTCACACCCCCCACCCCAAATATAGCTTATTTAATTAATCACTTCAATGTGGTAAATCATATCTCTTCTATATATTCAGAAGTTAATCTGTTTATTCTGTAGATATTTGCAGCATTACTAGGATAGGATTACTGGTTAGCTCAATATCAGGACATTGTGACTGAGAGGGAAATCAGATTATAGTGCTAGCGTCCTGGTCTCCAAGTGGGGCAGCACTATTAAGTCATCATGAGTGCGCAACGTTCCAAGTCGATACCCATTATGATATGATATTAGATGTTGCCAGGACAAATCCGAACAAACAACAAAATACAACTCTAGGCCTATATGTTTACTATTGACTGAGTGATGTCTCGAAACCAGTGGTCCACAACTAGTTAATCAAAGGCTGTGGTATGTGCTGTCCTGTCTGTGGGAAAGTGCATATAAAAGACCCCTTGCTGCTTATCAGAAAGAGTAGCCTATGCGGCAACAGTGAGTTTCCTCCATAGAAATATGTCAGGATGACGATACATTTGACGTCCAAAAGCCGATGATAGGAAAATCAATCTGCTCTAGAGGCGTCGTTAAATGAAAAAGCTTTACTTTAAGTGAAATGTTGAAGGAGAAAATGTAATCTGAATACATATTGAATGTTTATATATTTTATATATTATATATATTATATTTCAATAAGCCAACCTCATAAATCCATGACTGATTTGATACGCCATAGATCATATAATATCCATTCATTGTCCACTCCTATTTGCTTTCACCTCTTCATATTAATAATATAACATTTTTAAGTGTTCCGACTAGCAGGAGTCAATCTAAGATATTTTATAATAAAACCATCGACCAAACACAGTGGCCCAATCGGTAGAGCGCAGGCTTCCCGTGCACAAGGTCGAGAGTTCGAATCCCAGCCGAGTCAAACTATGACTTACTAAATCTACACTTGTCGCTACATAGCTTGGTACTCAGCATAATTAGGATAGGACAAGGACTGGTTAGAAGAGTATCAGGATAATGTGACTGGGTGGGATATCAGGTTATGGATCCAGTGGCCTGGTTTCCCAGTTGGGTAGCATTATAAAGTTGCCATGAGTACGCACTGTCACAAGTCAGTATCCATCCTAATATGATGTTAGATGTTGCTAGGACAGAAAACAACAACAAAGAAGCATAGTAAATATCTGCCATATTTAGAACTTGGTTTAAAACAAGTTGAACAATAGAAACATTTCATTTAAAGCTGCATAGCCTGATGAAAAAATCTAATTTTCAAAACCAAAACAATTATTTGAATTTCATTTTACATGTCTAACTTAGCTAGTGGTGCACGTATTAAACATGTGCCACCACACAGGAAGGGAATAGCGAGGCAACTAAGTAGAACCCATTACTGCAACAGCCTATGGTGTCAGAGTTTTGGCATGCTTGTCAACATTATTTCGTCATGGTTGCACTTCAAATAGCTCAAAACTCAGCCATTTAAAATAAAAGTAAGGTAGATTAATTATACGGATCAACCTAATATATTTATCTAAGAAAATGACAGAAAGCCCAAACCATTGGACTATGCTACCTTAACACACACACACACACAAACAATGTTAACCGTTTGAATCTTGAGGAAAGATGAAAATTCCCAAAGAGAGACTGCTTTTCTTACCTCCTAAGGCTTCACTTCCCCTCCCTCCTCCACCCACCCCGTTTTAAGTCTGCACATGTCTCCTCCCATCTCCATCTCCGCTGTCACTCTCACTCTCACTTGCTTCCTGATTAGCACTCTCTCACTACCGCCCTTACCAGCGCTTCCTACGCCTAATGCCATGCTGAAATATGCATTGGGCAGGTGGGGTGGGGGGGGGGGGGGTCGTGGCGGTGGGTTAGACAGAATAATCCCAGTCTTACCAGTCTAATACCACCATCCACCCACCCCCCTCTCCCCACACACACAGTCATATCAGTCTAATACTACCACCCTCCCCCTCTCCCCACACACACAGTCATATCAGTCTAATACCACCACCCACCCCCTCTCTCCACACACACAGTCTTACCAGTCTAATACCACCACTCCCCCTCTCCCCCCTCTACCACCACCCACCCACCTCTCCCCACACACACAGATTTACCAGTCTAATACCATCACTGCTCCCTCTCCCCCCACACAGTCTTACCAGTCTAATACCACCATCCCCCTCTCCCTACACAGCCATACCAGTCTAATACCACCACCCACCCCCTCTCCCCACCCTCCCCGGTCTATCCAGTGCACCACCACCACCACCCACCCACTCACCCCACTCCTCCCAGTCTTACCAGTCTACCACTAGCACCCACTCTCCCACCATAGACTTAGCACCATTCTCCCCTCTTCTCACACAAACCAGCGCGTATGCATGAAGAATTATTTATCGGCCCCGGTGGTAAGGACCGAGTTTGGGGTAGCTAACGCCGGTGGTGAGAAATGGGTCACGGGGTATGCATGGAGCCAATGCGTGGAGGCGTTAGCTACCCTAGCAGTTACTTTACATTCGTCGATTCGACACTATTAATATCGCCACCAATGTGGCGGTAGCATTAATAACGGTTCGAATTTAGGGTTAAATTGCTAAAATTTCACTTATTGCGTATGTAATTCTGTTAAATATGATCGCATTCAATAGATTTGGGTGTAAAACATTGCCGAGGCAGGGGGCGGCGGCGATGTTTTGTTGATTGCGACAGTATGGATAGGGACGTCGATGCGGCGGCGGCGATTTGTTTTGTGTACATTCGTCGATTTGACAATATTAATATCGCCGCCATTGTACCTGATGTGTTAATATTGCTTCGAATTTAGGGTTAATTTCATGAAATTTCACTTATTGTGTATGTAATTCTGTTAAATATGATCGCATTCAATAGATTTGGCCCGAGTCGGTCCCTACCACCACCCTTATACCTGCTATGGAATGGGGTTAGCTTACTCGACTTTTAACTCCCGGGGTTTGTATACCCCGGCCACATGCATACCGACTTTTCGCCGCTAACCCGGAGATCACCTCTACCCACAGGTTTGGAGTGCTACCACCGCCCCATGCATACGGACCCAGGACACCTCGGTGACAGCCATTTTTCATTTTTTCTTGTAAGCCGCCCCCTGAGGTTTTAATTCATTCAGGCTGCTTCCGCTAACAACTATAATAATTCATGGCCTTACTTTATTCTGGCTGTCCGGAACTGACAAAGACTTCGCCTTCATAAATCTGACTAATGTTGCGCTCACAAGCGCAAGAAAGGGCAACTGATTCAATTGTCATCTGCTGTCGCTAATATATTTGTCGTCTGCTGTCACTAATATATGTTTGTCATCTGCGATGCGCGTGAAATTTCTCGAATTAAATTTTGTTCTCCTTCGAGGGTTTATAAAATTTGATGTTTCATTGGATTCTACAGCTTTTAATTTCGATGATCAGAATGGAAATAATGCATTCAATGTAATATTATTATTAACCACCTAACTGGTGTCACCGGTATGTCACAAACTACAGAAATAAACTGTGAACCTGTGTCATTTGAGAGGAGTGAGATTTGATCATTTTATCGCGCTCTGTCGATCTTACAGATCAGGTTTACGACAATGGGCAAGTCCCCCTTTCTTGTGCCCAATTGCTGTTCTGGTCACACTCTTGTCGCTTCTCAGGGCCCGTATGCATGAAGAATTATTTATTGGCTCCGGTGGTAAGGACCGAGTTTGGGGTAGCTATCGCCGGTGGTGAGAAATGGGTCATGGGGTATGCATGGAGCCAAAGCGCGGAGGCATTAGCTACCCTGGCAGTTACTTTACATTCGTCGATTCGACACTATTAATATCGCCGCCAATGCGGCGGTAGTGTTAATAACGGTTCGAATTTAGGGTTAAATTGATAAAATTTCACTTATTGCGTATGTAATTCTGTTAAATATGGTCGCATTCAATAGATTTGGGCGTAAAACATTGCCGCTGGCATTATGCCAGTATGGATATCGACGTCGTGGCGGCGGCGGCGTTTTGTTTACTTTACATTCGTCGATTCGACAGTATTAATATCACCGCCAATGCGGCGGTAGCATTAATAACGGTTCGAATTTAGGGTTAAATTGATCAAATTTCACTTATTGCGTATGTAATTCTGTTAAATATGGTCACATTCAATAGATTTGGCCCGAGTCGGTCCCTACCACCACCCTTATACCTACTACGGAGTTGGGGTAGCTTACCCGACTTTTAACTCCCGGGGTTTCCATACCCTGGCCACATGCATACCGACTTTTTGCCGCTACCACGGAGATCACCTCTACCCACAGGTTTAGAGAGCTACCACCGCCCCATGCATACGGCCCCCGGTCTCACCAAGCTACCACCACTAGCCAATCCCCTTTAGCCAGCCCCCTCCCCCCGTTCATATCAGTCTACCACCACCACCCCTCACCCGACACACACTCGCTCTGACCAGTCTACCACCACCACCCACTCCCCTCTCTCCCCACTCCTCCAGTCTTAGTCCCCCCCCCCCTCCCCCACATACCACTCTATCACCAACGCTCACCCTACTCTCCCCACTCGCCCCGGCTTCACCAATCCACCACCACCAGTCAACCCCCTCTCCCCTCTTCCCACTCCCCACTCCCCTCTCCCCACTCCCCACTCCAACTCCCCACTCCGCACGCCCCACTCCCACCCCCACCCACTCCCGAAGGGTCCCCACCTGGCATGTGCCACCACTTCCGCTGTATGTTCCAGTCGCCTGGCAACAAAACACCCCCCAGAAACCCCGCCGCTAAACGCTGGCCTCGGTGCTGACCTGCAACATCTAGATCATCGTCTGCCCCGACTGCTTTATCGTCTGCTGTCAAATAACCATATCGGGATTTTCGCTGAGCGCATTCATTTTTCAGCGGAAATAATTCGCCTGCTGGCACCCATATCTCGCACCTACTGTCACGTCAATTATATTAGTTGAACTTAGTGGACATGAATGGAGTAGTCTATCTGTAAATGACAGCTATAGTCGTAGCATTCCATGTCAAATGGAGTGCACATATGATGGATGTACTATTACCAATGCAGGCACAGTGCATTGCTTTTGATAGGGTCATTTCGGACGCGGTGGCTGGCTTTCTCTGTGGGGGATTTGGGGTTCGAATCCCGACCGAGTCAGACCGATGAATTACAAAACTGGTACTTGTCACTACCTAGCCTGGTGTTCCGCATTAATAGGATACAACAAGGACTGGTCTGCTCAGCATCAGGATAATGTAACTGATATGATATTGGATCATGTTGTTGTTGTTGTTTGTTTGTTGTTGTTTTACATCCTAGCAACGTCTAAGGTCATATCAGGCCGGGTCTCAACTTGTGACAGTGCACACTCATGGCGACTTCATAGTGCTGTCCCACTGGGAAACCAGGCTCTCAGCACCATGACCTGGTATCCCACTCAGTCACATTATCCTGACACTGAGCACACCAGTCCTTGCCCTGTCCTAATAATGCCGAGCGCCTGACCAGGAAGTGACAAGTATCAATTTTGAAGTCATTGGTTTGACTCGACCAGGGTTCGAACCCAGGACCCCACGATCTACCAGTACGGGATATTGGATTATGTGACTGATATGTTATTGGGTCATGTGACTGATATGATATTGAGTCATGTGACTGATGTGATGTAGGATCATGATGCCGACAACCCGGTCTCCCATGAGTGCGCACTTTCAGATTTCTGATGCGACATTAGATGATGCAAGGACATAAAACCCCAACCAAGAATAGCAATGGTCACATTCCGCATCCTAACCATGCCTACAATAATGGGCATGTTAAATTATATTCATATATTCAGGTTTCGCCGTCTTTTGTGTCACATTTCGGGCATCCCTAATACATCCTACATAACATGCTATATTGAAACATAATGCACGATTGATTCGCCACATTCATTTTTCTTTCTCAGCAGACCTGCGTGTGAATGGAATTGTGCACCAACAAATGTGCTGATGTTGGCCATCCATCGGTCATAGTTGCTGCCTTGTTGTTCTTTTGTTCGGGGAGTCGGGGACCTGATATGTTTGCCAGTCTTGATGTATGTTATCTGGGACAACCACTGCTACCCTTCCTGCACACACCCCGACCTCCCTTCTCACCACCCCACCCTGCCACACACTCCACACACACACACACATGACATCGGCATTACTCAGTCCAGACATTCATTGAGTGGGGCTTACCCACCTACACTCACACACCCAGACCCACAGTCACACACACAATCCATTCACACCCACTTACCCCCCCCCCCCCCCCCACTCAGGCCTTTGCATTTATCATCATGAACCGGTCGCGGGCCGTGCACAACTGTGGCAAGCCTTCCACAGAACGCCCATCAAAAACACTCCCGTCACGTGACTCTTTCAGCGCTGGATATTTCAGCCTAACAACAAATCATTGATCCCTTTAATAAAGCTGCATAGTCCGATCAAAGCATCAAATTTTGAAAAACAAAACAAAGCAATTATCTAGATTTGATTCTACATATCTACATATTGATTCTAGATTTGATTCTACATATCTAACTTAGATACTGGTGCACTTATTAAGCATGTGTAACCACATAGAAGGGAATGCTGAGACAATTTAACAGAAACTGTATTAATGCAGAAGCCTATGGTGTCAGAGTTTTGGCGTGCTTGCCAGAATTAATTTAAGCATAATTGCACTTCAAATATCTTTAAAGGTTAGCCATTTAAATAAAAGTTGCTTCCACCTAAAGCAATATAGATTATAATGATCAACCGCATATATTTATGTCAGAAATGAGAGAAACTCAAAACCATCGGAGTATGCAACTGTAACGTAGTGTAAGCGGGGCAAAATTCAAATTCTGTACAATTGGTATTGACCCTTCCGCTGCGGTACAATTATACAATTGCATGATTTCTTTCTCTCTCGGATTTTGGTGAATATTATTCTGATTGTTTGTTTGCTATTTGTTGCAGCTTTACATCATAGCAACATCTAAGGCCATATCAGGATGGGTTAGCTATTCTACGAAATACATAATATATATCATGTCCATAGCTCAATCTAAAAGCCCTGTCACACCTCACCGGATTGGGGGAAACGGACAGAAACCGAACAAAGTCTGTTTTGTGTCCGTACAAGTCTTGAACATGCACAAAACTAGGAACGGATGCCACCGGACTGATGTCTACGGTTCTTGCCCGGTTTGATTTTGTTTCGTCTGTTGGCTATCCGTTCATGTCCATTTCATGTCCGTTTCATGTCCGTTTCATGTCCGTTTCATGTCCTTTGGTAGACCCGATGTCGCAACACTTTGACACATTTTAATACATTTTGATACTTATCACCACTGGATTAGACAATTCTGTCCATTGCTCAATGTGGTGAGGTGTAATAACCACTTAAGTTAACGCATAGTAATTTGACACCGACACCGCATATGAGTTTAAAGTTGGATTTATTTCTTCTTTTTCGATAATGAGTCAGTAGTAAGCACATGTCAATTTTAGTATGTAATGTTTCCTACATAGAACAATCTAGGTTTATTTACTAATTTAGATAATATGCGGTGTAATGTGCTTTAATGAGCTATATGATAACAAGTAATGGTCAGGTAGGGAGGTCAGTGTTGTTGGTAGCTTGATGACAAGTGATATATCTATCATCGCTGAAAATTAACCGATAAAATGCCTTAGTTGCCAAAAGTATTAGCTTTCAAAAAAAGTATAATTTGGAATTGATACTTAGGCAATTTTATTGAGATATATGCTGAGAAATAAGCTGATATTATAATGATCTGGCAATGCAGTCCGACTTGAATAAGCACCTAGCTGTTCCGAGTAAATGTCATCGACGAACTAGGAATAGGACTGGACGGGAAGGGCGAATCGATAGAAGCTCTGGTTGGCTTCCGTTTACGAAGGTCATGACCTCAAATCCTGCCAGGTCACAGCAATGACTTACAACATTTATACTTTTCGCTATTTCAGCATTGATAGGCCAAGAACTGGTTTGCTCAGAATCGGGATAATACGACTCAGTCGGAATACTAGGATATTGGGTCATGATTGGTTAGTTCGTTTTTGGAGTTTTACATCCTGGCAACATCTAAGGTCATATCAGAACGGGTACCGACTTGTGACAGTGGACACTCATGCACCACTGGGAAACCAGGCCACCATCACCATGACTTGATATCCCACTCGGTCAGCCGAGCGCCTTGCTAGGAAGCGACAAGTATAATTCTTTATGTCATTGGTTTGACTCGACTTGGGTTCGTTCGAACCCATTGGTTCGAATCCCACGATCCGTCAAAACGGGAGACGGACGCTCAACTCATTCGCCACATCCGGTCTGGTCGGGAAGAAGAAAGAAAGAAAGAAAAAAAGACAGGAAAAAGAAGAACAAGAAAAAGAAAAAACTAAGAAAAAAAGAAGAAAATGAAAGAAAAACAAAGAAAGAAAGAAAGACAGGAAAAAAGAAGAACAAGACAAAGAAAAAACAAAGACACAAGAAGAAAAGAAAAGAAAAAAGGAAGAAAGAAAAAAAAGACAGGAAAAAGGAAGAACAAGAAAAAGAAAGAAAAAAAGAAAAAAGAAGAAAAGAAAAGAAAAAGAAAAACGGAAGAAAGAAAGAAAGAAAGAAAGAAGGAATGAACGAAAGAATAAGCTCGAAGCATCAGGGTTGAATGGTTAGTGGCACCCATGGCATAAAGGCCCTCATTTACCGACACGTCATGGACGCCCTCAGGCTACATCCGACCTTACACTCACTGCGCCATCAATCAGCGCCAAGCGGTTCTTAGAGCGCCATGCCAGTGTTACATATGTGGGGCGGCAACCGGAAACGCGCCTTCTACGGCGCCACTCCATTCGTGGGATGTAGGCGGCCTCTCCCTCCTTCATAGAAGGGGAGTGTGGGGAAGACGGGGGATTGGGAGGGTTGAGACAAGGGGTGAGGATATGGGGGGACTGGCACATGGGATGACTGGGTCAGGGGAGGACTAGGGACAAGGGGTGGGGACATGGGGAGACTGGGACGTGGGAGGACTGGTACAGAGGAGCACTGGGGATGGGGAGGGATGGAACATGAGAGGACTGGGACAGGGGGATATGAGAGGCGAGGACCTGGACAAGGGATGCCTGGGACATGGAGCTGGGAGAGGGGAGGGCCTGGACAAGAGAGGACTGGGATAGGAGAGGACTCGGACAAGAGATGATTGAGACAGGGAGCTGGGACAGGGTATAACTAGGACTTGGGAGGACTGGGGCTGGGGAGGGATGGGCTATGGGTTGACTTGGACAGGAGGGATTGAGACAGTGGGGTGGGGCAGGGAAACACGATGACATGGGAGGACCAGGACAGGAGAGGTCTGGGATAGGGGAGGATTGAGACAGGTGGCTGGGACAGGGAAGAACTATGACAGGGGAGGACTGGGACAGGAGAACACCGGGAGATGGGGGCTGGGAGAGGGTTGGACCGAGACAGGGGAGGACTGGGGCAGGGGAACGATGGGATCTGGGATGACTGGGATAAGGGGCATTGAGACAGGGACGAATTATGATAGGTGAGAACTAGAACATACGGGGGTTGGGACAGGGGAGGGGTGGGATATTGGAGGACCAGGATAGGGGGGAATTGAGACAGGAGAGAACAGGAGAAGACTAGAACATAGGAGGGTAGGGACAGCGGATGGATAGGACAATGGAGGACTGGGGCAGTGGGGATTGAGACAGGTGGATGAGACAGGACGTAACTGTGATAGGAGAGGACTAGAACATAGAGGGTGTTGGGGTAGGGGAGGGTTGGGATATTGGAGGACCGGGACAGGGGCGATTGAGACAGGTGGATGGGACAGGAATAAACTGGGACATGGGAGGACTGGGACCGGGGAGGGCTGGCACAGGGGAGAGATGGGACAGGGGAGAGATGGGACAGGGGAGGGATGGGACGGGGGGGGGCGGTGGGACAGGGGAGGGCTGGGACAGGAGAGGGATGGAACATGGGATGGCTGGGACAGGTGAGAGGTGGGACAGGGGAGGGCTGGGACAGGGCGAGATGGGACAGGGGAGGGCTGTGGCAGGGGAGAGATGGGACAGGGATGGATGGGACAGGGGAGGGCTGGGACATGGGAGAGACGGGACAGGAGAGAGATGGGACAGGGGAGAGATGGGACAGGTGAGAGATATGACAGGGGAGAGATGGGACAGGGGAAAGATGGGACAGGGAAGAGATGGGACACAGGATGGCCGGGACAGGGGAGAGATGGGACAGGGGAGGGATGGGACAGGGGAGGGATGGGACACGGGATGGATGGGACAGGGGAGGGATGGGACAGGGGAGAGATGGGACATGGGATGGATGGGACAGGGGATGGAAGGGACAGGGGAGGGATGGGACAGGGGAGGGCTAGGACAGGGGAGAGATCGGACAGAGGAGGGCTGGGACAGGGGAGAGATGGGATAGGGGAGGGATAGGACAGGGGAGGGATTGAACACAGAGAACCGTTAAAGGGGAGGTCTGGGACAACATTAAGAATGTCCACTTGAATTACCTAATTATATTCAAGGAGATTTTAAAAATTTTCTTTTTGCAGACTTTTGGTTTCTTATTTTATATTTGTTGGTGGAACTTTCTCGGATTAACTATTTATGTATAATGCCATAAAAATTACTTATTTTTCTTTAGCTAAAGCATTCTTTTTCAGTCTGCATTTGATTAATTTAGGTTGCTGGGGTATACTGGCTTAATAATGGTTAATGCATTGGTCGGTAGTCCCTAATCTGTCTACTGTACCACATTCTTTTGAGACTGGCTGAACCGCTCTATGACTATGCGTTGTGTATTGTTCTCAAGACCAATTATGATAATCAGTATAGGTCACAATTAGTATTTTCTAGAATATAATCACATAGAAATTCTTACTTTGGAGCGGCAGGCTACGAACTATTATACCTTCTCTCATCTGCCACAATATTCCATAGATCTGTGGTACAGACAAGTCATGTCATTATTGATCAACCCCATGACCTTGTTCTTGTCATAATGTAATGTGTGAGCGCTTGTATATATATGTAAAGGAACAGTACCAAGTCTATGTTGCCAATTAGAAATCGAAACCATCTTGGAAATGTGCTTCAATATGGATTGTCTTGTCTGGATGCTATTCCTATGGGATTAAGGTCGAATGTGTTAGAGCGTCCGTCTCCCGTGTTGGTGGATCGTGGGTTCGAATCCTGGTCGAATCAAACCAAGGACTTAAAAATTGATACTTGTCGCTTCCTAGCCAGACGCTCGGCATTATTAGGATCGGTCAAGGAGCACTGGAATGAGGAAGACCAGTCGTCTGCGACTGAAATTTCCCCTGCTTAATCAACTACTGTACAAACAAAAAAATCCAAACAAAAATCAGCATGGGCAGAGGATACCTGCACTAAGTCAGATTAATAGCAATTTGGATATAAGCCACATCGACAATAGGAACTGACAAGGCTTCCGGCTTTTCACTGCATGTAGGCGAGCAAGATCAGTCGGTAGGGAACACTGGTCCCCTGCCACACGAACCCACCTCCGCAAAGGATTGTTAGCATAGGAGGATTGGTCACCCGTTTATACAGGGCCACAGTATGACCACTCGCGTTCAGATTTTTTTAAATTTAAATTTAATGTTTTTTAAAACTTTTTTATTGAGGCTGTATTTATACTGTCCATAGCATATAAGCCTGGATATTCAATGTTTTCAATGCTGTTTTCAATGCTGGCCAGTTGTAGTGTTGGGGTTATATTATCACACAGTAGCTGCTGATAAGGTATTTGATTGCCTGCATAGATAGTCGGTTGGTATGGTTAGTAGCATATGTTAGGTTTTTTTTAATTTTCTCGCCATATTTATTTGATTTATTGTTCTACTCTTACACCTAGACCAGCCTACTCCTATTTTCATATCATAAGCTTGTATGTAGCTGTGTGGTGTGCTATCTGGCTACTTTTGCCATGGTTACCTTCCAGTGGGCATCCTGCTGGTGGGCCGTGACATATCACATGCCCCTTTGCGGTGCAGCTTAGTGGGGGTTTCCTAGCCTTATTTTGCGTAGATATTTTGTGTGTTTTTAGGTTAGGAATTTGTCGTTCCTTTACTGTTTTGGCATTCCACACCTTAGCAGCCATCGATTTCACTCCAGCGACTCTCCTCGCTAGCTTAAGGTATTTTAAGAGTCCGTAACAACATGCCTTGGGGGTCGTTACTTGACCAAACGGCCGACCTCTCTTGGGGTATAATAGTTGGAACTGACACTCCGATGTTTGCATCTTTTCATTTGGTGCCAAGGTTCGAGTAGGGAGAACTAACCTCATCGCACTGACCAGACACCGTGGCTTCTCGTGTGGAAGGTTGTGAGTTTGAATCCTGGCTGAGTGAAATCGATGGCTGGCAAAATTGATATGTGTCGCTACATAGCATGGTGCTCGGCATTACTAGGATAAGGCAATGACTGGTTGGCTCCATTATCAGGAAAATGTGACTGATTGGGGAATTGGGACATGGTGTCGGTAGCCTGGTCTCGGAGTGTGGCAGCACTATAAAGTCATCATGACTTTGCACTTAGACAAGTCGGTACCCGTCCTCATATGATCATATGTGTTGCTATTATGTGAAATTCCAACAAACAAACATCATTAAAACTCTGCTTTGCCAAGACTGTGATTTGAGAGCTGTGGAAAGGTTGCACCTCTCATGCTCAGTCTCCATCACATATTTCAAGTGTCTGACTTTTTTCTAGGTCAGACTCCTAATCTGAGGGTCGGCGGTTCGATTCCCCGTGCCCCCAGCTCTGCCAATTTGCGAGCTTGGTTTAACAGGGTTGTACTGTACATGCGAATGTGTATGTGGCATGCAGCATAGATACCCATGCCATTTTCGGTATTTTCTTGCTCGCAATGTGTGAAGGAAAGTCAAAGTTCCTGTTTGCTCTATGCAAATTCAGCAGCATTCAGTTTTGAATTTGCACCGATCAGTCCATGGAGCGATCTACTTGCCGCATTCACATTTGTATTCGCATCTGGACATAAGGAACTTGGAAGCACCATTGTGCATGTGCATGCTTTTCCATTTTCTATCCCACTTGCATTTGTATTCGCACACCGCATACCGTGTATGTGGATTCTTAGCTTAAAAGGCCTATTGCTGCTCAGCAGAAGCCGGCTATATGCGACTACAGGGGGCGCTGCTTGCGTTCAGCTCCAATGGCGGCCCGGTGTAAAGATTTCAAATTCCCCCCATATTCAAGTTCCCCCCCGGGAATTTAAAAACATTTTCAAATTCCCTCCCTCGTTTTAACTTCCCCCCCCCCCCCCCATTTTTGGGGAATTTTCTTTATTTTTGTTATTTTTTGTTATTTTTCATGACAAATATTATAATATACAGAGAATAGCATAATGGAAATTAATTACTAGTACAATAAAACATACTTAACCACAAATGACACAAAAAGTCTCCAAGATGGTTAAGAAAAAAATATTATAGGTCTGAAATTTAAAACGTTTTTTAAAGTTTTTTAAACAATTTTAAATTCCCGGAAGGGGGAATTTGAAAATAGGGGGAGGAATCTTAAAACTGTTTTTAAGTTCCCCCTCCCAGGAATCTGAAAACGTTTTTAATTTCCCCGGAGGGAAGTTAAAAACGTTTTCAGATTCCCGGAGGGGAACTTGGGAAGGGGGGAAGTTGAAATCGTTACACCGGGGTGACAATGCGCATCAGACAGCACGGCGGGCTATTGGTGGTTCGATTCCTGTGCCCCCATCTCTGCCAATTTGGATTTCCACCGCTGTGTATAACTTACAGCGTCATCAAAGGCCAGTTGCTCTCATACCATGTCTATGTGGTGTGGGAGGTTAAAAATCCCTTGGGTCGGTAAAAGTGTAGGCTCGGGCTTTCTATCGACCAGCAGTGGAATGATGAAGACCAGTCGTCTATGACTGAAATTTCCCCTGCTTAAACAACTAATGGACCTAAAAAAATAAAATAAAAAAAATAAAAGCACACAGTTCCATGCATGGCCGTGTAAGTGGCTCGCTTGTTTCCAGCATGGCGCCCTTATTTGCTACAACCTGACAGTCACAGATTCCTCCCCAGGCGTCGACTGCGCTCTTTGAGGTCGTGGTACACTCTCCTAGTCATAGAGCGCCGGCACTGCAGCACTGGCAGCGCTGTACAGGCACTGGAATCCCGCTTGGAGAGCTATCACTCATTAAGGTATGACGCTGAATGGTACACTGGGTGGGCAGGGTCTATATTATATATGCATATATGTTTATATAGTCATGTATTTATGTGTGGATATGTGCATGTATGCGCTATGCATGTTACATATGTCATTATGTATCAAATGTATGTATGTGTATATATATGTATATATAATTATGTATATATGTGTAAATATGTGTATATATGTGCATATATATGTATATAAATATATATCTAATACCTAAGAAGAGCGCAAAACCCTGTAAACGCCAATAAAAAGAATTAATTAAAATAAAATACTTTTACCAGAAGGTAATTCTAATTCTCACAAATTCCATACAAAGGAGGGATATTCCGAGTTATTATACTCGTATAATTCTTACAGCATATATATGTTGGTTGGTAGTTGTTGGAGTTTTATGTCCAGGCAACATATAAGGTCATATCAGGATGGGTACCAACTTGTGACAGTGCACACTCATGGCAACTTTATATCGCTGCCCCACTGCGAGACCAGGCCACCAGCCCCGTGACCTGAATCCCACTCAGTCACATTATCCTGACACTGACCGAACCAGTCCTTATTTCTTTTGCAGGTGGGGTGAGGGAATCATTGACATTTATTTGGGAAAGTTTGGAGTGTTATCTGTGTGTGTGTGGTGGTTGACCTGTTTATTGGTGGAGGCTTGTTGACCATGGTGCGGTGAGGAACAGCAGATATTCCAAAAGGTTGGCAGGAGAGCTGCTGTGATTGGTTGAAGGAGCGTGATGGTTCATGGCCGTGAGCAGGGCTCATGGGATACATGGGCTGATGAAGTGCACAGCAAATGAGCAGCAATCTGCCGTATAACCCCATTAAATGCTCTCACCATCCAAATGTTATCTAGAATCTTCAACCATTTCAGTATGATATACATGAAGACTGCCCATTGGCTAATAATAATATATAATAACAATATAATGACAATATAACAACAATATAATGACAATATAATAACAACATAATAACAATATAATAACAATATAATAACAATATCATAACAATATAATAACAATATAATAACAATATAATAACAATATAATAACAATATCATAGCAATATAATAACACTATAATAACATTATAATAACAATATAATAACATTATAATAACAATATAATAACAATAACATTATTTACAATAACAATACATTAAAAATACAATAACACTACAATAACAATACAATAACAATACAATAACAATACAATAACAATACAATAACAATATAATAACAATATAATAACAATATAATAACAATACAATAACAATACAATAACAATACAAGAACAATACAAGAACAATATAATAACAATATAATAACAATATAATAACAATACAATAGCAATACAATAGCAATATAATAGCAATATAATAGCAATATAATAGCAATATAATAACAATAATCCCATCTGCATCTTTATACTCACATAATGCTTAAATACGTCACATATATCAATCTTGTCTACGAAATGAGAGACAGACACAAACTGATTGAATTGGTCAAGTTTATTACTCATGGCTGAGAATAACTGCTCCACCGAAATTCAAAAGCAAAAACTGGCGGCAAGTGATGATTCAAACAAGTGCTCGGGTTGTAAAACGCCGCTGGGTCCTGGTTTGCACCGCAGCAAATGGGTGGTCGACCATGATTGGACAATAATATAATGAGATAATATTCAAATATAGATTTGTTGTGGTATAAGGTATCTTATGCAAACATTATTCTGCATTTTAGAAGGTATTGGTTGGTACTGGTGGAGCTGCCTGGAATGCACCTGAGTCTGTGTTAATGGTGGTGCATTGGTCAGCTTAAGGGATATATAGCTGGTAGCAGATGTGTCAGAGGCCAGTTGGTCACAGGAATTTTGTTTGATCACTCATTACTACAGTTCTCCACCTATTTATATATAATGCATTATATTGAATATATATATTATATAGTGCAAGCAAGAAAATCGAATTAGCAATCACTGTGAGAATATTATAATTGATCTGAAATCAATTTGCAGAAGGAGAGGAATGCTGGCAATTGAATTTAATGAGTCTAAGTGAAGTACTGGTAGTAAGTACCATTCAGACCTTCGTGCAGGCTACTACTGCTCCCCCCCCCCTCCCACACACACACACCTCCACTATCACCTCCATCCACATAGAGTATGCGCAGCCTATATTGGAACTCTAAAGGTGTTAATTCATGCACCTGATCACCCCGGCCTTCTTTTAATACGGAACATGTAACTAATAATCCACCGACCTTCTTTTAACACGGGACACGTAACTAACAATCCACCGACCTTCTTCGCCAATATGATGGGCTATTATTGTAATCTTGGAGAGGTCATGCGATGGGAATGCTTTTTTTATTTCGGGAAACATCGGGTTAGATCATTACTTTAGGGTAGGCCTGTATAAAGATATCTGATTTTGAGTTTTATGTGTTGTGTCATCGATTATGTAAATATAAATAACAGAGTCGTTCAAAACACTTTATGTTAATCATCAGTCCCATTCAATCCCTTAGTGCCACCTGTATGTAGCCTAATTTGTGTATTCATTGATCTCATTCTCTCGCTGATGCTCTCGCTGATGCTCTCGCTCATGCTCTCGCTCATGCTCTCGCTCTCGCTCTCGCTATTGCTCAGTCCGAATCAGATGAATATGTTTGCATTCTGACAGCATGTTGAGGGCATTTCACAGTTCATTTAATGTGAGTAATTACATTAATTCCTTCTGACTTCATTGACCGACCCAACCTAAGTATGTAATACTGTACGCTGCAACTTTAGCTGCCATTTACAAATAGGAAAAATGACTCGGGACGACTGGGGGGTCACACTTGGTGACCAACTAAGCACATAGACACATCAAAGTTCAGGTGATCACTGCCTTAGGTGTTCATTTTGTTGAACTATGAACTCACTTCGTTTTTGGAGTGCTTCTCACTGATGTGCTGCTGTGTTTGAGAACACACTAAAGCTGGTTGTTATCGTCACGTAACTACTGAGCTGTCCTGTTGATTCCTGCTAAAGTCCTAACTTTAGTAATGTTGGAGGTAATTCCCCCCCACCCCCGGGAAATTAAATTTGTTAGGGTTTTATATCCGAGCAACATCTAAGGTCATATCAGGATAAGTACCGATAAGGACCATCAATAGAAACCTGAAGCTGAGAGACATTAAGACCGACTCATGGACATCACTCTCACAGCAGAGATCTAAACGGAGAGCGGCAGTCAAGTAATGAAAGCAGTCTTTGTCGCATCGCCACCGACAGCATGATGATGATGACCGACATGTGACAGTGCACACCCATCGCCACTTTATATAGTGCGGTCCCATTGGGAGACTAAGCTGCTGGCATCTTCACCCGATATATCATTCAGTCACATTATCCTGAGACTGAGCTAACCAGTACGTGCCCTATCCTCTTAATGCCGAGCGCCAGGCTAGGTAGGTATACATTTTGTAAGTCATTGGTTTGACTCGGCTGGAACTCAACGACACAATCTTCTGCACGTGAATCCAGCAACCTTACTGCTTCGCCCATCGCCTCCTGTGCGAATATGAAAAAGGCTATATATATATATACATTCATGTCAGATTTGTGACCCTGATCCCTTGGATATCAAACATGTGGTCATTCTGACATTTCTTTGGAGGAAAGCTACTGCTGCCACTCTTTCCTCTAAGCAGCGAGGGATATATTATATGCACTTTCCCACCGACAGGACAACACATACCACAACCTTTGATTAACCAGTTTTGGGCCACTGGATGTGACGGAAAATAGCCCAAACTGCAAATGGGTCAACTGAGCAGGATCGATCGGATTACCCACATCTTCACAGGTGGACACTCTACTGCCTGAGCTACGTCCCACTCCAGCTGCATCAAGGGTGATCAGTTTCTTTTCTCGTCCATATTTCCTAATTATCTATTTTGTTAAAGGCGTGGCTGCACCTGTGTGGGCTTTCTTTTACCGCCACCCACCACCCCCTTCCACCACCCCCTTCCACCACCCCCACCCCCTCCCCCTCCCCCTACGCCACCCGGATCGAGCTCTTCGCTCTATTATCTAAGGGAAACAAGCTTTGATATGAAAAGTTCAGGTGCAAAAAATGACACATCCATTTGAGCTGTTTTCTGTCAAATAGAATTTATTGTTGTGATTTCCAGTCCAGGTCTATGAATTTCATATTGAGTAGGGCATTACATAGAGGATGTGGCTGCTTTTGCAAAAAGTTAAAAAAAAGATTATGAGGATGATGGCAGTTTTCGCTCAAACGTCGTAGTCATGGTGTCATGACGGTCCAAATGGCATTTGTCAGTTTTTACACTAGAACCCGTCATATCTATTTCTCTGTTTTTGTTGTAACCATTCATTGATGTGATGTTATTTGGAACCATCTTCCTCTTTTTGGTCACGTGTTTTGATTCGTCTGGGGGGAAAAGCATCAAAAGAAAACATGGTGATAGCGTAATCGAACCTAACACCCTATTGGTTCTTTTGTACTGAACACAGACGTCTGTGCTTATTTGTGGGTGGAGAATCTAGGGTTAAGCTAAAGCGCTTTGTTCACACAAAGACAGTGTTCCTATGAAAGAGCTTTTTCTTAAAGAGTAGTACATTCTCATTATTCCGTGCATCCTGTATGAGGGACACATTCATTAAGGATAGGACACACCCCTTCGGCTTCGATCAGTTTCTCTTTCAATATGGGATATGTGTGTATGCTTTATGACACTTTCATCTTGGTGGGCTTTTTCTCCTGCCCCCCATTCCCTCCCTACCCTATACATTTGTCCAGAAAGATTGGTTGGGTGTTGAGGTGTTATGTCCTGGCAACATCTAAGGTCATATCAGGATGGATACCGACTTGTGACAGTGCACAATCATGGCAACTTTTTAGTGCTGTCCCCCTGGGAGACCAGCACCATGACCTGATATCCCCCTCAGTAATATTATCCTGACACTGAGCCAACCAGTCCTTGTCCTATCCTATTAATGCCAACCGTCTGGCTAGGAAGCGACAAGTATTAATTGTTAAGTCATTGGTTTGACTCGACCAGGGTTCGAACCCGCAGGTTCGAATCCCATGATCTACCACAAGGGGAGACGCAAGACCAGGCGGGATGGCCGAATGAGTTGAGCTGAGAAAGTTCAGGAAGCACTCGCTGTAGCATTACTGAAGCATGCTTTCGCCCATAGGCCATTAACCACGAAGACAGGTTATATAGAACCAGGCTCCTGTAATGTTAATAATGTTATGTGGCCCCCACTACAACCAAACCTCGTTTGAAGAGGAGTGAATTTGAAACACACTACCTTCAAAGTCAGCTTAAAACTGCAAAGTCCGATGAAAGCATCACATTTTCACAACTAAAACAGTGATCTAGATTTGATTCTACATATCTAACTTAGATACTGGCGCGCTTAGTAAGCATTTGTTGCCACATACAAGGGAATATAAGGCAATTTAATAGAACCTGTTACTGCTGAAGCCTATGGTGGTAGAGTTTTTGGCATTCTTGCCAAAACTAATTTCACATGATCGCACTTCAAATATCTAAAAAGTTAGCCATTTAAAATCAAAGTCACTTCAAACTAAAGGAACATAGATTACAACAACCAATCTAATGTATTCATCTCAGAAAATAGCCGAACGTGTTGGTTGTTGCAGTTTTACGTCCTAGGAACATCTAAGGTCATATCAGCACGGGTACCGACTTGTGACAGTGCACACACTCATGGCAACTTTATTGTGCTGTCCTACTGGGAGACCAGGCTGCCAGCACCATGACCTGATTTCCCACTCAGTCACATTATCCTGACACTGAGCCAACCAGTCCTTTCCATATCCTAATAATGTCGAGTGCCTGGCTAGGAAGTGACAAGTATCAATCTTTAGGTCATTTGATTCACTCCACTAGGGTTCAAACCCATGGGTTCTAATCCCAAGATCTACCAAAGTGGGAGACGGATGCTCAACTCATTCGGCCACCCCGTCTGGTCCATGATTAAAGCATTTCCTGCTGCTTGTCAGAGACCAGCATTGGAACGTCGCAATAACCATACAACACCAAAGCTAGGTCAGCACAGGTCACCGCGTCTTACGACACAAGATCGATTAAGGCTCACTGCCTGTCCAATTTGACCAAAATTCCAATCGGAACCAGATTTAATTCTCCTTTTTTTTCTGTCGTGGAAATAATCGAAGAGCTGTCACATACTCTGACAAACCATTTTCGCGGTTTGATGAATCTCCTCGACGTTATTATTCGGCCCAGGATCAATGAATCAGTGAGGAGAACACAAGATGGAAGTAAGGTTTTTGGGAAGTTTAATCCAGAACAGGCATAGCAAAGCTTCACAACACATTGGAGAATCTACCGTATATGTCCCAATAGATACGCACTGCACGAGTGCAGACACATGGATGCGCGTCTATTCAAAGTTGAAGAATTTCATGGATTTGTTTTTGTCATGCTTCTGAAATAAAGTGGGATTGTCTTATTTTATGTGCATTCAGTCTGAATATGATCATAAATTTGAATTTGTTTTTGTTGTGCCTCTGAAATAAAGTGGGATTGTCTTGTTTTATGTGCATTCAGTCTGAATATGATCGTAAATTTGTGCGTGCTTTCAATCTTCAAATGGGGGGGTGTGCTTCTTTTGGGTAGCATGCTTCTATTGGGACATATACAGTATGTTAATAATCTAAGGACCGCGCAAACAAAACCAGCCTATTTGGCACATAGTTGAACAGGTAGGCAAGGTTATGTCAAGATATTGGTGACAAGCAGGAAGGGCAGTATTTCATCATCGTCAATCCCTTAACCGGGAGGGTCATTAGCGCACCACAGATGATTTTACAACCAGTTTTCTCCAGGTTTCCCGGTTCTCGTAGCCCTCTGGGACTTGCCAAACTCCAGGCCTGTCCATTCCCTGCTGTTATTTTCCCACCTTGTCCTTTGTCCGTCTTATGGGGCTGTCACACTATGACGTAACGACGTCAACGTAGGGAGAACGTGAAGAACGTTGAACTTCTCGGCGTAGTATGCAAATTTGGGCACAAGTTGAACGTGGATGCAGCGTAGTGGACGAGAGCGCAACGTCGGTAAAGCGTAGTGATACCGTCGTTCGACGAGAGAGGTCAACGTAATGACGCTGACGGAACGTTATGAACGTTATTCCATCGTCAGAAGAACGTTACGTGACGTTCGCTACGTCATGAGACGTTGAACGTACGTTGAATGCACGTTCTCCTGACGTTCTCCTGACGTTCTCCTGACGTTCTCCTGACGTTGTCCTGACGTTCCCATTACGCCCCGTGGGCATTTGCACTTGGTTTAATGGGGGTCAACGTAGTGGAACGTAGTTGAACGTAGTGAGGAGCATTGGAATAACGTCCGTTTAATGTCATTGACGTTCGCTGAACGTGAACAGAACGTACGGCAAACGTAAACCCTTACGTTCGACCTACGTCGAAACTTTTGAACATGTCCAAAACCTCGACGTAATTTGACGTAACACGACGTAATGTGACGTAGCTCGACGTCACTCTAACGTCATTATGACGTCATCATAACGTAATCCAACGTACATCAACGTAATGATGAAATATCACCACGTTAGGCTCACGTTGGCTCATTACGTCGTAGTGTGACAGGGGTATTATTTTCTTCCCCTGTTCACTGTGCCTTGCAAGTTGATTTTGCCCAGATCTGATGAACGAGAAATATGACCATACCACGCTGCAGTTTGCGTCTCTTTGGGATGGATTTTTTTAATCAGGTCACGGGGGGTCTGTCTGAAAAGGTTCTCAAACATGTCATCTAAGGTTATATATAAAGAGGGTGAGTGGGTGGGGTGAAAGCCAGAGAGGTGTGGAAGTGTGAGCAGTGCGGAGGATTGTAGCAAAGTGAGGATTTGGATGCAGAGCGCACATGGTGGAAGCAAAGGCTGAGGAGCAAGGGGTGAGCAAGCCAAAGCTTGGTCAATGTATCTGCTTCTGGCGGCCATATAAAATGTGTCTGCGCATGGAGTGTCAGCAGACACCTCAGTGCGCATGCTCACCAAATGTCACATTGACTACAGTAGGATCTGTCTACAGTGACCTCTGTGATTGATGAATTCCACCTGCGTCTGAAAAAAAACTTCAGTGTAGGCCTACATACCATAATTTTGTCCTAATTTGATTATCCATCCAACGGCAACACTGCTACCCGACGGGAAGATCAGGCTGCTTGCACCATGATCAAATATCCCACTCAGCTACATTATCCTCATACTCAGCTAACTAGTCCATGTCATATCCTAGTAATGATCAGTGTGTCAGGCTAGGTAGTGACATGTATCTGATTCATAAGCCATTGGGTTGATTCGATCGGGGTTCGAACCCATGACCTTTCATACTAAAAGCCAGCCAACTTTCGTGCCGATTCAACCACCCCATCCGGTGGCCGCGAATATTCATAGCAAGTCTGGCGAAGTCTAGAATTATTCACAGGAGCTTGGTTTATGCAAGACTTCTAGAGACACTGAACAATTTAGCCAAATTAATTCCTCACAGAGAAGACAACTATCTGCTCTCTGCTCCTTTATAATTCACGGTTATCCCAAGCAATCTTATCATGGCAGGCTGTGGCAGTTTGTCCATGAAATCCTGGACAAACTGTGAAAGTAATTCAATCCACCACAGCTGGAATGATTGGCAGCGTGCACCCTGTATGTTGACATCTCCCACATTGAGCGTCCAGCAATCGCAGCACTCACTAGCTTCATGCAGCTCTAGGCTTATTCGCCCCCCACCAGTAAATCCGCCCAGGATTTCCATTTTTCATTTTAGATGGAACTTGTCAAAGCAGAGATATGGCAAAGCCACCTTCAGTATCATGATTAGCTTGCTCAAAACGAGACTATTTTCCACGGCCCTGTGCTATGTGGCTCTATGATATATAGAGTACAGTTGGGTAATTAGATTGACTGATTGCTAATCATTTACCTCACTCAAAACGAGGTAATATTCCGAGGCATTGTCCGAATCAGCTCTATGATATACAGAGTACAATTGCTTAATTAAATTGATCAATTGCTAATGATTTACCATGCTCAAAACAAGATTATGTTCCGAGGCATTGTACTAAGTAGCTCTATGAGACACAGAGTGCATTTGATTAATTAGATTGACTAATTGCTAATGATGTACCATGCTCAAAAGGAGGCTACATTCCGAGGTATTGTACTATGCGGCTCTATGATATACAAAGTACAGTTGGTTAATTAGATTGACAAATTGCTAATGATTACGCTACTCTAAGTGAGGTTATTCTGAGTTCTTGTCCTATGTGACACTATGATGTGTAGAGTACAGTTGGTTAATTAGATTGATTGATTGTTCATGACTTACTGCAGTCAAACTGTTGACGAATTGCAAATGATTTACCACACTCAAAACAAGGGTATATTTCAAGGTCCTGAACTATGTGGCTCTATGATATACAGAGTACATGTGGTTAATTAGATTGATCGATTGCTGATGAATTACCTCACTCAAAATAAGGTTATGTTTCGAGACGCTGTGCCATGTGGCTCTATGATATACATAGTACAACGTTCCTTAAATAGACTGCTAGATTAATGATGATTTAACCCCAAATAGAAGAAGAACATATAAACACCAAGAGAACTATTTTAATAAAAGAACAATCTCCTCTTTTGATATAGCTTTGCGGAATATGTTTATTTTCCTAGCTCTGCATGGGATAAGTTAGGACTACTACAAAGTTAAACCAAAAGAGGAGATTATTTTATATTAAAATATTTGCTTGGTGTTTATCTGTCGTTCTATTTATTTTGCATTAAGTAAGTCATCAGCAACCAAGCAGTCTATTTAAGGAACTTTGCACTACGTATATCATAGAGCCACATGGTACAGGACCTTGAAATATAACCTTGTTTTGAGTGTGGTAAATCAACTTTGTACTATGTATATCACCCAAGGTGCATAATACAGGCAGTAGTTAGAGTATAGGTTTCCTATCTGAGCGGTATTGAAATCAATTGCCATCTGAGAGGGTCAAATCACATAAGACATGGTTGCCATGATGCCTTTCCTGGCGCTCGGCATTACTCAGAGAGGATAAGGTCAGGGCTGGTCAGTTCAAGATCAGGATAATCACGACAAGACAGAGAGTAGTATAATTTGCCTTTATTCAACATCAATCAGGATCAAGTAACAACAATCAGTGAAACTCGGGAACTCTCAACCCTAGAAATGAAACATCAATGTTTAGTTGAGGGGTGGGTGGCGGCAATTTCTCGGGTGTTCTGCTTAACCTTGTGGGTTCGGATTCAAGCAGCGAGTGAGTGAGGGAACAAGGAATGGGCTCTGACGTCACTGCCAAATGCCAAACCCACTAGGCGATGGCAGGAGCAAAGGTTTCTTTAGTGTCTGAATTTTCTGGCAGATGGCAATGGCGGCCCTAAGCGATAGATGCCAGCAATGGTGGACAATGGGAGGAGGTTCCCTACCATGTCTCAGTCCCGGCGCGAATTACCCATCTTAACGTAACATGCACAATGCGACTGAGTGGGCTATTTAATATGTCATGGCTAACACGGTTAAAATTCAACGTTTGTCCTGATATGACCTCAGCTGTTTCTATGACATAAACCCAATTAAAGTGATAGCTGTTTCCGAGAGTAATTCCCAGTTTTATAGTATTTCGTCGCCATGTGTTCCCTTTTAGCTTTTTTCAGCAGTTACACCACAGATGAGTACAGTGCTAGAATAATGATGTGATTGCAAAATGTTATTGATGGATCATATTATTTATTAATTTGATCATATACCAACACTCTATCTAGCAATAGCGATTCATTTGAACCCACTTTAAATAGAGCCCTTTAATTCCGCGGTCTATCTGCCAGATAATGCAACTGGAATTGCCTGCACAACTTGACCTTTTCCACCGACCTTGAATTACAATCTGTAGAATTTTGATTTGATAATATTCAAAATGGCAGTCAGTAGTCCATAATCTTCAGTCGTAAGTTGTTTTTTTGAGTGGAGTTTTGCATCCTGGCAACATCTAAGGTCATTCCAGGATCGGTTCCGACTTGTGACAGTGTGCACTCATGGTGACTTTACAGTGCTGCCCCACTGGAAGACCAATCCATTGGCACCATGACCTGATATCCCACTCAGTCACATTATCCTACCACTGAGCCAACCAGGCATTGCCCTATCCTAATAGTGTTGAGCGCCAGGCTAAGAAGTGACAAGTATCAATTTTGTAAGTCATTGGTTTGACTCGATCAGGAATCACAAACCCGACCTTCCACACGGGAAGCTCAGTTTCAGGACAATGGGACTGAGTGGGATATTGTGTCATGATGCTGGTGGCATGATTTCCCAGTGGGACAGCACTATAAAGTCGCCATGAGTGCGCACTGTCACAAGTTGGTACCCATACTGATATGACCTTAGATATTGCAAGGATGTAAAACTCCAACAACCAACCAACCAACCTCCCACATGAGAAGCCAACCAGCGTTCTTCCCGACTGGGTCACCCCGTCCGATGGTTGGGAATGTGAGGTATCTAACAATGGAAGGGGAAAGTACAGATCGAACCAGAGTGGAGAATTCAATACCTACTCACAGAGTAGTGATATTTGCTGGGCTGTAAGCAAGCCTATATTAAAATGTCAACGACACCCTGCATTCCCAGGCGGTCACCCAAACACTCACGTACGGAGGAAACTCAGCCTTGCTTCTTCGCAGCTAAGTTAGGTGTCGCTGAATGCGTCAATAGCTGGTAATCAGCTTAGTGATTTGCCGGATAATTGCACCATTGGTGCTTAGTAAGTAGCAGGCACCTCATGTGGGACCAATGAATCGGCTCTGGTGCCGGCACGTGCCGTGGTGTTGATGTGATTCAATCATCTGCCTTTTATTCCCTGTGCATGCTCATAATGTAGCGCGTGTATTCATTCCCTCTCCATCAGCTGCCCAGTTCATCGTCATCCTCCCCCTCCTCCCCCTCCTCCTTCCCTCACCTCCTCATCCCACTCCACTCCTCCTCTCCTTCCCTACCCACCTTCCCTCCCCCTCCCCTCTCTCCCCTTCCTCCCACCTTCCCCTCCCCTTGCCCCTCACCTTCCCCTCGTCCTCCCTGCCCACCGTCCTCCCCTTCCTCCTCCCCCTCCCTACCCACCTTCCCTCCCCCTCTCCTTCCCTACCCACCTTCCCTTCCCCTCCCCCTTCCCCTCTCTCTTCTCTCCTCCTCCTCCCCCCGTCTCCTCTCTCTCCCCTCCGCCTCCCCCTTTCCCCATCTGTCTCCTCTTCCCCTCCCCCTCTCCTCCTCCCCCTCTCCCTCCATCACTCACCTTCCCTACCCTATCCCCCTCTCCTTCCATCCCTCTCCCCCTCCCCCTCTCTCTCTCCCCTACTCCTCCCCCTCATTCTCCTTCACCTCTCCCCCTTCCTACCCATCTTCCCCTCGCCCTCCCCCTTCCCTTTCCTACCCCTCCACCTCATGCCCTCCCCATCCCCAACCCACCTTCCCCTCCCCTCCACCTCTCCCTCCCTACCCACCTTCCCCTTTCCCCCCTTCCTCCCCCTCCCCACCTTCCACATCCCCTCCTCCTCCTCCCCCCTCTCATCCCTAACTACAACCGTCCCGCTCCTTACACCACTCAAATACCACACCATTATCAGCCCCGTCTAATCCACCGGGAGCGATGCGCGAATGGTTAGACCGCCCACCCGCCCGCCCCCTGCCCGTCCGATAGATACCCGGGCGAGTTAAACCTTTGATTTGACTAATTTGGTGCCTGTTTGCGATTTTGCTGGTAGGGCACGGACTGGTTGGCCTACTGCCTAGAGAGTGATTGAACAAAACTACCCAATCTCATTATCACTCAATCCTACTACCAAGTTACCCTCACAATGCTCCTCTTCCCGTCTTTGATACCGGGTGCGTAGGCCGAATCGGTAGAGGGCAGATCTCCCGTGTGCGAGATCAGGAGTTCAATTCCCAGTCGAGTCAAACCAATGACTTACAAAATTGATACTTGTCGCTTCCTAGTTTGGTGCTCAGCATTAATAGGATAGAACAAGGACTGGTTTGTACAGTGTCAGGATATTGTGACTTGGTGGTGGCGGCCTAATTTCCGAGTAGGGCAGCACTATAAATTCACCATGAGTGTGAAATGTCACAAGTCAGTATACGTCCTGATATGCCTTTAGATGTTGTCAGGACGTAAAACTTCAACAACCAACCTTACTCTCTTCCCATCGCAACCTATTCTTTCTACCTTCTCTACCTCGCTCTGTCCACCACCCCTCTCCTCTGCCACCTGGTATGTAGCAACTATGGCTATGTGCCTTCCCTCAGCAGCAAATTCTCGGACAGCTATAATGGTGCACGAGCAATTCTAGCAATGTTCGCGCAATCCTAGCAATGTTCGCGCAATTCTAGCAACGGGTGAGCAATTCTAGCAATGTTTGCGCAATTCTAGCAATGGGTAAGCAATTCTCGCGATGCTTCAACAATTCTAGTAATAGGTGACCAATTCCAGCAAGGAGCGAACAGCTGTAGTAATAGGTGAACAATCCTAGCGATAGAGCAATTCTAGTTATGGGCGAGTAATTTTACTTTAGTGATGGGCAAATAATTTCAGCAATAGATGAGTAATTCAAACAATGACCAAGCAATTCCATCGCTGAGCAAGCAATTTCAGCAATTCCCGAGCAATTGTACTGATTCCGACAGAGGAAGCCTGAGACTGAGGTGGGAGAAAGGGGGTTTTATTAGGTAGATAAAAATAGGTTGCAAGAAGGTTATGACGAGGTCACAAGTTGTTCTTTGGAAGAGGTCAGTCTATCTGGTCAATGTCTGCTGATGGGAGAGGGAGGACCTGGGAGCCCGAGGAGGTAGGCCCAGGAGCCGACCCAAAGCACAAGGCCAAGGCTCTTGGGGCGTCCGCGGACATGACCTTGGGCACATAGGTGTAGACTGCGTCGGACTCCCAGGTTCCCTGGGCCATTATGGGGGATGAAGAGTGAGACTGCCTTCGCCGGGGAGCGGATGGTCTTTGATGAAGAGATCCGGATGCGAAGGCCGCCAGGGACTCGTTGGACGTCATCTCAACGGAGCGTGTGCGGATCTCCCCATGGGCATGAGATGGCGAAAGCAGGTTGGATTGCCTTATGAATGTAAAGTAAGCAATGACGATGGTCACCCCCTGGGCGTCTGACCCCGAGGTGCCCCAGGGAATGCAGGTACACGAAGATCTGGGGGATCATCTCGGGGGTGATGGCAGGCGCCCTCCTAACTGGGACGGCAAAGAGTTTCTCACCGCCCTTCTTCACCTTCTCCGGGAATGGAGCGTCAAATGGGGCGAGGTCCCACCCACCTCCAGGACCCAGGATCGGGCTCCTGAGAGGGTGTTCACGACTGATGCCGGAAAAGGGAGTTTGCGGTGGACATAGGCAATGAAGTGGCCTATGTTGTACGTCTCGGGCGGCAGGTGGTCGATGCCTCGCTCGAGCATGAACTCCAAGTACCTGCCGCAGAGGCGCGTCGCAGCCTACAAAGTCGTCGACATACACGAGGCTGAAGAAACCGTGCTGCTGCAAGATCCAGAACACCACCGCTGGGACGCAGACACATGCCACGCCGGAAGTACAGCAGCCGAACGGCAGGGCGATGTCGAGGTGCAGGCGGCCATCGACGGTGATGCAAAAGAGGGGGCTCGACAAGGAGTCCACCCGGAGCTGGTGGTAGACCCGGGACACGTCCGCGGACCAGCAGAAGACTCCCCTGCCCTCTTGCACCATACGGGAACTTGTGGGCTTCGGGGCGCCCCAAATACTCCCTCCTCTGGATGCCTGAGTTGACGCTTCAACCCAGTCATCCAATGAATCGACGCTTCCCGGGGGTGGACTTGGGGCACATCATTATGGGGCTGCAATGCTCCCAGGGGGAGAAGGGGGGCACCACAAAGAGACCCAGCAGGGCGCCCCTGCGAAGCTCCTCTGTGCAGGCTGTGATGTGGCGGGCGTGGTTGGGGTCCTTGCGGTGGTCCCGGAAGGTGGGTGTCAGTGGGCCCGGGTGCCGGAGTTCGCTGGAAAGCCGAACTTGAGGTGGTCAAGTAGGAGGGGATCGTGGTGGCCCTGCAGCATTTCCCGCCAGGTGGGGATACTGAGGTTGGAAGTGACCAGGTCTCGGGCGGCCAAGTAGTTCGGTAGGGCCGAGTTCCAGGTGGCGGTGTACGCCGCTGCATAATCGGGGTTCTCGGCCCACCTCTCGCCCGAGAGGACCGGCCAGAAGCTGTTGAGGGTGCTCTTGTATTCGACAGAGGATGGGCCGCAGTTGGGGGCGGCCACCATAGAGTCCTGTAGCGTGTGGTCGATGACCTGGTCGACTGGCTCGCTTGTGTCAGAGTCGCCCCTGCTGCCAACCTGGGCAGCTCCGGTCACGTCACACAGCACACAGGGGGCTACAAGCTCACCGCCTTCGGTGTGGAGGCATTGCGGTTGTTGTCGGCATGCTTGGCGAAGCTCCCATAGGTGGGCGTGTGTGGCAGTGGGCTGGGGGTTCCGTGATCGGTGCTATTGTTCACTTTCTGGGTGGCGCGGGGCCCGGCGAGTGGCGGCGGGTGGGTTGGCCGGGAACCAGCTTCATCGCGGGCCGTGACATCACGGGGCCGCTGCCGTCTCGCTTGTTCTGGCCTGTTTATCGAGACCGGGCATTGTGGCCAATCGGTAGAATGTGGGCCTCACGTGCGGAAGGTCGTGAGTTCGCTTCCCGACCGAGCCAAACCAATGACTTTAAAATTGGCACTAGTCACTTCATAGCCTGGTGCCCAGCATTAATATGATAGGGCAAGGACTGGTTGGCTCAGTATCAGGATAATGTGACTGAATGGGATATCAGGTCATGGTGCTACTGGCCTGATTTCCCAGTGGGACAGTACAATAAAGTCACCATGAGTATGCACTGCTACAAGTTGGTACCCATCCTGATATGATCCTAGATGTTGCCAGGACTTAAAACACCAACAAACAATCAAACGTTTATCGAGAATAATCGCCTCTCTCAAATATACTGACAAACATAGCAATCTCTTTTTCTTTTAAATCCAGATGGCATTCAGTTATACTGCCTTTTGCTAAGCAGTGAAGTGAAGTCAGTTTCTATTATTAATTATAAAAGCAATTTAAACTTGCGCGTCGGATAATTACCTTCTCCGAGTAACAATCCGCCGAGATATGTATAGGATTCAATAATCACCGCACCCACAGTATAACATATATATGCATATATATTATAGACATGTTACATACAGTAAAACCTCTATAAATCGACCGACTTGAAGGGGTCCATTTATGGAGATGGTCGGTTTAGGGAGTTAGAATATGGTTACAATGGTATTGTTGGGACCCAAATAAAGCGATCGATATAGGGGAGTGGGTGATCTGTGGAGGTGGTTGTTAGAGAGGTTTTACTGTATTTTATACAAGTGGATACATATTACATACAGTAAAACCTCTCTAAATCGACCGACCATGGGACTGACTTTAAATGGTCCATTTAGGGAGGTGGTTGGCTTAGGGAGGTTTTTTTATGGCTACAATGGTATTGTATTGGCAAACGTTTGGGACCCAAGTAGAGTGATCGATATAGGGGAGTGGTCGATCATTGGAGGTGGTCGGTTGGAGAGGTTTTACTATATATATATATATAGTAGTATGCACCGACCTGTCAGGCAAGGAGTCACATAAACAGGTAGATATGGAAAGGGCAATGGCATCAGGGAACCTAGATAGCCAAATGGTTAGAATGCTAGCCCCAGCATGGGAAGACGTGTCATTATTAATATTGCTGCAGGCACAATGTTTCCTTTGTTTGCATCTCCTCCAGTACACTGGTGCTATGGTCAGGATGCTCTACAAGCAACCTACTGCATGGTTAGTGAACCTGTCCCATGTATCTGCTTTGTCCATATGTGTATGGTTCGAATGAGGGAAGCCGGACACTGTGTGGGTTGGAAAGGTAGGGTTTATTACAAAAGACATTAGGATGGTACAATGGGGAAACTAGTTGACGGCGTCGATGTCGAGGGGAGCCTCTTCCATTGCTGGAACCTCTGAGGCTGCCGGAGACGACCCCTACATAGTAGTCCATTGAAAAGAGGGGAGTTGGGTGTGGTAAATTGTTCTGGTTTAACGTTGAAGCAAGGCCGAATGGCTTTGTAGGCGGGGCGAGCTCTGGGGGTCAGTGATGTTTGACTCCCCCGCTAAGGTCGTCATGGGTACCCGGCTCCCCTCATCAAATCAACCACAATTCAGAAATTATGCGCCAATCTTAAGCATTAAATGACCAATGAATGTAAACCATTTAAAATATTTACAAAGACAGGGTGTTGAGTACAGTAGTCTGCACTGACCTCTCAGGTAAGAAGCCACATATACAGCTAGGGATGGATAGGCTGATTGAATCAGGGAGCCTAGATAGACTAATGGCTAAGATGCTAGCCTTGGAATGGCAAGAAGTGTTGGTTCGAATCCTGCTCAGTGTGCAATCTTCCCTTGGTTTGCAACAGTCCCATAACATATAGATGTTATATACATTGAACATATCTTGATATATTATATATATACAGAGCCGAGGCCTGGACAGTGTACAGACGACAGGTGAAAATGCTGCATGCCTTCATGATGCGACATCTGCATTCGATCATGAGGCTAACCTGGAAGGACAAAGTGACAAATAAGGAAATACTCAAACGGACAGGGCTGCCCTCTATGGAAGATCTTCTGATCAAAAAGAATCTCTGGTGGACTGGACACCTCATGAGGATGTCATCAGACAGGCTACCAAAGCAGATCCTCTACTCTCAACTGTCTTCTGGTTACAGAAAGAGAGGGTGCCCTCATCTCCGGTTCAAGGATACCATCAAGAGAAACCTGAAGCTGAGAGACCATAAGACCGACTCATGGACATCCCTCTCACAGCAGAGAGCTAAATGGTGAGTGGTAGTCAAGTAATGAAAGCAGTCTTTGTCACATCACGCCCGACAGCATGATGATGATGATATATGTTATATATATTAGATATATCTGGATATATTGTATTATCTCTGT
This sequence comes from Branchipolynoe longqiensis, assembly GCA_030323885.1. NCBI lineage: Eukaryota > Metazoa > Annelida > Polychaeta > Phyllodocida > Polynoidae > Branchipolynoe > Branchipolynoe longqiensis. The sequence goes on from CM059191.1 coordinate 72,195,449, forward strand.
ATCTTTGTATGTGACAAATAACATATTAACTATGGACTATTCCACGCCACACACCCATCCATCACTGTTGCCATATAATAATGTTTTGCAGTTTTATCTCATGCAGTGAATGCCTACTTACTCCTGGCTGTCCATGATTGTGCCCAACTAAATTAGCAATGCAAACATTTGGCACTGTTTCACTTGCCTCAGGCTGTGCAAAGCTTTCTGATTGAAGCCAAAGCCACTGCCATACCTCATGATTTGTTCTGTTGACGTCAAGGATTAAGGTACCAGGCCCAGGTCAGGTTGTAGCAATCACCCACTCCCACTCCATATCCAACCCACACACCTCACACATATAATACACCTTACACACCCCACACGCCAGACACACAACACACACTACACAACGCACACAATATCGCTGTTTCTCCTCCTGCTTTGACCGGTACTGAAATCTACCCAGTAGCGATGCGATTCACTGGAACTCTTTGAAACTTTTTTTAAAGTTAGTTTAAGTGTCAGCAGACGTGTGTTACTCTGAATAACATAGCCCACATATTGTACACAGAAAATCATTGGAGGAAAATGAGGGTAGAAAATATATGGTTTATGAATCGACGGAATGTTAATTTTGTATTTCTTTGGGGGACTTTGGTTGATTAAGCATGGGAAATGTCAATCACAGACGATTGGTCTTCCTCATTCCACTGCTCCTTGCCCTATCCTAACAATGCCGAATTATAATTTAGCTTTTTGTTGGTATGGGGGGGGGCTACATTAATTGATTAAGGTGGGGAAATTTCAATCGCAGACAATTGGTCTTGCTCATTCCACTGCTCCTTACCCTATTCTGGCAATACCGAACGTCAGGCTAGGTAGCTGTGAAAGTACGATGTCTGAACACGTTGACTTCTGGATACTGAATGGTTTATTCACGTCCAGGGCCCTAGACCACCGGCACCCTTTCAACTCTGACGTCATCTCATTTACATATTCCTTTGTTCTCCACACGTGCCTGGATGTCTTTTATGCATATATTACAGTAGTTACCACATGTGATAAATAATACTAGTCTTGAATGAGTGAGGTCGCTCATTCGGTGTCATTGCTGGACATGGCAGGCTCAAGGCCGAAGCCCTCCCCCCCTGCCACTACTGTGGCGGTGCTGGGGGGTGTGGAGTGAGTGATGAGGGGGGGGGAGAGGGGGGGAAGCCATCTTCCCCCCCTCCAGCCTATATAACAACTCCTGTCAGTCTTCTCCAAACGCCCGCACTGACCACTTCCCACCTCCAATTTTACCCACCCACACACACCTTCAGTTGATTGTGCCCACAACAATCAACAAAACCAAAAACCAATCAAGCATTTAAACTAAAAAATAAAGAATACCATCTAATGAGCGACTGACACCCACGCAGTTGACAGATCACACCTACTTAAATGTCACATTTCTGATAATTTACCCTCTACTGTTATCTCATATTTTTATCATTAACTATTGCTATTGTACTTTAACGTAATTGATTACTTCTTTATTAAATCGTTCACATGACTCATATGGCCTCATCACATTTCATTTTCCCAATATATCGGGGCCTTCGCTCCTTCGCTTCTTGCCCGATGATACACAGTCAATGTAAATGCTGCTGGGCGGGCAGCGCCCGAATAAAAGCCTTGATTAACCCACTCATGCCTCTGAGTCAGCTGTGTCCGTGAGCAATGTGTTGTATTATATACTAAAATATGTTAGATTGCTGGACAAGTGTCAGTTGAACAGGTTCACAGGTATAGCCCTGTATATATTACTGTATATATCACTGTATATATCACTTTATATATCACTGTACATATCATTGTATGTGTGCATTTATTTGCGCCATTTCCTTGAAAGATCTAGAACCTCGGCGATCAACTATTGACAACCTTAAACATGGCCTTTTTAAGCAAGTGTTTATAAGGTTCACAAAGTATCGCGAAACATTTCACTGCACCATATACCGCCCATAAACGTCACCCCCGTCGGGTGACGGGTGAGCTTTGGGGCTTGTCCGGTGGAGTGCGCTTGTGCAAGGCTCCCATAACTCTCTGAGCCAAGTATCCAAGGCACCATGCATACATTATAAGGCGTGTATACATAGACTGTTCCCTTGTGGCATGTTCGCTTGTGACCTTGTGATGTGCCACATTGACAATGAATATGTTCACCACATAGACAGTGAACATGTTCGACCGGGCACGGTGGCCGAATTGGTAGAGCACAGGCCCCGCGTGCGGAAGATCGGGAGTTAGCGAGTTTGGTTCCCGGTCGAGTCAAACCAATGACTTAAAAATGTATACTTGTCGCTTCCTAGCCTGGTGCTCAGCATTATTAGGATAGGGCAAGGACTGGTTAGCTCGGTGTCAGGATAATGTGACTGAGTGGGATATCGGGTCATGGTGCCAGGGGCCTGATTTCCCAGTGGGGCAGCACTATAAAATCGCCATGAGTGCGTACTGTCACAAGTTGGTACCCGTCCAGATATGACCTTAGAGGTTGCTAGGACGTAAATCAATGACAAACAAACATGTTCATTCTCTATGCCCCTGGTCAGTATGTCACATGTGCTGTGCACAAGGCCTTACGGTCGGTCCCTGGTTCCAACCTATGGGAACGACCACTAAGCAAAACACAGGTTCATTGTCTGTGTGGCAGAAGCAAACGCGGAACATGGATACACTGCCTAAAGCACACCTGCAGCTTAGTATTGGCAGGACCCCTCTGCCTCAGGTAAGTGACCTAATCGATCGATTACTCTACCCTACCCTTGCATCGAGCAGCCCTGTGTGAATCGAGTGAATTGACTATTATTTTGTTATCCCAAGAATGGTATGATTACAATGTGGTTAGCATGTTATATTGAGCACGTTATCATCTCATCCTGTGTGAGAGGATGTGGGTACGTGCCACCATGAGGAAAGTCATGGAAGGACTTAGGAAATAGTATTTTACCTAGAATGGAATAATTGTACATGTTATATATAATGACGATTTACTACATTCAAAACCTCATTTGAATGTATATATATAGATATATATATATGCAGATGAGCACACCAATTGTATATATAGCGTTATATAATAGAGATGAGCACACCAATCATTTATGTATAGCGCTATAATATATTTGCATATGAGCACATCAATTGTAAACGTAATTATATCTACAGATGAGCACACCAATTGTAAATATAACGCTATGTATATATATGCATATGAGTTCACCAATTGTAAATTAAAACTTGGTGTGTTCATCTGCATATATATATGTTATAACATTATACATAATGCTACATATATGCATATGATTATGAGCACACCAAGTGCTATAATGCTATATATATGCAGATGAGCACACCAATCGTATATATAATGCTGTATATGCAGATGAGCACACCAATTATATATATAACGTCATATATATGCAGATGAGGGCACCAATTGTGTGTATATAACTTAAAACAATATATGTGCAGATGAGCCCACCAATCGTGTATATATAATACCATATATATATATATATATGTATGTATATATATATATGTATATATATATATATATATATATATATATATGCAGATGAACACATGTATATATATATATATATATGACGCTATATATATTATATATAGCGTTATTGCAATTAGCCCACTTACCGTCTATGCCCACTCTGCTATCTGACGGCTCACTCCATCAGCATCATCGCCTCGCCTCCAGCACCGCGCCCCTTATCGGAGCGAGCCACCACCATCCACAGTCCACCACCACTATCACAGTATCACGTCCTTATCGCACCCACACCTTATGCACGCGCTGCAGCATGTCCGACGTCACTCCCTCGTGACGTCACACCGCCGTGGCGATGAAGTCACACTGTCCGCCTTGTCGCACTGTAGCATGTGTCCGCGCGTGTCAGCCACCAGGTGGCGTTGGTCAGCATGCATATGTGTATGTATGTATGTATGTATGTATGTATATGTATGTATGTATGTGTATATATGTGTGTATGTCTGTATGTGTGTGTTTGTATGTATATATGTGTATATGTATGTGTATGTAAATGCAAAAGTCTGGGTCTGCGCTGTTTCCCGGCGCGGTGGGGGAGCTGTCCCGGTGTGAGGTGCGAGACCTACTGAGCTGCTTCAGGCCCCAGCATAGACTGGCGGGCCGGCTCCCGGGCTAGTTGAAGGCGGCGGGCGACGGGAGGGGAGTCGGGGCGCCACTGTCGGAGTGGATGTATGGGCTGAGGTGTCTGGGAGGAAGCTGGTGGGGGAGCGGAGTGGTCGGGTGGGGTGGGGTGGGGGTGGGGGTGGGGGTGACTGTAGTGTGCATAGTGAATGGGTATTATTAGTGAATATGCCTCTTCTGAAAGAGATTGAAACAATAACAATAGTAGGCCTCTTCTGAAAGATCTTGGAACAATAACAACATGTGGGGGAGGGGGGGGGGGGGGGGGGTGACTGTAGTGTGCACAGTGAAGAGGTATTAGTGAATATGAGACTGTCTCAATAGGTGTTAAGTAATATGGGACAAAACTTTGTCCATTGTAACGATCAACATACTATCTGCTTACGCATTTGCTCAGGATAAACTGATTTGCTTTTGACATGGTCTTTCATAATCCCAATAGAATACATATTGCAAATGTCCTTGTGTTTTCAGTGTAACCCTTTCTGTGCTGTTTTGTGTCAATCGTTACAACGGACAAAAAAAATGTATATGCCTCTTCTGAAAGATCTTGGAACAATAACAACATGTGGGGGAGAGGGGGGGGGGGGGAGACTGTATCGTGCAGAGTGAAAGGGTTTTAGTGAATACATTGTACGCCTGTTCTGAAAGAGTGGGGGCGGGTTCAATGTAGCATGGGTAATGTATGGGTATTAATGAATATGCCTCTTCTGAAAGAGCTGGAAACAATGACTGACAAGTTGGGGTGGGTTCAGTGTAGCATGGGTAGTGTATGGGTATTAATGAATATGCCTCTTCTGAAAGAGCTTGAAACAACCACAACAGCAACCTGAAGCAATATTTCGCTGACTGCTGGTGCGAATCCACACCGGATGGAGGAGGAATGGTTTTGTCCAGTAATCTGACTTGTTAAGCAGTATGTGAACAAAGTAAGACATACACTTGAGGATTCTATTTACAGCTATTGGACACTCGGGAAAAGTGGTTAATTAATCACAATTTTGCTTTTAAATTCTGTTCGGTTAGTAGGGATACATATTAGAAAAATGGGCATCCTGTGGACATAGGCCTACATTAGCAGCAGCATGGCTTTGGGGCTGCACCCTTGGCATATGGTGAGTGAGGTGGGGTGGGAGGGGGGGTGTAAGATTATTTTCATGAACTGGTTTAGTATCTGGGAAGAGGCGTATTGTTCGTTGCAGAAAGCTGGTTATTCAAATGAGGCTTTTGGTGGAACATGCGTAGGTAATGCAGAATGAGCAGGTTATGCAGCAGGTATTATGACATAGCTAGAGGGATGGGAGAAGAAGTAATTTAACAAATCTAAACCATTTATATAACAATAAAAAACGGTAACAAAAGTTGTGTTGTGTGGTAGAGATACAGTATGGGAGTGTAGTGGTCTGCGCTGACCTCTCAGCCAGGGAGCCGCATAGACAGGTAGGCATGGGTATTGTGGTGACATCAGGGAGCCTAACTGGTGTAATGGGTAGCACACTGGCCTGGAATGCAAAGAGAAGTGGGTTCCAGTCCTGCTCTAGGCACAATATTTCCCATTTTCATCACCCCCATGACACTGGTTGCCGTGACCATGATCCTGTACAAGCTACACGCTGTATAGTTGTTGAACCTACCCTGTGTATGTGTAAGTGCACTGCCTGTATGTATGTAATTGTAAGCATTAAAATACTTACAATTCCAGGGGGACGAGTGTAGTGGTCAGCACTGACCTCTCAGGCTAGAAGCCATGTAGAGAGGTAGGCATGGATAGGGTGATTACATCAGGGAGGGTGATTGCATGAAGGGGACTGGGTAGGGTAATGGTGTGCACGCTAGTCCCGGAATAACAAGAAGTGTGGGTTAAACAAAACTACTCTACGCACAATATTTCCCATTTCCATCACACACCCCTCCCCCATGACAGTAGGAATGCGCCTTTTGTAGTTTGAGTGGTGAGAGAGAGAGAGAGTGGCCTGGCCCTTTGCAGTGGGACCACCTAGCTGGCAAGCCAGACTCGCTCTCGTCAAATCTCCAGTCAGTGTATTCTGCAGCCAGCTTACTCGGTTCAACCCGAAGTAGGAACGGCTCGCCTGGGAATAACGTTGCAGACAGATAAAACAAGCATAAACCAGTTAGTGGGAATGAATGGTGGAGACGAGGAAGCGCCCAGCATGGGGCATGAGTAGCAGCTTACACGTCCAGTTAAATAGTGAAGTGTCACTGCACATGGAACTAACTTCTCTCTAGATGGCGAGAGTTTCTGCACAGATTACTTCCCTCTTCCTCTTTGGTTTTTCACTCCCATCAAACTCCCATTTAGTAGTTTTCTTATCGTTTTCTATTGGTATTTCTTATTTTTATTTCTTATTTGTATTTCTTATTTTTATTATTATTTGTATTTCTTATTTCTATTTCTTATTTTTATTTCTTATTTTTATTTCTTATTTGCATTTCTTATTTTTATTTTGTATTTTGTATTTCTTATCTTTATGTATTAGTTTTATGTATTAGTTTTATGTATTAGTTTTATTATTAGTTTTATGTATTATTTTATTTGCTTGTTTTTGTTTGCTTTTATAAATCGTTGATTAAACAGGAGACATTTTTCAATCGTGGGCAATTGGTCTTCCTAATTACAAATAATCATTTCCCTAACCTATGAATGCCTAGATTTTGACAAGTATAATGTGTACATACCCTTGATTTGACTCGGCCAGGGTTCAAACCCGGGGTTTGAATACCACGACCTGCCATACGAGAAGCGGGTGCTAAATTTATTGGGCCACCCCAGTTGATAAATTCACTGGAACAAATCCCTTTTCACTGCCAAGATTTCTTCTTTCTTTTATTTGGTAAAAACAGTTTATTCATCAGAATATGCATTTTTTCAGCGCCAAGGCACTGACTGGTCTTCCGGCCGTTTACATTACATTGTTAAAAGGTAGATGTTAGTAGATTGTGAAGGAGGTTAGTGTGTTAGTGGGTTAGCCATAATAAGTTCAGTGTTATGGGCTAATATAAGATGGTGGGTCCGCTGCAAAAACTGTGCTGCTATTACAGTATGGCTGAGGTAAGTAATTGAGTGAGGGGGGGGGGGGGGGGGGGGGGGAGAACAAGGACAGAGGGGGTGAGCAAGACAAGGGCACAGTGAGATGCATTCTGACCAGTGACTTAAAGCCTTGGTAGGAAGGCGCACTTCTAATTGGTAGTTTGTTCCACATCTTGCTCCCTTTAAATATTGGTGCCTTAGCTAGTTTGGTTGTGCTTGGTCTAGGAACTCTGAGGAGTGGTCCATCTCCCATGCTTGTCTGCCTGTTCAGTGGATCTCTGTAGTGTGGTTCTTTTGATCTTTTATACATAAGTGACAACAGATGAATGTCCCACAACTGGGCTAGGGTTTCAAAGTTTGCTTCCATGTGCATGTCCTGTACACTCAATATTTTACCCGTAAACACAGTTCTAAGTGCCCACTTCTGGACTGTTTGCAGCTTATCCTCTTGTTGTTTTGTTGCCAGGCTATAAATTATGTTGTTATAGTCAAAGATGGGCAGCATTGTGGTCTTGTATAGGAGCAGTGCAGTATTCTTACTAATGTAGTCTCTCATTTTTCTGAAACTAGTTAATTTGAGGGCCAGCTGTTGGTTGAGCCTGCAGATTTGTTGTGTTATATTTAGTGTAGAGTCAATTGTGCTGCCCAACTATTTGTAGGAGTGAACTTCCTTAAGCTTGACTCCCTCTATTTGTAGTTCAATCTTGTGTGCCTTATTCTTTTTTTATGTTGTGCCATAGACCACATACTCTGTCTTAGATGTGTTCAGTGTTAATTTATTTTCCCGGCACCACTCACCAGTATTTGTCAGTGCCACCCCTACCAAGTCAGCCTGACATCTCTACTATATTGATGGTGCAGCATTGGTGTACTTTAGAACGTTATTTCACGATATGGGTTTTAACCACGATGGGTTATCTATGTTAATATTGTCGTGGGGGTGTTGAAAATGGGAAACATTTCACCCAGAGCGGGAATCGAACCCACATCTCTTTGCATTCCGGGCCAGTGTGCTAACCATTACACCACCCAGGCTCCCTGATATCACCACACTACCTACCAAGATGTAAGTCTTTTAATGCTTACAATTACATACATACAGGCAATGCACTTACACATACATATACAGGGCAGGTTCAACAACCATTCAGCACACAGCATGTATAGGATCATGGTCACAGCAACCAGTGTCGTGGGGGTGTTGACAATGGAAAATATTGCGCCTAGAGTGGGACTCCAACCCACATCTCTTTGCATTCTGGGCCAGGGTGCTAACCATTACACCACCCAGGCTCCCTGATATCACCACACTACCCATGCCTACCTGTCTATGTGGTTACTTGCCTGAGAGGTCAGTGCAGACCACTACAATATCAAATCGAGTTTGTACATTTTTACATCGGTAACGACTGATGCCAAAGTATATTTGTGCGATAAATAATTTGTTTCTGTTTCTGTGTGTACTCTGTCAGTGTTGTATTGCATGGGTCTTTAGTATCGGGTTTTGTTTTTGCACTTGCACTACCTACTCATTGGTATGTGGATATCGGAAATTATCATATTTAATTAAATAAAGCATTAAATAAATAAGGTTATCAATATAATACTGATTAATGTAGCATAGCAATGTTCAAGAAGACCTGATGGTGAAGAGAGAATTAGATAAGGTGTTTCAGTGAGTTGATAAGGTTTTTATTTGCATACTAAAGGCCCTGTCACACTACGACGTTTCTCACCAACGCGCTTCGACGCGTGCCGACGGGTTGGGTTTTTGTTCAAAACGTCGGTACACGTCCGGTACGTTACCAGCGTGTTGCCGGCGCATTACCGGCGCATTACCGGCGCGTCGGTACATAGCAACGTGTAAATGGACACGTCGGCGCGCGTCGAGCCGCATCAAGGTTTTGTGCTTGCACAAAACTTTCGACGGGCTGCAACGCGCGGCAGCATGTTGCCGTGCGCTTTATGGACGCGTTAACAACACGTTGACACACGTTGGCGGCGCGCCGGCAGAACGCTGGCAGACCGTTGATCAACGTCAGTTAACGTTGGCTTTTTTTTCCCCCAAAATGCGACCGTTCCATCGGCGCGTCCGTAACGTCCCATCGACGGGTAGTGCGCGCTATTGGCCTTGCTCCAGCGTATCTCGGCGCATTGGACGTGTTGCCGGCGTGCCTGGACGCGTTGGCCGCATGGTGTGGACGCGCTGCGGGCGCGTCCTAACGTGTTGCTGGCGGGTATGTATGCGTTGACACGGTACTAATGCGACACCAACGCACCGTCAACGTGCCGACAGCGCGCCGACAGGGCGCCGACAACACGCCGAATGCACGCTGGGAACCCGCTGGTGGGACATTGACATGTTGTTCTGCCACGCATCGAAACGCGTTGGCCGCGCGCTTATAGCACGCTACTAACACGCTGCGCCGCGTCAAACTTTCTCCCAAAGCGCCGAAGAGTTGGACGCGTGCCGACGGGTTGCAAATATTTTGCGCATTGCCGGCGCGCCGGCGGAAACGTCGTAGTGTGACAGGGCCTTTACACTACCTATTCCTTTCTATGTGGATATCATATAGGAAATTGCCATATTTAGTTCAATATAGTATTAACTAAACAAGGTTATCCATCAAATACAACCAGTGGTCTACAACTGGTTTATCAAAGGTTGTGGTATGTGCTGTCCTGTCTGTGGGAAAGTGCATATAAAAGACTCCATGCTGCTTATCGGAGAGAGTAGCCTATATGGCGGCAGCGGGTTTCCTCCAAAGAAATATGTCAGAATGACCATAAGTTTTGAGTTCCAATAGCCGATGATAAAAACCAGTGTGCTCTAATGGCATCATTAAATATAACAAACTTTCCATAAAATACTGCTTAAATCAGCCACTTAAAGCTGCATAATCCGATGAAAACATCAAATTTTCAAAACCAAAACAATTATCTAGATTTGATTCTACATATCTAACTTAGATACTGATGCACTTATTAAGCATTTGTCATCCCATAGAAGGAGATACTGAGTGAATGTAATAGAATCTGTTACTGCAGATGCCTATGGTGTCAGAGTTTTGGAGTGCTTGCCAAAACTAATTTGACATGTTTGCACTTCAAATATCTCAAAGGTTAGTTGTGTAAAATCAAAGTTACTTCAAACTAAAGTAAGGTAGATTATAACAATCAATTTATCTCAGAAAAAAGACAGAAAGTCAAAACCTTTGGACTATGCAACTTTAACTTCGACGATTAGATGAGAACCGATGTTTTCAATATGGCATTGGCACTGTATAATATAACAGAACCAGATGACAGTGCGAATCCTATCTAATGCTAACTCAGCACTGTCACTCCCACAAATGTTGAATGCAGTAACAGTCACTATGCAATTCACTTCAGATATTATGTATATTATATTATCTCAATAATATAGTATATTTATTTACATGCGCACATTTTGAGACTTGCAGCCATACAAGATGTGTAAATTTAATAATTGTGCATGTTAGCATAACATGATTAATTTGTGGGGTGGAGGCAGGGGGGGGGGGGTCAAAGCGACATGCCGACCGACTCCACCTACCATAATACGAACAAACTAACCCGGCCCCCCCCGACCCCAGTGGTGCCAGGAACAGTGGAACTATGCTGCCCGGTTACAGGAGGAGCCAAACTTGATACTCCCGCCAAAACATCATGTGACCGGTTTTGAAACCAACTGCCTCCACGGCCATAACTCCTCCAGCTGCCGACCGGACAACTTCACCTTTCTTCACCCACCCACCCACACCTCTAAATAACAACCAGAGGGGTTGAGGGTTCGGTTTCCGGCCCACCTAACATCATGGACTGAGATCCCGGGGGACTGAACAACCCATTTAGACTGGCACCCCAACTTGACCTGTACTGAATTGAACCTACATAAATCTGATTGAATAAAGACCCATTATATACTACTTCTGTCTCCGCCTCTGTGAATTACGCGTTTGAGTGATGTTGAGGTGGTTGGTTCTGTGTGGAATATAGATATATCTAGTTTGCATATTAAATAACATGCTTAATTTGTAACTGTAAAGTTCATCGAAGCAGCTTACAACACTACGTCTACACCGGGGATTTAATTAACAATAAAGGTGTTGTGTGGTTAATATGCCAGCTGGATATAGGTGGCGCCACTGCTGTACCGACATCTCAGTCACCTATATGGCCAACTAAAGTAAATTAATTGAGAATGTCAACTCAAACAACAAACTATTTTTTAAATGAGAAATGCGAGAGAATCCAACACTACTGCAGCTTTATGTTGTTGTTATTTGTGGGTGTGGATGGGCGGGGTAAATCCGACAGGCCTTTGATGTCAAACCCTCAGAGTATTGCTATGCAGTCGACATTATTAGAGTCTTAACGTATGGAAGGATCATAGCCAGGTACAAAGGGTGATAAGTAGATTGAAATAATTCCCGCAAGCTATTTACCATAGAAACCTCGCACACCCAAGTTATCTAGTCCATATTACACTCTGTCTATTTATAAATAAGGCCAATAAATTGCAATCTCATTATTGTATGTTAATATTAAATAACGTCGGTACTATGCAGGCCTAAGTCCTTCCATATAGTAACTATTATATTATATTCATCCTGACCCCATCAACGCCTATTAGTCCTCACAACCCTCAGTTTAAATATATATATATTTATATATATATGTATATATATATATATATATATATATATGTATATATATTTAGACACACATATATATATATATATATATATATATATATATATATATAAGCGCGAGTGACAGTATTTCGCGCCACTGATAGGGTTAGGTGGTGGTGCCACCTGGCCCAACTATGAAAAGGGCTCACCCATAAAGTAGTACACAACATATGGGTGATCGCATAGGCACATTCCCTTTTGCGCGGTTATACTCGCATAATTTGTATACATCACACATATATATGTATATGTGTATGTATATATAGGCAATTTATTTTTTTACGTGAGTATGAACTAACATTGGTTACTCTGCAATCACCTCCATATATTAAACCCCTGTATGATATTCATCATGCAATCACTAACCTTTGTTGGTTGATTTAAATGTATGTATATAAAAGGTTATATACAAATATATATATATATAAATAATTAACTATGTGAATATAAAATAGCATCGATCACTATGCAATTCACTTCACATATTAACTATTATATTATATGAATCGTGCCCACACCACCAACCTGTGCTGGTTCTCGAACCTCTCATTGTGCCATCCAGGGATCTACTAAGACCGAACGTCCCGTTCCTGGTGCGACCGCGTTGACTGTTCAAATATCATGCCACTGCCATCTTCGGAAAATGCCCTTAAAAGCTGCATAATCCGATGAAACATGAAATGTTCAAAACCCAAAATATTATCTAGATTTGATTCTACATATCTAACTTAGATACTGATGCATTTACTAAGCAGTTGTTGTCACATATCCGGAATCTAATAGAACCTTTTACTGCTGGGGCCTACAGGCTCAGAGTTTTGGGATGCTTACCAAAATCAATTGTATATATGCTTAAACATCAAATATCTCAAAAGTTAGCCATTTAAAATCAAAGTTCCTTCAACCTAAAAGTAATACATTTATCTCAGAAAAATTACAGAAACTCAAAACCATCGGACTGCTTAATTCAAGACACCACTTTTTGATTTCCAACAAATTCGAAAGCGAAGAAAAGGTGGCTCTCCTAGATGGTAATAGTCCGTCTTGGCTAAATATATCACTGCTGGCTGTGTCCTCCGACTGGTACTAGAAACATTTGGATTGGGTCCATTGTAAATTAATACCTTGTTATCTTAATCCCTTTATCCTAGTCGGTGATTAATCACCTTTATCGTCTCCGGCTCTGTCTTATCTACGTTAGTAATTGTCTCTGTTAGTGCATCCTACAGAGTGTAATCATCCTTTGCTTAACTTTTTAGATCTTGTTCTTCGCAAGCATTATAGTGGACTTACAGTAGAGGGCCTCCTTGGTTCTGACCTCATTAGTTGAGCACTAACCGCAACACTAGGTCGCCCCGGGAGTAGCACTAGGTGAACAGTAGGAGCACTACTTGGTGAGCAACAGTAGCACCAACCATGAAAATCAGCAGAACCATTAGTGAACAAGAGTAGCAACACTAGGTAAGCACAAGTAGATCCACTGGTGAAAACCAGCAGAACCACTATACGAGCACCAGTAGTGTCATTAGTGAACACCACAAGAACAATTAGGGAACAGCAGCAGAACCAGTAGTGAACACCAGCAGAACCACTAGTGAACACCAGCAGAACCACTAGTGAACACCAGAAGAACCACTATTGAGCACCAACAGAACCACGAGAGAACACCAGCAGAACCACTAGTGAACACCGGAAGAACCACTATTGAGCACTGGCAGAACCACTAGTGAACACCAGCAGAACCACTAGTGAACACCAGCAGAACCACTAGTGGACATCAAGAGCACCACTAGTGAACATCAAGAGAACCATTTGTGAACACCAGCAGAACCACTAGTGAACAGCAACAGAACCATTTGTGAACATCAGCAGAACCACTAGTGAACACCAGCAGAACCACTAGTGAACACCAGAATAACCACTATTGAGCACCAACAGAACCACAAGTGAACACCAGCAGAACCACTAGTGAACACTGGAAGAACCACTATTGAGCACCAGCAGAACCACTAGTGAACACCAGCAGAACCACTAGTGAACACCAGCAGAACCACTAGTGAACATCAAGAGAACCACTAGTTAACATCAAGAGAACCATTTGTGAACACCAGCAGAACCACTAGTGAACAGCAACAGAACCATTTGTGAACATCAGCAGAACCACTAGTGAACACAATCATAACCATTAGTAAACACCAGCAAAACCACTAGTGAACAACAGAACCACTAGTGAACAACAAAACCACTTGTGAACAACAGAACCACTAGTGAACACCAGCAGAACCACTAATGAACATCAAGAGAACCACTAGTGAACACCATCAGGACCACTAGTGAACACCATCAAAACCACTAGTCAGCACAAGCATAACAATTAGTGAAGAACAGAACCACTTGTGAACAACATAACCATGAGTGAATACCAGCAGAACCACTAATGAACATCAACAGAACCAGTAGTGAACACCAGCAGAACCACTAGTGAACATCAGCAGCACCACTAGTGAACACCAGCAGAACCACTAGTGAACATAGGGAGAACCACTAGTGAACACCAGCAAAACCACTAGTGAACACAGGCATAACCACTAGTGAACACAGGCAGAACCACTAGTGAACACAGGCAGGACCACGAGTGAACACAGACAGCACCACACAATGAACACCAGCAGAAGCACTAGTGAACAACAGCAGAACCACTCGTGAATAACAGTAGCACGACTATGTGAGCACCAGTAGACCCAGCAGGTGATAACAGGACTAGCACTAGGTGAGCACAAGTAGACCCACTAGTGAAACCAACAGAACCACTAGTTCAGTACCACTAGTATAACTAGTTGAAGACAAGTAGTATCACTAGATGAGCACCAGGAGAACAACTAGGTCAAACCACTATTGAGTACCAGCGGATTTATTATTATCACAACTAGGTGAGCACCAGTACCAATACTAGTGATTACCGTAAGAACAATGTAAAACTATCCTTGAACACTGGTGGAACCACTAGGTGAACATCAACAGAACCACTAGTGAACATCATCAGAACCACTAGTGATCATGAGCAGAACCAATAGTGAACACCAGAAGAATCACTAGTGAACACAATCATAACCATTAGTGAACACCAGCAGAACCACCAGTAAACATTTGCAGAACCACTAGTGAACACTGTCAGAACCACTAGTGAGCACAATCATAACCATTAGTGAACACCAGTAGAACTACTATAGAACATCAGCGGAACTATGAGTGAACACCACATAACCCCTAGTAAACACCAGTAGAACCACTAGTGAACACTGGCAGAACCACTAGTGAACACCAGCAGAACCACTAGTGAACACCAGCAGAACCACTTGTAAACCCCAGTATCACAACTAGGTGAGCACCAGTAACAATACTAGTGAATACCAGTAGAAGCACCAGGCTATCGCTACTAGAACAACAGCCTCATCAGCAGAACCACTAGTGAACATAGGCAGAACCACTAGTGAACACCAGCAGAAGCACTAGTGAACACCAACATAAACACTAGTGAACACCATCAGAACCACTAGTTATCACCAGCAGAACCACTAGTGAACGCCACCAGAAACTAGTTAGCACCATCAGAACAACTAGTGAACATTGGCAGAACCACTAGTAAACACCAGCAGAACCACTAGATGAGGATGAGTACACGCCCTAGTGAACATCAGCAGAACCGCGAGTGAATGCCATCAGAACCACCAGTAAAAACCAGTATCACAAATTGGTGAGCACCAGCAGAACCACTAGTGAGCACCAGTAAAAACACTAGTGAACACCCACAAAACCATGAGATGACGACCTGCAGAACCACTACTGAACACCAACATAACCACTAGTTCACACCAGAAGAAGTACCACTAGTTTGCACCAGAAGAACCACTGGTTCGCACCAGCAGAACCACTAGTTTGCACCAGCAGAACCACTAGTGAACATTGGCAGAACCACAGTGAACACCAGCAGAACCCCTAGTGAGCACCTGCAGAACCACTAATGAATGTCAGCAGAACCACTAGTATACCCCAGTATCACAACTAGGTGAGCAACAGGGGCCGTATGCATGGGCGGGTGCTAGCGCCCTAACCACGGCTAGGGTGGCACCACACGGCTAAGGTGGAAAATCCACATGCATGAACCGGTGCCAGCGCTAGCCGCCGACCGTAGCCTAGGCTAAGCTACCATGCTTTCAAGTCAAGTTTAACTGCAGGCCGGGCCGGTTAGTGTGCCGCCCGCCGATATATTAGAGCCAAATCTATTCAATGCATTCATATTTAACAGAATTACATACTCAATAAGTTAAATTTGATCAAAGTAACCCTAAAATCGAACCGATATTAATGCCGCCGCTACATCGGTGGCGATATTCATATTGTCGAATAACAACAAATCGCTGCCGCCGCCGCCACTGACGTCGAATATAAGCAAAACAAATCACCGCCACCGCCGAATCGGCGGCGATATTGGCAAATAGCAGTGCTCGCCTGGAACAGGCTCAGTGGGGTTCCCCAAATCTATAAATAACCACATGGTTTGCTGTCCGGCCCGGTTTTGGCATTGGTGCATACGGCTTGACCTGATTGACCAAGGCGGTGCTAGCCGCGGATAGATACCCCAGAGCTAGCATGTAGCACCGGCTACGTGTAGCACCAGCCCATGCATACAGCCCCAGTACCAAAACTAGTGAGCACCAGTACAACCACCAGTCTATCGCCCCTAGAACAACAGACTCATCAAATCTGCTAGGACCTGATGCGCGAAAAGGAAGAAGGCAAGGGGGGGGTGGTAAAAAAGGCGCTTTATTTAACGCCTCATACAACAAGGAAATAAGCAGCTATATACAACAAGTCAAATGCGGTGAAAGCAAGGCAGTAAAAAGGGCTCATAAGGAGCGGAGGTAATCTTAGAGTAAATGAGCTCGGGGGAGCTTGAAATGTTCGGGTGAGGGGCGCCGAAGAGCCCTCCACCAAAAAAGGAGGAGAGGGCTCGAGGCGCGCCCGAGGGGGCAGGGCGGGGCACGGAGGCGTGCACCGCCTCTGAGGTCCAGGGGATGCTGTGGTGAGGGGCACCCGCTATCGGTGGCTTTCGGCGTCGTGATGAGTCGGGGGGGGGCCTACGGCGACAGGGATGCGGGCGGCCAAAAAGTTGGGGAGGCCCGCTCCCTGGAGGAGGTGCGGCGAGGGTTGGAGAGGGGGGCGGCGAAGTCATCAGGGCTGGGGGGGTGGGGATCGGGGGAGGGTCGGGGGGGTTGAGGAAGGCGGTGTCGCCGGGGGAGATGTGGAGGTCGGTGGTGGTGACGTCTGCGTGTGTCTGGTAGCCGGCAGGATGGTTGGCGGCTGTGATGTCTAGGGATGGTTTGTGGTGAGTGCGGGCGGCATCTGGGGCCTGCGGTGCGGGGTGATGGTCCCCGGCTGTGTCCTGGGTGCTGTGGGTGGAGCGGGTAGGGCTGTGGCGCTCGTCGCCTCGGGCCCGGGTCCGGTAGCCTTCCGGCTGCGGGCCGGCGGCTTTTGCTGGGCGTGTGGCCTTTCGGTCGGTGGTCGTTACGGGGTTGTCGGTGGTGGTCAAGGGGTTGTCGGCAGAGGTGTAGGTGAGGCGCCAGTTAAGGCCCCCCGGACCGGCCGGGGGGACCGGCGGATCAAAAATCCGCCGAGGCCGCCGGGGTCTGGAGCTCACGGGCTTGTTTGGTGAGGCACAGGGCCTCGCTGTGCATGGTGAGTATCCTCCTCATGTTAGCACAGTAGGCGCATATGTGGCGGTGTCTGGCCATCGCCTCGCCGTGGGCCTCCCAGACGGCGGCCCGATCGCACGAGGTGGGCTCGTAGTTCCAGGCGGCGCAGGGAGCCCCGTGAGCCTCCCGGTTGTAGGTGAGGCGGGTGTCGGCTTGGGTCCGGGGCTGCTGTGCCCCTCGGGGGGGTCTGCGTCTTGGAAGGCTGGTGCTGTCGGGACGGCTTGGGGGGCGGGCATGGTGAGAATCTCCATTCTCACCATGTTCAGGGCCACTGGGTCGTGCCACCCGTGGGGGAGCCTACCGTCCGCTATCCAAGTGAAGATGGTCTCCGAGTAGCGGCGGACGGTAGGCCAGGGGTAGAGGAGGTTGTCGCGCAGCACTGTGAGGGTGTGGTGGTTCAGGCCCGGGAGGGAGTGCGCGGGGAAGGCAGGGTGGCTAAGGAGGGTGAGGAGGGTGAGGCTGTACTCGTCCTTGGTCGCCTCCCCACGCTTGACCGGCTTCCGCTCGGGGCCTCTCTCGACGAGGTCGGAGGGGAAAAGGTAGTCGGGGGAGATGCCCTTTCTCCTCCCGGCCTGGCGCGCCTCGGCCGACGCGAGGATCTCCCTTACGGCGTCGGCCGCGGATGCGGGGGTGTGGTCGACCGCATCCTGGTCGTAGGGAGGTGCGGGAGCCGGCGGCTGGACGGTGCGGCGGGTGTACCGCTCGTACTGAGGGTGCACCGCCCCCGGGAGCAGTGCCTGAGGCGGGGGCGGTGGGAGTGCTCCCCCGACTACGTGCGCCCGAGGTGCCGGGGTGGGCGGTGAGGAGTAGGCCGTACACCGGGGCGCGGCGGCCGGAGTCGTCTCCTCGGCGCGATGGGAGCTGCCGCAGTCGAGGGTGTCGAGGCGTGTAGTGATGCGCTCCAGCGCCTGAAGGATGGCGGCCGTGTTGGCGTCGACGCCTGCAGCCCAGTCGCCCGAGGGGCGGTTGCGAGGCGCCGGGGGCGAGCCCGGGGCGGAGGGGGCTGGTGAGGCGGCCGGCGGCCCTCCGGGCTCCCCGGCGTTGGTAGAGGTGCGTCGGCCGTGGATGCGTCCGTCGGCCATGGAGAAGTCCGAGGAGGGTAGAGCTAAGAGAAAAAGAGAGCTTGTGTAGGGAGGACGGCTGGGAGGCGAATGGCTGAAGGAAGCCGGCGGGCGGCCTTATAAGAGAAGGAGCGGGGAGGCGTGAAGGCGGGGGAGGTGAGAAAGCCGGCGGGCAGGGAGAAAGGGCGAGGCGGGGGAAAGCTGAGAGCGGGGTGGCAGGGAAGGTGAGAAAGCCGGGCAGCGGCGGGAGAGAGGTGGGGGGAGGGTCTCTTCCTTCCCTCGCATCAAATGCAATGCGAGCATTACGACCAAAGCAACAACAAAAACAAACAAAAATCAAATATGTGATGTATGCGACGATTTCGCCGATTCTAAATCTATGTGACTCTAGATGTGTGTGATATATTATCTGGTAGGGGACGATGGCAGAGGGCAGATGTGCAAAAGTTGTTAAAAGTCTCCATGTCTTAGGCTGAGTGAGATGCGCCATTATTAAGCCAGTCTCACTTTGTGGTGAAGTAGTCCTGCCGTTGCAGCCAGTACCTCGGGACACATAAATTTGCCGGCAGTCATCTCACTGAGTGCCGGCGGAGTACACGGGCACATGGCCCTGCATATGTAGTGTGAACCGGTGCATTTAGCCCCCTGTAATATGAGGCTATATATATATCCTTAATATTGTCCAAATAAGTTGACACCCTAAACTATATATATATATATATAGAGAGAGAGAGAGATTTCATTCCAGTGCGCCAGTGACAGTATTCGCGGCACTGGTAGCGGTGGGGAAGGGGGGGGAGGGGGGGGGGGGAGGAGGTTGCCACCTGACCCACGTGAAAAGGGGCTCACCCATAAAGTAGTACACAGCATATGGGTGAAGAATATAAAGAATCCTCCCTTACATGCCTTTATACTCGCATAACTTTTATACATCATATATAATCCCCGGTAATATGAGTCCATATATCCTTAATAATGTCCAAATAAGTTGAGACCAAAAACAATTTTCACTAAAAGTACTAAAACCTCTCTAATCTACCACCTCCACATATCAAACACTCCCCTATATCGATCGCTTTATTTGGGTCCCAAATGATCGCCCATACAATACCATTGTAATGATTTGTTTAAACCCCTTAAACCTACCTCCTCCCTAAATGGACCATTTAAAGTTGGTCCCATTGTCTGTCGATTTAGAGAGGTTTTACTGTATATATATAGCCACTGGCAATATGAGCCCATATATACTTAATGGTGGCCAAACAGGTTGAGGCCAAAAACAATATATATCTTTGTTTTCTCGATTTATGTATTTCACGAAGTGGATTTTTTTTTAAATGATATGAAGGTGGTTTATTAAATGAAGATTAACAAGACGGTCGGCATCCTACCCGATAATGTTTAACACGCTGACAAGTTTACTGTTCTGGCACTCAACGCTATTGTGTTACTTATGCCGGGTACACACCTACCGTTTATCCACACCCACCTACCGTTTACGATCTAAAACTGCCCAAAAGTTGGTAGGTGTGCGATACCCTAGCACATCTACCGATTGCGATTCGCGACTTAAAACTCAGTTTCAGGGCTAAAACTGCTTGCTTGCGATTACGATTCGCGATTCGAAAAATGAATCGGTCCGTTTTCAGTCGTAAGGTCGTCGCGAGTTTTAGTGCGCGAATCCTATACGGTAGGTGTGTACTTGGCATTACTGTTAGTGTCTTTGAGTGCAGGGTGCGTGGGTGGTAAGAAAATCATGGAGACCCTGACCGTGTAGGCGTTTTAGGGGTGGGCGAGAAGTGGCTGAGCTACTCTAGTCAGCGGCGGAAGTGACGTCAGAACCAGTAGGCATGCCAACATTTATTTATCATATTTTCACTTTTGGTGTGGGATAACATAAAAGTTACTTCTAACTAAAAGAGTAAGTTTATGTTATTATCTTCTATTTTTGTTAAAACACTATACAAAAACTGGCCAAAATTCCAAAACATCAGACTATATCCCTTTAAGTGAAATTATTACAACAGTTCTTAACTTTCGATTCAGGTTAGACAATTGGCCCTGTCCTCTCTCTGATCAATGCCAGTTGGATGCAATCCACAGATTATATATTTAGAGCGCCTAATTTTAGAATTGGACACGATGGCCAAAGCGGTAGAAATAGAATCGTGAGGAAGATCAAGAGTTTGATCCCCAGTCGAGTGAAACCAATGACATACGCAATTGGTATTTGTCGCTACCTAGCCTGGTGCTCGGCATTACTAGGATAGGGAAAGGGCCGGTTAGCTCAGTATCAGGA
The DNA here is from genome assembly GCA_030323885.1 of Branchipolynoe longqiensis. NCBI lineage: Eukaryota > Metazoa > Annelida > Polychaeta > Phyllodocida > Polynoidae > Branchipolynoe > Branchipolynoe longqiensis. Next base: position 72,216,539 of record CM059191.1, read on the forward strand.
TAATGTGACTGAATGGGAAATCGGGTCATGGTGCTGGCAGCTTGGTCTCCCAGTTAGGCAGCACTATAAAATCGTCATGAGTGCGCGTTGGCCTAAGTCAGTGCCTAAGTCTTGGTATGACCTGGGATTTTTCTAGGTAATAAAACCCCCAACAAACAATGGACATGATATGCAGTGAACATACATATTAACTTACGATGTATTTTAAAATGAAATGCAATGTATATGTAATACTGGAGGTGCTCCCCATCTGAATTATATATATATATATATATATATCTATAATATTATATATTATATATATTATATATAATATGTATAATATATATATATAATATATATATAATATATATATATATAATATATATATATAATATATATATATATATATATTCCTGCTGGACAAATTAAGGCATCTCGTCTTTTTTGAATAGCCACTCGTTTGATCCATATATATTCAAATGCCTAACTATATATAAATATACGGATGGAGTCTTCTAGCATCATTTTAATTCTAAACTAGAATATATATCATAACTCTAGACTGGACGATGAGCTAAAGGTCTTTCTTTTGTTTCTAGAAATCCAGACTTAAAGCAGATCCGGTAAGCAGAGTGGCTGCCAATATGAAAGCCATTTCTTTCAATTCCGCTATAAGTGGTTGCCTCCTAATACAATATGCCCGATAAAGTATCCTCACCCGCAATCACTCTTTTGCTGCCTTGTTTTATGGGTTGCTCTTTCTTAATGCGATGTGAAGTATTCGTCGATGAATTACCAAATTCTCAACCTTTGTTTCCACGCGAATATGTCGTGTTTGTCTGAAGATGTAGCAAGCACCACATGTGAGACCAATAAACTTTTGTGTTCAGTAGGAATGGGAGAATTTGTAAACCTGTGAAAAAAAATCTTGCACCGCTTAATGGCGGGCGTGGATCGGTGGGTGTCAAGATAAGAAGGCTGGGGGGGGGGGGGGGGGTGAACGAGGAGGCGTGGGATAACCCATAAAGAAAGAAAGCTGCAACCATAGCAACACCAATATGGGATAGCAGCAGCTAGAATTGGGCTCATGAGTAACTCGTGGAACTTTCTTTTCTTTGTGAATTCACGATATCATCGCATGAATGCTACCAGATTGAAGAGAATTTGTTCAATATTTTAATCAAAGAAATGTCATTGCTTTGTTTTGTGATGTGTGTATGTATATATATAGTGTGATACCAACCATTTGTATATATATATATGTGTGTGTATACATATATATCCAACCTGTCTTTGATGATTCCTTGTTATGTATCTACATTATTTTATGCTTGGATTGTCCGGGGTAGATGAGTCGCCATTTGTATATATATATTATATATATACTATTATATATATATATGGCCTCCCATATTTGTATAATATATACTCATATTATATATTATATATATATATATATATATATACATACAAATGGTTAGTATCACACTGATCCACGCTGTGATATCACTCCTGTATTTATTAACACGACATGCCTACTCTAGTTTCTTTTCCTGTCACAGTGGCGCCACCGGACTGGGATAATTAAGATATGGACAACCAAGGACTCAATGTTCGTTATTTTGATGGTTTTTGGGGGTGGGGTGAAATGTAATTAATTTGTTCAATATAAGGCATTCGCCGCCGATATATCAGTCAGTATGATATTGAGAACTATTACGTGGACAGGGATGCGCTAACTCACCTTCAACTGTGGCTATGTTGTCTGTAAGAAAGAGTAAAGATAATAGTTATTATGGGGATCAAGCCAGGATTCCCTGATCGTTGTAGAAAAATGTTAAGAGAGAAAACACACCATCAACATTTAATATTGTCTTGTTGGTCAGTAAACTGGATCCAGATACAAGCTACAGTAGCAAGCATTATCTCCAAGTACAGTATAACCCCGTTAAACCAAACTTGAAGGGACCCTAGAAATTTGTTTGGATTAACCGCTCATTGGTTTAATCGAACTTTGATTTTGACTTGGCTTTGGCAAAAACATACAATGTATGTGGACACTATGATTATTGTTTTTTTATGTATATACAGTTTAACCCCATTAAACCAACCTCGGTTAAATCAAACGATCGGTTAATCCAAACTTTTTTCGGCGACCTGGCAAAATACTACCATTTGTATATAGAACAACCGAATGCAAACAATTCTGCATCCTCATTTCATTGCTCCTTGCCTCATCCTAGTATTGATGAGCACCAGGTTAGGTAACAACAAGTGTAATTTTTAAAGCCATTTTTAAAAATATACGGATTTTCGGTTTAGAATTATATAGTGGCAGGGAGCATCTTTATTGTTGAATGACAGTGTGGGGACAATGTTATGGAAAGTAAAAAGCAAGGATGCCATACTCACAGTATAACATGATATAGAGTATGGAAATATATGTCCTGCATGCTGCCTAGGATTAGGGAGGAGCTGTGTTATATAAGAAACAGTTCAAGGTGATGGAAAAGTCCTCTGGGTAGTCCTAGCATGTGCCACTGCAGTGGAAGGAGGGGCTGTGTTCTAGAGAAAACTGCCCAAGGGGTGGAAATTTCCTATGTGTAGTTCTAAACATGTACCATCGCCAAGGAAGGGACATTCTTGGTCTATATATATGGATATATATATATGAATGTAACTGTATCCAACTGCTGGTTCACCCCTGTGACCATAAGGGAGGCCCAACTTCAGCCTCATTTGCATATACACTCAGGGCGGCACCTGCAGCTGAGTAGGGTGGTAACCACCTCCACTGGGGGGTTGGCTCCCACCCCAGCTGTGGGGCCACCTGATTGGCTGACTGTGGGACTGCTCAGTCACATGCACTGCCTTGACCACCTGACCACACTAAATGCTTGAGATGCAGAGAATTATGTAAATGAAGGATCGATGCTCCAGTCACACTGGACACTGGCACTCTAGTCCTGGCTCTTGAGCGAAGCACACATACTTTTGAGCAGAAACCCCAGACACTCTGTCTGATGCTACCTAAATTCACCTATTCAAATTGAGTGTATCCACAGCCATAGGACTCCTGTCCAATGGGCTGTGGGCACTGCTTTCAGTATACAGGCTAAGTGGTAATGAGAACTAGTGTGGACAGAAGGTGAGGAGTGAGGGTGCTAGGTCACATGTAGGGGAATGGACAGGAGTTGCTGCCAAATAAAGCACAACTTATTCACTGTTCATTTGTGTGACTAGTTTTCCTTCCTCTTTTCAGTACTGATTCATGAGTTGGTTTGATTAGGCTAAGTGCATCACAGGTGATATGAAGGGGAGAGTTTTGTAGTCTCATGGGGTGCTCACAGCGGCCGAGCAACTCCGTGATTCTATACATTGGTGTGACTCGGCTAGGGTGTGAAACCAATGTTTGAATCCCAAGAGCCGCCAAACGGGAACTCGGCGCTCAACTCATTTACGATTTTCATAAAAATGTTATAAATCTCTGGCCTCTGGAGTCGTGTGGCACCCGACTGATTCAACTCACGGATCGTCTATCCCGTGGGGCACGTTACTATGGTATAGATAAGGCTATTTTGACTCTCATTAACCAAAGTAGTTAGCAGTTAATCTCCAACACTTGTGTCCCAATCGACCAACTAGTTCATATATGCAATGCAGAATGTCCCCGTCCTGCATCCTGTAATTCCACTAATATAAGATTTGTTGGTTGTTGGAGTCTTATGTTCTAGCAACATCTAACATCATATCAGGACGGGTACTGACTTGTAAGTTGTAGCAGTGTGCACTCATGGCAACTGTATAGTGTCCTTCTGAGTGTACACGTGACCAGTGCAGTTCACAATATTTGCATATCGGAACTTGTTTCAGCAGTTTACTGTGGTGGATGGACCAGTTGATAGAATATGTACTTACGCATATGTATCTGAGTGCAAGGAAAGGATAGATAACCTACCCCCTCCGGGTCCCCTCCAATGTCCCCCCCCCCCTCCCCACCCCACCCATCACCCAGTGTGTATACTCTGCCAGGCATATCCCTAAAGCGCCTGTCACACCGTACCGGACTGAGTACCAGAGACCGCCGGTGCTCTCCGGTACACAAAATGTATCGAAATGTATTGAAATGGAGCGGAATTGGGTCAATTGCCGTTGGGCAACCGGGACAAGTACCGTACATGTACCGTACATGTACCGGACGAGAACCGGATGAGAACCGGACATGTAATGGATGGGTACCGGATATGTACCGGACAAAACGGACAAACCAGACACCAATGGATGGGTACCGGACATGTATGGATGGGTACCAGATGGGTACCGGACATGTACAGGACAAACCGGACATCAACTGGACACCTCAGTCCAGCTGTGTCCAGTAGAGGTTTTGTGTATGTTCAAAACTTGTACCGGACACCACCGGACACCGACGGATGGGTACCGGACATGTACCGGACATCACCGTACAGTACCGGACAGTGTCCGGTTCTCGTCTGGTTCCCCAGTCCGGTAAGGTGTGACTGGGCCTTTAGTCCCACTCTGATCTGGTTGTATTTTTCTGGATGAAATCTCAAAAACGATTTCCCAGTCCAATTGTATGTTCTGTCAAGAACTGGCTGTAGTAGAGTACAATCCTGCTCATCAAATATGCCTCTAAATAGCTTCATATCATCTGCAAAGAGAAACATGTAGGAGCGTAGCACTTTGGAAGGCAGATCATTTATATAAATAACTAACAACAGAGGTCCAAGTACTGATCCCTGTGGAATCCCACTCAGAACACTCTGCTAATCCGAAAAGGACCTTTGTGTCATGACTCTCTGTTGTCAATTTGTGATAAATCCTTTTATCCAGTTAAGTATGTTACCTGATATTCCATAGCTTTGGATTTTACTCAGTAGGCTTCTGTGAGGCACCTTGTCAAATGCCTTCATAAAATCACAGTAGATGACATCAACAACTCCGCCCAGATCCAGTAGTTCAGTCCATTTGTCTAGTACAATCCGCAGTTGTAGCACAGTTGACCTTCCCCCCCACCCCCAAATCCAGTCGTGGGGTAGTAGGCTAGCATATGTGTAAGGCCACATTGCAGGTTATAGTGCAGCAATATGGGGAGAGAAATTGTGGTGTTCTCTGTGGCAGAATGGTTAGAGTGTCCGACTTTTTTCTAGGTCAGACTCCTAATCTGATGGTCGGTGGTTCGATTCCCTGTGCCCCCAGCTCTGCCAATTTGGATTTCCACCACTGTGTAAAACTTACAGCGTCATCAAAGGCTAGTTGCTCTCATACCATGTCTATGTAGTGTGGGAGGTTAAAAATCTCTTGGGTCGGTAAAAGTGTAGGCTCTGGCTTTCTATCGACAAACTGTCTAATGGTGAAAACAAGTCTATTCAGACTTATCCATGATAGGCAGTATAAATCTTCAAGAAAAAAAAGAAGAGGATACGAAAGTGGGAGTTGCATGGTATTGTGGGTAATTGATATCAAACTATATAGAAGCTGGGGGCTGGAAGGGATTGGGGCTCGAGAGCAACCAGTGGTTCACAACTGGTTCATCAAAGGATGTGGTATGTGCAGTCCTGTCTGTGGGAAAGTGCATATAAATGACCCCTTGCAGCTTATCAGATAGAGTAGCCTCTGTGGCAGCAGCAGGTTTCCTCCAAAGAAATATGTCAGAATGACCATATGATTGATGTCCAATAGCCGATGATATGATAAAAAAAATCAATGTCCTCTAGAGGCGTCATTAAATAAAACAAGCTTTACTTTTTGGCGGGCTCGAGAGTACCCACAAAAAAGGTTTACTTGAGCTCAGCCTAAATATCCGGATAGTAGTTAATCTGCCACCAGATAGCGATAGTCATGCTTGCTCGTTCACACCTGAATCAGCTCCCTCCCACCCATACCTATGTGGTTTTTTAAATATGTTTTGTTTAACTTCATGTTTTGCAGAAAATAAAGTTGAATCAATGTAATTATGTTATGTCATCATTGTCCACTGAGTTAATCAATATTGTGATAGTCCATGATGTTCACCATTCCACGGTCTTTCACTCGGCCATGCACACATGGAAGAATGCCAAGATTTATTGACAGTACGCTTCCACTGGTTTATTACAAAACCTATCCACTCTCAGCGGTGCCAACAGTCAAGCGACCCGGCCCCTAATGGCCCTGTCACACTAGAACGTAATGACGTCAGCGTAGGGAGAACGTGAAGAACGTTGAACTTCTCGGCGTAGTATGCAAATTTGGGCAGAAGTTGAACGTGGATGCAACGTAGTGGACGAGAACGTAACATCGGTAAAGCGTAGTGATACCGTCATTCAACGAGAGAGGACAACGTCACTACGTTCACGGAACGTTATGAACGTTATTCCATCGCCAGAAGAACGTTACGTGACGTTAGCCACGTCATGATACGTTGAACGTACGTTGAATGCACGTTCTCCTGACGTTCTCCTGACGTTCTCCTGACGTTCTCCTGACGTTCCCATTAAGCCTCGTAGGCATTTGCAGTCAGTTTAATGTGGGTCAACGTAGTGGAACGTAGTGGAACGTAGTTGAACGTAGTGAGCAGCATTGGAATAACGTCCGTTTAACGTCATTGACGTTCACTGAACGTAAACAGAACGTACGGCGAACATAAACCCTTACGTTCGAGCTACGTGGAAAGTTTTGAACATGTCCAAAACCTTGACGTAACTCGACGTAACACGACGTAATGTGACGTAGCTCGACGTCATTCTAACGTCATTATGACGTCATCATGACGTAACCCAACGTAATGACGAAAAATGACCACGTTAGGCTCACGTTGGCTCGTTACGTCGTAGTGTGACAGGGGTATTACTTGCTAGGTCCCACGTCACCTCTATAGGTGGGTGGGGTGTGTGCTAGCCACACGCAGCAGAGGGCAGCCCAGTCGGGGCCCTGCCCAGTGGCTAGCGTGCCGCCACCTAGCACAGTTCAGTGTAACTGCATAGGTGTGCGACGTAGTGTCTGCTGCCACCATGTGGTAGTAGAGCTCATGTACAGACTACTCCAATATTATGAAGAGTTCATGCGCAAAAAACGACAAACACTATCTTGGCCAAAATGAAACCATAACTACCACATTTGAGATGAAGCTGCCATCATTCCTATGATCAAATCCAAATTTTCGCACAAGTTGGCACATTACCTACATAATGCCCTCTTCAATGTGGAATGTATAGACTTTCACTGGAAAACACACTAAGTTCTGTTTTAGAGAAAAGAACTCAAATAGATTCGGCAGTTTTTGCATATAATACTATAGATTAAACTATATAAATTCCCTCTCCTAAAACATTATTCTCCCTTATTCCAACTCTTATAACTTTATTCTCCCTACAAATATTTCGATACTGAACCCAGGATTCTTTTCATGAACACTATACTATCAGAGTGAAAATTCCTAAAAATAAATACTATGGTAAACAGTAGGTTTACTTGTTTCATTAGAAGAGGAAGAGGGCACATGAAGTAAATTGATAACTAACTCTTTCACTGGCGCAATATGGGTTCGCATCCACACGAGCCACACAACTGATATTTCATATTAATCTAATTAAATAATTCATATTGAAGTTCCGACCTTTGCAGTAGCAGATAGTTGAATGCCACCATCCACGTGTAACATTCTTCCGCTGTTGCGGATTCCGAGGGACACCAGTTTGCGAGGGACACATCGCTTCTGCACATGCATCAAAATCGAACAGCGTTATCACTAACCTTATAAATTTAATATAATGTTTTTGGTAAAGATATTTTCTATATGTGTACCAAACGATTTGTTTCTAGATGGTGTAATTTGAGAGATATTTGACTTCTTGTGTATTTTCTGTATGAAGATTGCTCACGGCCATTGACAATGCCTTGAGTTTGACGCTACGCGCAGTGCAAAACGTTAGTTTTATTCAAAAATAATAGAATTCAAGAACCCTAACCATATAAATTTAATATAGTCTTTATGGTAAAGATGTTTTCTATATGTGTACCAAACGATTTGTTTCTAGATGGTGTAATTTGGGAGATATTTGACTTCTTCTGTATGAAGATTTGCTCACGGCAGTTAACAATGCATTTGAATGGAAGTGTCCCTGGCAAACTGGTGTACCTCGGAATCCGCATCACCGCCCCACTCTCCATTTTACAGAATGTTGTTCTGCGGATCGAGACGTCCGGTGCTGCCATCTCGTGTGTTGTAACAACACTACCGTATCAGCCGACTCCCTTCTGGGTGAAAAGAATGTCGTCAGGTGGCATTGCAATATCTAATCGCTGTTGGTTCAAGTAGGGTAAACCGCGATGAAAGAGGAGACCCATTGAGCTACTGGGTTGACTTATCAAACCCTTCATTGACCATACATTTAAAGACCTCTTTTCCAAAACGCGATCGATCCAAAAAATGAGCTTGCGATGCCAATGGCAATGCCAAGCTTGTAACTCGTGCTTTAGAAAACAGCTCTTCATATATAAGCCTTCATTAGTAGACCTACATCAATTCTCCCAATATTTGCACTATTGTTGTGGTGTCACTTAAACCTAAGTGGAAATATAGTATATTTAAAACATATTTCAGACACTTTTAATCTATGCTATTCATAAATAAAATTGGTGATTATTATCTGAATACGAAACTACTATTTCTAGATCATCTGATATTATTGTACGTTCCGTTCACAATAAGACAAGACAATTGACATAATATAGTTGGATGAGTAATTCCTCTGGCTGGTACCTCTAAAGGCCACTCCGTTTATTCATGAAGCAAATTTCCTGCCGACTGGAGACTGCTCTTGAAGCCCTGTGCGCTGCCACAGCCGGGTGCGGTCTGCCAGCTAGGCAGGCCCGACTTCAAAGCACCACAGTGCTGCACAAACACATGGGATACACTGTCCCACTGGACCGTGTTACCAACGACTAACCGACACTTTGCTGAATAATATATGCATAACTAGTGGATGTCGACCTAGTGGCGACTTCCAGAGAACCATGTAAACAAAGGTTAGGGGACCAGGCTAGTTGACCTACTGACCTCGTAAGAATAATAAGCGCAGCAACTAGGAAGAATCAACCACCGGGTGATTGTAATGTTAGGTCGATCGAGTAATCGCAATTTCCAGAAACAACATAGTAAGCCCTTCTCTAGTCTGGTCCTTTGTTCCATAAGCATAGCATGCTTGTGGTTTACTAAGCTTGTTCCTCAAAGTTTATTTTTCTGTCTGAACTCCCTAGTGATGCTTATAGCTTAAGTACCTTGATCAAATACAGTACAATATGACTTCAAAATGTGATTTCTATTTGAGTACAAATTATTCTACACAGGGAGGGATTGCTAATCAAGTTAGAAACAAAGAACAATACACAATATTCACAATGTCTGCGACATCTGACGGCGACGATGAACACTACGGTTGTGGGACTGTTGCCACAGCGCATACAAAAGCTATCGAAATGACTAACTTTCAAATGCATGTATGTCAGTCAGATTTTAGGATATTTTGACAAAATTCCATGTTTGGACCCTTTTGAAAATGTTAGGAGGGTACGAAACTAGTCAGTCACTATCAATACACAATATTCATAATGCATGCGACATCTGATGGTGGCGACAAACATTACGGTTGTGGGACCGTTGCCACAGCGCATGTGTGTGAATATTGTGTATTGTGAACATTTATTCATCAGAATATATCCCCTTTTCAGTGTTAAGGCACTGGTCTTCCTGCCACACATATGCATTGCCTACATTATAAGTTTCTCAAAAATATCAGTTTGGTTTGCCAGTGTTAAATACTGCAGTAAAGTTGATGAATGAGTTCGATCTGGTAGGCTAGCCTGTGCATATGGTGACAGTGAGCTTATAATGTAGGGATACGGGTAGATGATATGAAAGTTGGAGCAGGGCGTAGCTCAGGCTGCAGAGTGTCCACCTGTGAAGGTGTCAGTCATCCTATTTATCCTGCTCAGTGGACCCATTTGCAGTTTGGGCTATTTTCTGTTCCAACCGGTGGTCCACAACTGGTTCATCAAAGGATTTGGTATATGCTGTCCTGTCTATGGTAAAGTGCATATAAAAGACCCCTTGCTGCTTATCGGAAAGAGTAGCCTATGTGGCGGCAACAGGTTTCCCTCAAAGAAATATGTCCGAATGACCATATGTTTGACGTCCAATAGCCGATGATAAAAATCAATGTGCTCTAGAGGTGGCATTAAATAAAAAAAGTTTTACTTTGAGGATACAAAGTGTGAGTTGCATGGTATTGTGGGTAATTGATATAAATTGCACAAAATCAGCAGGATGGAAAGGAGGGCGCCCGAAGAGCATAACAAAAATGGTTAAATTGAGCTCAGCCTAAGGGTAGGGAAGGAAGAGTTAATTCTCCTCTAAATACAGCTAGTTTACAAATATTTCCTATATATTTTAACCTTTTTCCATTTCCAGTTTTAATTTATTCTCTATAAATTTATTATGAACAGCATTATTTGTATGCGAATATTTATTATTATATGAGTTTCCGAAGTCAGAGTTAATTATTTTAAATCGGAATATTGGTCCATGTAAAATGAATTCCTAATCAGGGTCTGTGTCGCCGCGGTAAAATACTTTGATGAACACTCAACAAAGTTTAAATTGCAGATTAGCAATATGGTGTGTACACGCACAATTTCCATCAAAGCAAGCACTTGTAACATTAAATATACCATTTGTTTTGTTTAATTGCAGTATAAGTAACTGAATTATGTACTAGAAGTGTTTACTAATGTTAACCATGACGAGTTTATAGGTATCCAAGCAGGTAAGGGTGTTATGTAATTGCAGTCACTATTGGCGGTCACGTGTTGAGGCCATAGCTGGGCCGTCTTCAGGGTACGCCTCCGAGTCGACTCCCAGACAGCTCCGAGACGTCTTTTGGCTTATTTCCGTTCAGGGTATGCCTCCGAGTCGTCTCGGAGATGTCTCCCTTTTCAGACTGGAGACAAAAAGCGCCTCGAAAATGGGCACCGTATTCAGTGGTTTCAGACAATCAGAGTTCTTATTTTCCATTATGGGAGCAGCCATTTTCGAAGCGACCTACAGCTCAAGTTGTTCAATCATTCCAAGCACATGGCATTATGGTAAGCCATTGAGTGCAAATCTGGTCACTCAGACTACTGTTAGAACTATAGCCAGAATTGACAGTTTTACCTATTTTATTCATCTTTTTATTTATATCCTATGGTTATTAGCATATGTAGAGCTAGGGAATATGTAGGGTTAATCAGACATTAGTTATATATTTCTTTGAAACAAGTTTCTATTGACACATTAGTCATTTTAATATTTAGAACAAAAATGGTGATTAAGCACTAGCCTGTAAAGACTAAAGTGACTGATTGTTTTGTGGGGAATTTTGTGTTTGTTAGCTCAAAATGCTCAATTATGGATAGTTGTGTCTTAAATATATTCATTATATTATAATATTGCATTCATGCAACCATGTTTATGCCAAATTGTTCTGTATTTCTATTAATTTAGAATAAAATCAAAGTTTTGCACTGTGCGTATCAGCAAATTCAATGGCCGCAGGCATTTGTTTTGCTGTCGACTCCATTTTCAGCGCATGCGCAGTCGGAATTATGAACTTGTCTATTGTGGAAAGGATCACAGTTGGGTGGAATATGCTCTTCAGTTGTCACTTTCACCATACATCTTAAAGCTAATATTCCATATACGCGGTATGCGAATGCGAATGCGAATGCAGCATGAATAATGGATGCAATTTTCGGTCTTTCTTGCTACAAATTTGTGATGGAAAGTCAAAATTCCTGTTTGCCCTATAACAAATGCATTCACCTTTGCATTCACACCAAACGATGAATTGAGTGATCCAATTGCCACATTCGCATTTACATTCACATTTGCATTCACTTTACATTCGCATTTGCATCCGCAATCATCCAGACATATGAAAGCACCACTGTGCATTTACATGCTTTTCCATTATTCGCATTCACATTTACATTAGGTATCCCAGGAGAGCGCCCCACACTGGTGGAAATGCAACGTTTGGCACCAACAAAAGCTCATTTTAAGCTCACTATAGTTCATCTAATAATCTATGCATTGAAATGAGAAGTACATGCATTAAAAGCTTATGAACTTCTCTTTGTGTATCTGTTATTTATATGTGTGTATCTGTATAGATTCTTTTAGTCATCATCATCATCATCATCATCATGCTGTCGGTTGCGATGCGACAAAGACTGCTTTCATTACTTGACTGCCGCTCTCCATTTACCTCTCTGCTGTGAGAGTTCCGTCCATGAGTCAGTCTTAATGTCTCTCAGCTTCAGGTTTCTCTTGATGGTATCCTTGAACCGGAGACGAGGGTGACCTCTCTTTCTGTAGCCAGAAGACAGTTGAGAATTGAGGATCTGCTTTGGTAGCCTGTCTGATGACATCCTCATTAGGTGTCCAGTCCACCGGAGATTCTTTTTGATCAGAAGATCTTCCATAGAGGGCAGCCGCGTTCGTTCGAGATTCTTTGTAAAACTCAAGCAAACAAACAGTCAACCAAAATAATTAGAGAGAGTAAACCATAAATATTGCTTTTTTTAGGCTTTACATACAGGCAACATCTAAGGTCATGTAGAATCAAATCCGGGTAAATATTTTAGTTTCGGAAATATTATTGTTTCATCTGATTGTGCAGCTTTAATTAAATAAGTTGGGCTATAGACACTGGGGCATGGAAATGGCACACCTGTATTGTAACAGTTGTGTAAAGGTGAAGTGGCAAGGTCAGCGGCAACCGGTAGGCTCTTCACCAGGCTTAGGGGCTCACCTCATCTTAAAGCTGCATAGTCCGATGAAGCATCAAATTTTCAAAACCAAAATAAATATCTAGATTTGACTCTACATATCTAACTTAGATATTAATGCACATATTAAGCATGTATTGCCACATATTATAAGGGAGGACTGAGACAATTTGATAGAACCTGTTACTGTTGAAGTATATGGTGTCAGAGTTTTGGCGTGCTTGCCAAAACTAAGTTTACATGATTGAATTTCAAATATCTCAAAACTTATCCATTTAAAATAAAAGTTACTTCAACATGAAATAAAGTAGATTATAATGATCAATTTAATATATTTATCTCAGAAAAATGACCAAAAAGCAAAACCATTGGACTATGCAACTTTAATTCCGATGGTTTTTAAGAAGGGTCATTTCTCCTCATAGAGCCGAATTTGATTATATATTAAATAAAGTTGTACATACAGTTTTAAGTGTTTGGTGCTCAATAATCATATACAGACACTTAATTAACACTTAATTAACTATGTTGGTATAGACACCCAATGATCACATATGGAAGCCTCCAGCTGACCCTGCCCCCTCTCTCCCCTACCTAGCCCCCCCCCCCCCCCCCCCCCCCACACACACACACACTCTCTTAAGCGCCTGTCACACATTACCGGATTGATAACCAGACACAAACAGACAAAGAATTTTCTAGTCCGGTGGTGTTCGGTATCAAAATGTACCGAAATGTGTCAAAATGTTGCGCTTTCAATCGGACGAAACGGATGCTAAACGGACAAGGAACATATATTAACGAATACCCACTGGAGGATTACCAGACGATAACCGGACGACAACCGAATGTCAAACAGATGGACCAAACATTAACGAATAGCCACCGGACTGTCAGATGAGCCGGAAAAAAACGACAGACTGAAATCCCCCAACACCATCAACGGACTCTGCAGGAAGCAACCCGGGATGTAACGGATGGGTAACGGACATGAAACGGACAAAACGGACTAAACGGACTTAAAATGGACACCAACCATACATGTCAGTCCGGCTGTGTCCAGAACAAGTTTTGTGCATGCTCAAAACTTGCCACCGTACACACCGGACAGCACCGACAGATAACGGACACACCGGACGCCAACCACATATAAACCATATATTGCCGCATTTCACCGGACAGTGTCCGGATTCTGTCCGGCTCCTCAATCCGGTGATGTGTGCCAGAGCCTTTAGGGAATCAGACTCGTATCCTAAGTGTGCACTCTCTGACGGCAGGCCACATACCTGGAGAGAGGAAGGGTTCCAGAAGTAGAGCATTGATCCATGTCATCACACTGGCGGCTCCTCTACTACCACCGCTACTTGGATGTAGCCATGCTCCCCTCCACCCTACCCTCCACTACCCTAACCAGGCTTCATCAGCCGTTCTCCTTGCCATCACACCCAAACACACATCTATCTGTGACACTAGAGAGTAGGTAGTTAAAGTTGCATAGTCTGATGGTTTTGAGTTTCTATAAATTTATGAGATAAATATATCAAATTGATTGTTATAATCCACCATTCTTTAGTTTGAAGTAATTTGTGTTTATCTTAAATGGCTAGTTTTGAGATATTTGAAGTGCAAACATATCAAATTAGTTTCGGCAAGCACACCAAAATTCTAACACCATAGGCTACAGCAGTGAGAGGTTCTCTTAAATTGCCTCAGTATCCACTTCTATGTGGCAACACATGTTTAATAAGTGCATCAATATCTAAGTTAGATATGTAGAATTAAATCTAGATAATTGTTTTGGTTTCGAAAATTTGATGCTTCATCGGACTATGCAGCTTTAATATTCATGAGACAATAGTTGAGGTCCCCTACAACAGGCGCAGAGCAAGGACCATCGTACATCAATGACCTCCTTCCTTCAGGGTACTACAGGCGTCCAGACGGGGTGGCCGAATGAGTTAGAGCGTCCGTCTCCCATGTTGGTAGATCATGAGGTCATGGGTTCGAATCCTGGTCGAGTCAAACCAATGACTTTAACATTGATACTTGTCGCTTCCTAGCCAGGTGCTCAGCATTATTAGAATAGGGCAAGGACTGGTTGGCTCAGTGTCAGGATAATGTGACTGAGTGGGATATCAGGTCATGGTGCTGGTGGCCTGGTCTCCCAGTGGGGCAGCACTATAAAGTCACCATGAGTGTGCACTGTCACAAGTCGGTACCCATCCTGATATGACCTTAGATGTTGCTAGGACGTAAAACAACAACAAACAAACTACAGGCGTCGTCCTTCCTCCCTGGTCACACCCTTTTGCAGCTCAGTTTCATTTAGCGATGCCACTAGAGCACATTGAATTTCATATCATCGGCTATTGGAAGTCAAACATATGGTCATTCTGACTTATTTCTTTGGAGGAAACCTGCTGCCGCCACATGGGCTACTCTTTCCGATAAGCAGCAAGGGGTCTATTATATGGATTTCCCAACAGACAGGACAGCACATACCACATCCTTTTATGAACCAGTTGTGTACCACTGGTTGGAATAGAAGATAGCCCAAACTGCAAATGTGTCCACTGAGCAGGATCGATAATAGATGGATGACCCACACCTTCACTCCACAGTATCCACATGGGCTTCAGATTGACACTTCAGGCTATCTGACCCGATGTAGTGGCCGAATCGGTAAGAGCGGGGGTATTCCAATGCGGAAGGTCGGGAGTTTGAATCCGGGTAGAGTTAAACCAATGACATACAAAATTGATACTGCTACTCTTATCACTACCTAGTCTGGCGCTCTGCATTACTAGGATAGGTACAGTTTTGGATAGTTCAGTACTAGGATAATGTGACTGAGTGGGAAATTGGGTCATGGTACTGGAAGCCTGGTCGCCGAGTGGGGCAGCACTATAAAGTCACCATGAGCGCGCACTGTCACAAGTCGGTATCTGTCCTGATATGACCTTAGATGTTACCAAGACATAAAACTCCAACGACCAACAATCAGGTTACCTGATATATATGTGATGTATAAGCATTATATGAGTATACATTCATGGAAGTTGCTGATATCCACCTACCAGTAGCACCCCTGGTTTATCCGATGGCGCCCCCTTTCAGGCCTCTGCTGCTTCCCCCAGTTAATGGAGGGGACATAGTTGGTCAACCGTAGACAAATCCCAACCTAATGAACGCTCAACATTTAGCAGTAGCTCATCATAATCATCACTTTCTTAAGTGAGATGGTCGTTGGGGCACCACAGATGATGTTGTAACCAGTTTTCTCCAGTTGTCCTTGCCCTCTGGGACTCCAGGCCTGTCCATTCCCTGATGTCGTCTTCTGACCTTTTCCTTTGGCCGGCTTGTTTTATTCCTCCTTTCACCGTGTCTTGTTAGATATTTTTTGCCAGACCTGATTAACACGAAATAGCGCCATACAACTACGGTTTGCGTCCCTTTATGATTGTCATGAGATCTTTGTGTGAAATAGGCTCACTGTGAAATAGGTGGTATAGATGATTTCCACAACCAATCTTTCCACTAACACCAGTGGAAGAACTAATCTTGTGGACCAGATGCGGTGGCCGAGTCGGTAAGGGCGCAGGCTTCCCATGCTGAAGGTTGGGAGTTTGAATGCCAGTCTAGTCAAATTAATGACTTACAAAATTGATACTTGGTGCTCACTAGCCTGGCTCTCAGCATGACTAGGAATAGGATAGGACAAGGTCTTACAGATGAATTCAACATTATGTTGCCTGTAGGTCCACAACTTTATGTTTGCTCTTATTCTGCACGGTTTAAATTCAGTTCCCGGCCTTAGCCGGCCATCGTGTTTTGACTTTGAATATATATAGCCTGTTCAAAACTAATTTGCATACACAGAGCAACAGCATCCCCTGCCGGCCGTTAGGGATTCACTGTGTGGTCCCCGCCATCCCACCACCCACCACCCTCACCACCCCCCCAACCCCACCCCCACCCTGACAAACCCACCCGCATCCACAAAATGGCACAACAGTGTGTTGTGTGGAACACCACTATTGTCAGCTATGGCAGTTTCTGTAGTGTGCTACATGGTGTATGACAAAACACCTGATTGACTTTTAAAATGGGAATATAGAAGAGTAACTGAATAAGCATATTTTGGTTTAAATTTGTTTAATGGCCCTGTCACACTATGACGTAACGACGTCAACATAGGGAGAACGTGAAGAACGTTGAACTTCTCGGCGTAGTATGCAAATTTGGGCACAAGTTGAACGTGGATGCAGCGTAGTGGACGAGAGCGTAACGTCGGTAAAGCGTAGTGATACCGTCATTCAATGAGAGAGGACAACGTAATGATGCTCACGGAACGTTATGAACGTTATTCCATCGCCAGAACTACGTTGCTTTACGTTACCTTATGTTACTTACGTCATTAAACGTTGGCGAAACGCTGAACGTACGTTCTCCTGACGTTCTCCTGACGTTCTCCTGACGTTCCCATTACGCCGCATGGACGTTTCCACCGGCTTTAATGTGGGTCAACGAGTGGAATGTAGTGGAACATAGTGCAACGTAGTGAGGAACGTTTGACTAACGTCCGTTTAATGTCATTGACGTTCGCCGAATGTGTACAGAATGTACGGTGAACGTAAACCCTTACGTTCACGTCACGTCAAAAGTTTTGAACAGGTTCAAAACCTTGACGCGCGCCGACGTAACACAACGTAACGTGACGTATCTTGACGTCAGTCTAACGTCATTCTGACGTCATCATAATGTAACCAAACGTACGGCAACGTAATGACGAAAAGTGATCACGTCAGGCTCACGTTGGCTCATTACGTCATAGTGTGACAGGGGTATAAAGCTGCATAGTTCGATGAAGCATCAAATTTTCAAAACAAAAATAATTATATAGATTTAACTCTATGTATCTATCTTAGATATTAATGCACTTATTACGCATTTATTGCCACATAGGAGGGAATACTGAGGCAATTTAATATAACCAGGTACTGCAGAAATGTATGGTGTCAGCATTTTGGCCTGCCTGCCAACACTGATTGTATATGTTTGAATTTCAAATATATCCAAACTTATCCATTTAAAATCAAAGTTTCTTTAACCTGAAATAAGGTAGATTATAACAATCACCTTAATATATTTATCTCAGAAAAATGACTAAAACTCAAAACCATCGGACGATGCAACTTTAAATGTATTTAAATTTATTTTAAACATTGTAAATAGGGATACGTAGGAGTGCATTGAGATGAGGATCATACTTCTCCCCTCTCCCTCTAACCACATTATTATCTCTCAGTAAGGGTGAATGACAACCACGTTTAAATCCGGACATTAAAACTGGTTTGGTATTATAAACAAGTTGTCAATCTCCTTGTCCCAATATCCAGTATTTTTCTATTTTGGTGTAGAGTTGATGAAATGGGTGAGAATGCAAAAAGGATCAAGTTGGCGGCCATGGGTGCTCGCGGTTTGACATTATATATCAATTAAGCTACATGAGTTAATAAATTTTACACTCCGAAAGTAGTTAGCCACGATATATAAATATTTGAATATATTTAGCACATTATATTGTAAAATCATGTGGCTATTTCCATAACCCAGGCTTCCAACTAATGGGTTGTTTAGGTGGCCTGTCACTGAGACAGTGGTGGGATGGTAACTAAGCTTAATATAACATAGCATCATATAGTTCACGTATTTGATTCTTCAAATGAGACCTCTTTTTCATGAATCGACACCTTTCTGAGTTTGAAAGTCAAATTAAAAGAAAACGTTGGTCGGTTGGTTGTTGGCGTTTTACATCCTTGCAACATCTAAGGTCATATCAGGATGGGTATCGACTTGTGCCAGTGCACACTAATGGTGACTTTATAGTGCTGCCCCACTGGGAAATCAGGCTGCTGGTGCCATGACCCGATATCCCACTTACTCACCTTATCCTGACACCGAGCTAACTGGTCCTTGCCTTATTCTCTCAATGCAGAGTGCCAGGCTGGGAAGCGACAAGTATAAATTTGATAATTCATTGGGTTGACTCGACCGGGAACTGAACTCCCGATCTCCCGCACGCGAGGCCTGCGCTCTACCGATTCGGCCACTGCGCCAGGTAAGAAAACGGCATGTTGTACGGTAAGACTAAGAGACAACTATGCACATTCTGCTTCACGGGATGTGGGGGCCGAATCGGTAGAGTGCAGGCTTCCCATGCGGAAGAACAGGAGTTCGATTCGCGCTCGAGTCAAATGACTTTTAAAATAGATACTTGTCGCTACCTACCCTGGTGCTCGGCATTACTAGGAGAGGACAAAGACTGGTTAGCACAGTTTCAGAATAATGTGTCTGTGTGATATCGGGTCATGATGGCGACAGCATTGTCTCTCAGTGGCGCAGCACTATTAATTTGCCATGAGTGCACACTGTCACAAGTCGGTACCAGTACTCATATGACATTGGATGTTGCTAGGATGTGAAACAACAACATTTGGCTTATATGTTTGTTGTTGGTCAAACGGTGCCGCGGTTTGTGTTATGTTTAGTACACCGTCTATGATCTATTAACTGGTCCTTGTCATCCCTCAGAAGGGACCAGTTAAATAGATGACACAGGCTGTCATCTATTTTACTGGTCCCTGTCGTCACTCCATAATAATAGTACACTGCCTTCCAGTGATCTGTCGACTGCTTCCCCATGTAATAGAGTAATCTAATACCTAGTGACTTTCACTTCCTCGATGTTAAAGGGTCATTTCTGCACCGAAGAAATGTCTTCGGATATACTGTCTCTCCTGTAATACTTAAAGCTACATATTTCGATGAAAACATCAAATTTTCAAAACCAAAGAGATTATCTAGATTTGGTTATGCATATCTAACTTAGATACTGATGCACACATCAAACATGTGTTGCCACAGAGAAGGGAGTATGTAGGCAAGTTAATAGATCCCTGTTTCTGCGGAAGCCTATGGTGTCAGAGTTTTGGCGTGCTTGCCAACATTTATTTTGCATGTTTGCACTTGAAATTTCCCAAAAGTTAGCTATTTAAAATAAATGTTACTTCAAACTAAACTGAGGTAGATTATAACAATCGACCTAAAGAATTTATGCCAGAATATGACATGGGAGTCAAAATCATTGGACTAGCCAGATTTAATGATGTGGTTGTTTCAAGATATTCATGATAAGTACCTAAGGCCCTGTCACACTACGACATATGGCGTCAGCACGTCCTCAACGTTAGAAAATTTGCCAGTACCTTGGCATTCAGCGGCAGGGAATAGAAATGGGCGTGAACATATGTACACACAAAATACGTAATGTATCCAGAACATATCTCTGACCTATTCCCAATGAAATGAGAGCATTCGTGTGCCTTGCAAAACGTTCGCAAAACGTTCACAAAACGTTCGCAAAAAGCTCACATACGCTCACAGAACGCTGACCAACATTACATACATTACTCCATCGGTAGAAGTATGACGTATATGTTAAATATGCTAGAGATACGGCAGGCATATGTTTGAATTATGTTAGAAGTATGTAATGCATCCTTTGGCAGTACGTTGGCAGTATGTGGACTGTATGCAGACTGCACGTTCCCAACGGCTGAACATATGGCTAACGTGGAGAAATGTATACCAATGTATCCCTAATGTACTCCCAACATACGCCAATGTATCCTGAATGTACACGCAGTGTACATTCAACATACGAGCCACACGTTGGAAATTTTGAGCATGCACAACATTTTTTCGGAGCCTCGACGCACGGTGACATAATACGACGTATAACGACGTACTCAGAATGTACCCGACACACGCCCAATGTATACATAACGTATAACGAAGTACTCTGACGTGTTGGTCGAAAATCACATACGTCGGCATACACTAAGCCTATACATCATAGTGTGACAGGCCCTTTAGTTCCAGAAGGATCCGCAAACTGTGTAATTCGGCGCCAAGCTATCTATACCTTAACCCAAGAGGGCGACAAACAGCGGACAATGCATCCCGATAACAAAGATATAATATTTCCACTATAGGAACAATGTCCATGATTATATTTTCTTGGTTGTACATAGAACCTCCAGAAGGGGTTATTCAAAGTAGATAAGTGCAGAAGTTCTAGGCGAATGTTTGTTTGGTTTCAGGATAGATACAAGATTTTGCTTTATCCAGAGTATGGGGCGAATGCCAACGCAGACTAAATCCAAGCAACAACTGCATTTGTATGAATCAACTGTAAGCAAGGTGTTTAGGTCCTTGTTCCAGCACTCAAGTGTTTATATATATTGATGTCCAGTGGAGGAACTGACGGAGAATGCAAAATAAAAAAGACGGTGGCCACTGGATGATCTCAATTGAACTTGTTAATTATATGAAACTAAATGATATCATCAATGTAGCACTTTAAATGATAAACAAGTATAAGAATAAATATAGTAACGTGTATCATAATCATTGTTCTTCTTGCATTCTCCTTTTCTTCATCCATTGTAATTAAAGTTTCATGGAAACTGTAAGTGAAACTGTCTACAATGAGAATGTTGAAATAAACGTTATTGAATTGAAAGGAAGTATCTGTCCAATATATTTAGCATAGTAGATTGTGAATTGCTATGTCTACATCCATAACTCAGCATCTCAACACTTTTTCTATAGGGCTGTTTAGCAGCCCTGTCACAGAGACACTGCTCCGGGAGTAAGCATCTTCCGGACAGTCAAGCTCCTATTGCCGCCTACTCCGACGTCGACTTGGTTTCCAACCACTCACTGCCTGTGCTTGGAGAATCGTGCAATGTGCATTAGTGACTGAGTGCCACATAGAACGCACTTCGGACACCAGCCGATGCGATAGTTTGGTGGCTAGACTCGAACCGCGCTCTCAGCTCTCCAAGCATATGATTAGTGTCTCGAATAGCCAGTCTGCAGTGCTGCCCAGTTGTCCGCGATGGAAATTTCCCCTGCTTCATTAGAGTTGCATAGTCAGATGGTTTTGAACTTCTGTATTTTTTCTGAGGTAAATATATTACATCGATCACTAGTATCTACTTTACATTTGTTTAAAGTTACTTTTATTTTAAATGGTAAACTTTTGAGATATTTTGGGTGCAAACATGGAAAATTAGTTTTGGCAAGCTTGCCAAAACTCTAACACCATGGACTTCTGCAGTAACAGGTTCTGTTAAATTGACTCAGTATTGCCTTCTATGCAAAAACAAATGCTTAATAAGCGCATCAGAATCTAAGTTAGATATGTACAATCAAATCTAGATAATTGGTTTGGTTTTGAAAATTTGATATTTCATCGGACTATGCAGCTTTAATTAATGAACAGAACAAAGAAAAATGCTACTTCAGTGAGGGATTGGGGTTATAAGACCTAGACAAAAATGAGGTTGTTCTAGGACGAGTAGAAAGTTGTGGTAGAGACTTAATAGTGGTGTCCCACTGGAAGACCGGGTCGCTGGCACCATGAGTCGATATCCCACTCAGTCACATTATCTTGATCCTGAACAAACCACTCATTAATGTCGAGCACCAAGCGCTACCTCGCCTGGTGCTCGATTTTGTAAGTCATTGATTTGATCCGGCTGGGGATTGAACCGACCACTACCCGCATTGGAACCGGACGCGATGACCGAATCGGTAGAGCGCAGGCCTCCCATGCGGAAGGTCGGGAGTTCAATTCAAACCAATGACATACAAAATTGATACTTGTTGCTTCCTCGCCAGGTGTTCAGCATTATTAGGATAGGACAAGGACTGGTTGGTTCGTTGTCGGGATAATGTGACTGAGTGGCGATATCAGGTGCCTGGTCTCCCAGTGAGGCAGTATTAGAAAGTCGCCATGTGTGTGCACTGTTACAAGTCGGCCCCCATCTGATATGATTCTAGATGTTGCCAGGACGTAAAACTCCAACAACCAACCAACCAATCCAGAGTTGGAAGCATGGGAAGCCAGCCAGCACCTTCAGCGACTCGACCACCGCGTCCGGTTGCTGTGAGAGCTAGGTGTTTAAAAGAAAAAATAGGGCAACGAGTGGTATAAGAGGAAAGTAGGAGGAAGGGAGTTGCAATTAATTTAAAACAAATTTGAGCATGAAGTAGTGGAAGTAACTGAGCAATAGGTGAAGAAGGGTCACCACTCGCATGGAACAGCGATCATGGGTACACCCAGGGGAGGGGTGAAAGCAAGAGCCAGTGGCTACTCCCAACAGTGATAACGAGGGTGGGGGGTATGGGGTAAGTGGCTTAACATCGTACATATAGAGAGCGAGACCTAGCTCATTCAGTGGAGTGTCCACCTGTGAAGGTGTGGGTCATACGATCGATCCTGCTCAGTGGAACCATTTGCAGTTTGGGCTATTTACCATTCCAACCAGTGGTCCACAACTGATTCATCAAAGCATGTGGTATGCGTTGTCCTGTCTGTGGGGAAGTGCATATAAAAGACCCCTTGCTGCTTATCGGAAAGAGTAGCCTATGTGTCAGCTGCAGGTTTCCTCCAACGAAATGTGTCAGAATGGCCATATGCTTGACATCCAACGGCCGATTATATGAAAATCAATGTGCTCTAGAGGTGTCGTTAAATAAAACAAGCTTTGTTCATACACACATATCTATATATAACCCTCTATAACCCATTATGGGAACATAACCTAGGACACTACCCTTCACAGTTGGAGGACTTGTGAGCGTGGAACTAAGAATGGCCACATTTGTTTCAAGGCATCCTATATTTGCACACACAGACCGAGAAAGTATGGATGTAGTTGCTTGTCTAGACGCAGTGACACCAGCAATTGATCATGTTGCTTCGGCAATGTGGGTAATTCGCACACGACAAGGGACAGGTCATGCTCCCACCTTTGGTTCAGTGAGATATCTGTGTGCCATCTACACTGTACCTATTGAATCCACAACACCTCTGCCCCGTGCCACCACCTCTGCCAATTTCGATTTCCACCGCTGTGTATAACTTACAGCGTCATCAAAGGCCAGTTGCTCTCATACCATGTCTATGTGGTGTGGGAGGTTAAACATCCCTTGCGTCGGTAAAAGTGTAGGCTAGGGCTTTCTATTGACAAACTGTCTAATGGTGAAAACAAGTCTATTCAGATTTATCCATAATAGGCAGTATAAATCTTCAACAACAAAACACCTTTGCTTCAACGTTCCAGTCTGTCTCCTCACATTATGATAGGTGGCGCCACCTTCAGCCACCATCCCACCCTGGTGTGAACTAAATGAACATCGCTGACGTCATTTCCGGTAGCCTTACCATCGCCTCCAGCACTTCGCATCCAGACGCCAAACCATTGGCATCTAACGCCTTTTCTTGGCCGCTCACCCAGGCCTACTACTGTCACCTGGTATGGTTTAGTGCCTGGGTGTCAGGATTCGAACCAGGAACCTGTCGATACACTGACTCATTGACCTGAATGAGATTCTTAACTAATTATAGATAAATATAATTCCCCTACTTGTAATTCCTTGTCGTGCTGCGAGAATTAGTCAGACCAGTGTCTCTGTAGTCATTTATAGCCGGACTTTGAGCTACTTTGGTAGTATGACAGGTATGGCAATGATTTTCAAAATTGATAGTGCTATCCTCTCATTGTCCGAAACCTTCCATTTTCATAAATTGTCGATTGCTTTTCAAAATATCTCTATCGTTTGCTACCATGGTTATGACTTCATAGAAATAGTGGGGTTTTTTCGGTCAAGATAGTCCCTGTGGAATATATAAATCATGGTTTTCCTTGATAGCAGGATCACTGCCTGGAGGAACCTTTTCCAATGGGATTTATATCATCTAATGTATATATATGAATATATAATATGTATACGGTCTAGGTGTATGGCGCAGATAGCCAAAGTCTGGTGTCAGAATGATTTAGTTAAAAGATTTGGACTTAGTCGAGGGGAAGTGCCGGAGGGGACATGGCATATATGATTCTAGAAAGAGCTCCAATGGTTAACATGACGGTAATGTCTATTAATTTTGATAAAGGAATATAATATGTGCATATATATTGTGAAGAGTAAATTATGGACGTTATTTAAACTTGATTTTTTTCTGAGAGATTTATATAGATAGTATAACTCAGAAAGAATGATGACAAACTACAGTTTGAAAGTTATTGAATTTGTAAACAGCTATATACAATGGACAATTCCCACCACTAACAGGCCCTCTGACGTCACCGAAAGAACGGACGTTGAGATAATGGCTCACTGTGCTACATGCACAGTTGGAAAGATATTGGAGAAAATGCCTACCATCAAGCTGCACTCTGGTGGCAGAGTCACTAAGTAATGTTATCTTGTAGCTCACAGTTTAGTGTGTATGTGCCATGGACAAGACATATTGGGGTCATTCAGTGAAAATAACCTATTTGTTTGTGGATAGTCATTCCAATTTTGTGTCTGCAAAATATTTATTTTCACCTAATTCGTGCAGGCTGGTAGTCTTTTATAAGCCCTTTCCTCCAAAGCATATTGCAATTGCAACCAGACGGGATGGCCGAATGAGTTGAGCGTCTGTCTCCCGTTTTGGTAGATCGTGGGATTCGAACCCTGGTCGAATTAAACCGATGACTTAAAAATTGTTACTTGTCACTTCCTAGCTGGGCGCTCAGTATCATTAGGATAGGGCAAGGACTAGTTGGCGCAGTGTCAGGATAATGTGACTGAGTGGGATATCAGGTCATGGTGCTGGTGGCCTGGTCTTCCAGTGGGACACCACATGAGTGCGCACTGTCACAAGTTGGTACCTATCCTGGTGTGACCTTAGATGTTGCCCGGGTGTAAAACTCCAAAAGGTAACCAACCATACATTGCTGCCCACAACAATAGTTTTCCAAGTAAGTTATAGCTGGCGCACACCTCCCGTTTACGATTCGCGCGCTAAAACTGACTGCGACTCGCGACCCGTTTACGACCTAAAACTGGCCGATTCATTTTTCGAATCTTATAAGATTCGAGTTTTAAGCCCTAAAACTGAGTTCTAAGTCGCGAATCGCAAGGCTCTGTTGTGCGTGGGGGTCACACACCTACACCCAACACAGATACCATCATGTATGCAGAAAATATGCTATATCGGGTAGCTTTTTTCAGCACAGGAAAAAGAAATACCTGGGAGTGAGCCATAATAGGCATAATTGAGGGGGAAGCCGCTATATCACGTTGACCAATGTGTGGGATAGAATTGTAGCCTATATGGACCCCATGTGGGATGACGTATACGAGCATAGTTGTAGGCTTACCAATCATGTTGTCAGTTAAATCAGATACAGGTTGTCAGGTTATCTGTGTCAGAATTAATCCAGTACTCTGGAAAGCATTTCACTTTTTAGACCAAAATATTTACCTAGATTTGATACTCCATAGCCAACTTAGACTCCGACTGCTAAAATGCTATGTGTGGTCTACACTTTTATATTGCTGCGCGACATGGACTTTGAAGAAAGCAATAACAACAAAGCTCGAGGCATTTGAAATGTGGCAATACAGAAGAATGTTAAAAATTCCATGGACAGCAATGATAAGCAACGTGGAGGTCCTAACAAGAATGAAAATAAAGAGACAGATAATACAAACGATCAAAAACAGAAAAATTAAATACTTTGGCCACATGATACGACACCAGGAATCACAGAGAAGAATACTGGAAGGGAAGATAGAAGGGAAAAGACCAAGAGGGAGAAGGAGAACAACATGGATGGACAACATCACTGAGTGGACAGCAATGAGCTATGCGGAATGCGTGAGAGGAACGAATGACAGGAAGAGATGGAGGTCCATTGCAGCCAACCTTCTTCGAGAAGACGGCACCCATTGATTGATTGAGCCAACTTAGATATAGGTGTACCCATTAAATATTTGTGTGGCATAGAAGGAAGACCAAGTCAATTTAATAGTCCTTTCTCAGCCCTATGATGTTCAGCAATTTGATTTAGTTTTGTTAACTTCATATATCTGGAATGTTAACAATTTAAAGTTGCATAGTCCGATGAAACATCACATTTTCAAAAATATAGCAATTATCTAGAATTAATTCTAAATATCTAACTTAGATACTGATGCACTTATTGAGCATTTGTTGCTACATATAAGGGAATAATAATGAGGCAATTTAACAGAACCTGTTAATGTTAAAGCCTAAGGTGTCGGAGTTTTGGCATGCTTGCCAAAACTAATTTTACATGTTTGCACTTCAAATATCTCAAAACTTAGCCATTTAAAATAAACAGTTCTTGAAGGTCAAGGAAAGTAGATTATAGGTATCAGCTGAATATATTTATCTCTGAAAAAAGACAGAAACTCAAAACCATCGGACTATGCAATGTTATGATACAAGTTAGTTCAAACTGACGTAAGCTAGATTATAATCATCAATCTAATATATTTATCTCAAATATATCTAAAATATATGCTAGAAACTCAAAACCACCGGATTATGAAACGTCAATGTTATTTGCGGTGGTGTATGCACATATTAAAAACTAGTCAATATATATAGATATATATGTATTTAATGCTATCTACCACTCTAGAAAGTGGTAGAAAGTGGGACTCATGCCCTCGTGCGCGTTTAGGCGGCACTTGTAGTGTGGCAAAGGGACCAGTCTGCTGGTACAATAGTCTGGTCTGTTAGGGGGATTTTCAGGAGGGATGCAGGTATTGCAACACCTCAGGGAGTTTGACGCCCCTGCCCTGCAGAGTTGTAAACCACTGCCTTGTGGTACAGGTTCTTGACAGAACCGAAGGCTAAGGGAGCAAACCCTAAATAGAAAACCATGTCACTGTGGCAGCATTAAGGGTGGTTGATGTATGGAACTCCCAACATCTCCTGACCAGCCACTGCAGGGACAAATAGTTTTGCGCCTGTCTTGACATGTTCTTGCCAGTGTGAAACCTCTATTTGCTCCCCGAGAGAGTGCCGCTGGAAACTTGCAAAAGCCAGCAGCACTTTAACACCTTTGCAGGCAGCTTTCATGAAATGTAAATGGAGAGTGGCGGTCAAGTAATGAAAGCAGTCTTTGTCGCATCGCGACCGACAGCATGATGATGATGATGATGACCACTTTAGTTGTATAGAATGCACTAATACTGTAATAGGTATATACTATGCAGCTTCATCTAATTCTAAGTTAGTCCGCAATAAGTTTAAGATAAGTGTCTTGTAACACTACCCTAATGGTGGCAAGACCAAAAAAGTAAAGCTTGTTTTTATTTAACGACACCTCGAGAGCGCATTGATTTTCATATCATTGGCTATTTGACATCTAAAATAAGGTCATTCTGACATATTTCTTTGGAGGAAACTCGCTGCTGCCAGATGGGCTACTCTTTCCGATAAGCAGCAAGGGGTCTTTTATATGCACTTTCCCACAATCAGGACAACACATGTCACATCCTTTCATGAACCAGTTGTGGACCATTGGTTGATGTCAAGACAAAAGTAAATATAGTATTAAACTATTGTAATGACGAATGCTATCCTGTCGCCAATGCGTCATGAAGAATCATATAATTATGGACACTAAAATAATTGAGTACCAGTTCTCATCTATGAAAATGACATAAAGTAGCATACACTGCCGAAACCATAACATTTACTAACCCATATCACTTATCCACATGTTATACATGTCAAACTATCGTTGATACTGGTGCGCGTATTAAACATGCATTGCCTCATATAAGTCATATTAAATGAGTTACAAATAATCTGTTACTGCTGAAATATATTAATGCCGATGACCGCTATCATTTTGATGTACACAACACATTTATTTTCCATGTTTTTACTTCAGATATACTTATCCAGATTTAGTCATTTAAAAAATAGTCACTCCAAAACTGAAGTCCAAAATGGGTTATAGCAATCAAACCTAATAGATTCACTTTGAATATACGACAGCAACTCAAGGCCATCAGACTGTGCAACTTTAAAGTACTAAGGAAACTAGGATAAAATTGATAAAACCGGTGAAGGTGGAATTCCACATTTCTTCTGGCTGAGGTACTAGAGCCCGTTTTTGCACTGCATGTCTCTGTGTCTGGCATGTGAACGTGTGGAGGGAGACTAGCTGCAGCTGCTGCTACTGCTGCAGCTGCAGCTCCTGCTACTGCTGCTGCTTCTGCTGCTTCTGACTGTTCTGTACTCACTGCTCAGTGCAGGTTGAGCTGCTCAGATGACATGACATGGTTTCAGGATGAACCGATGAGCTCCAGAAGAGTCAACTCTGCATTGGACTTTATCGCCTTGCTCACGGTATAGAAGGCGGTACACTTGACACAGATACCATTCCACTAGACATTGAGAATTGGCATCGTATTTCATATACACCTTTACAGGGATTTGTCCATATGGCTCCATCACGTGACTATTTGACCAGCGAGCAGCTCCGAAGCCACTATTGTTGTCCCATTCGAAACCATTGTGTGGTTTGAGCATTTGCGGATTGCTCGGAGTATATACATATATATAAAACAGAATTCATGTGGCACTGGTGTTGTTCATTTATGTCCTCAGTGCAAAGTGAATGGGAGAGCTGACTGAGTCCATTCGTTCAATCAGCGAGGACTGTTTGTGAGGAGCATTACAGGGCCGCCTTAACCATGCAGAGAACTGCTCGCCAGTTGCTCATCCAGCAGGGGACGGAAGTTGCCTGATGTGCGGCGTGGGTGCTCATGCGCATTGGAAAGAATCATCACCTCTTTTTAAACTTTAGCTAGGTTGAGTCGATTTGGTGAATGGTTACTTAACTAGAACGCCGCTTATGACATCGCTATGAGTCCTTATTCAGACAAATATCACTATCTTCGCAGGGAATGCATCTGGAGAACTGACAGTTTAACACGACATGACTACATTCGTATGGACTAGATAACGGACACACATGGTGCCCTTCTGTGCGTTTAGAGAAATCGCTTGGAGCTTCAGAAGCTGGAGGTGCCAGTTTTGCACAGGTAAACAGGACTAGACGGTGAGAAACTACCTTACTCTGGGGTTTGTTTGTTTGTTGTTGTTTTACGTCCTAGCAACACCTAAGGTCATAGCAGGACGGCTACTACCGACTTGTGACAGTGCACAGGCTGCCAGCACTATGACCTGATATCCCACTCAGTCACATTATCCTGACACTGAGCCAACCAGTCCTTGTCCTATCCTAATAATGCCGAGCACCAGGCTAGGAAGCGACAAGTATCAATGTTTAAGTCATTGGTTTGACTCGACCAGGGTTCGAAACCACGACCCCACGATCTACCAACCTTACTCTGGGTTCAGTATCGTGATATACATGTGCTATATAAGACGTTATGTGACTAACTTGTCAACTGAATGGTAGTCGTATTTCTTCATGTTGGTGTGTATACTAAAATTAACTTAGGATGATTTCAATTCAAATATCTCCGAAGTTAATCGCGCATTCCTTACACGCGGTATGCTATATGCGGCATGCAGTGTGTGTAGTGTATGTATTGTATGTAGTGTGTAGTGTGTGTAGTTTATGTAGTGTGTGTAGTGTGTGCAGTGTGTGTAGTGTATGTATTGTGTGTAGTGTGTGTAGTGTATGTATTGTATGTAGTGTGTGTAGTGTGTGTAGTGTGTGTAGTGTATGTATTGTGTGTGCAGTGTGTGTAGTGTGTGCAGTGTGTCTAGTGTATATATTGTGTGTAGGGTGTGTAGTGTGTGCAGTGTGTGTAGTGTATCTATTGTGTGTAGTGTGTGTAGTGTGTAGTGTGTGTAGTGTATGTATTGTGTGTGCTGTGTGTGTAGTGTGTGCAGTGTGTGTAGTGTATGTATTGTGTGTAGTGTGTGCAGTGTGTGTAATGTATGTATTGTATGTAGTGTGTGTAGTGTGTGCAGTGTGTGTAGTGTATGTATTGTGTGTAGTGTGTAGTGTGTGTAGGCTATGTATTGTGTGTGCAGTGTGTGTAGTGTATGTATTGTATGTAGTGTGTGTAGTGTGTGCAGTGTGTGCAGTTTTTGTAGTGTATGTATTGTGTGTAGTGTGTGTAGTGTGTGAATTGCATGTAGTGTATGTAGTGTATATAGTGTATGTAGTGTACGTAGTGTACGTAGTGTATGTAGTGTACATAGTGTTTACCTATCACAAATCCCACAAACCTCCATCTCCCGGGTGACCACCTCCCATCAGCACCCTTGTGTCCGTAATTATCAGTCGCCTCCTCCTGCCTTAAACCAATGGACAAATGCGACTGATGGTTTTCTATTCGCACACCGCGTGCCGCATGCTGCATGCCACACCGATCGCTACAGGGACCGATCGAGTTGCCGCATTCGCATTCGCATTCGCATTCGAATTCGCATACCGCGTGTAAGGAATGTAGCCCATAGGCTTCAAGGCGTTTCGATTTTTTGTCGCATTCGCATTCGCATACCGCATGCCGCATGCCACGTGTAAGGAATGCACCCTTTAACCATCTAGAATAAAGGTTGCTTCAAATTGAAATATGATGTATTCATTTACAATGAACCTATTATATTGGCCGGAGGGTATGGCTGAATCGGTTAAAGCTTTGGCTGGCTTCCCATGCGGTGGCTCATTAGTTTGAACCCCATGCGTGTCAAACCAATGACATACACTATTGAAATGTGTCGTTACCTAGCCTGACACTCAGCGTTAAGCCCCAGTCAGACCTCACCGGATTGAAGAACCGGACAGAAACCGGACACTGTCCGGTGAAGTATGGTAATGTACGGTTTATATACGGTTACCCGTCCGGCCTGTCCGTTCTATCTCCGGTGGTGTCCGCCGGTGTCCAGTACAAGTTTTGAACATGTTCAAAACTTGTACCGGACACCGGCGGACAGACATGTATGGTTGGTGTCCGGTTTACGTCCGTTTTGTCCGTTTTGTCCGTTTCATGTCCGTTACTCATCGGTTAGGTGGCCGTTTTGTATCCTGAAGAGTCCGTTGAAGGTGCTGCGGGAATTTGGTCCGTCGGTTTTTGGTGTGTCCGTGAACAGTCCAGTAGGTGTCCAGTAGGTGTCCGGTTGGTGTCCAGTTGGTGTCCGGTTGGTGGCCGGTTGGTGGCCGTTTGGTGTCCGGTCTGTCCGTTTGACGTCCATTTGACATCCGTTTAACTATTCGTTAATATCAGTTTAGCATCTGTTTATCGTCCATTTAGCATCCGTTTTGTCTGGCGGCCATTGCAACAGTTCAACACCGGACACCACCGGACTATACGATTCTCTGTCCGGTGGTGTCCGGTACTCACTATGGTAAGGTCTAACTGGGCCTTTACTGTGATCGTGAAAGGACTGGTTTGCTCAGTATCTGAATAATGTGATTGAGTGGCACATGGTGCTTATGGAACGGTCTTCCTGTGGGGCAGCACTATAAAATCTCTATGAGTGCATATTGTTACAAGTCAGTACCCATCATGTCGGTTCATATTGTGATATGAGAAAGGAAATATGGCAGACACTCAAATCCATTGGATTATATGACTTCAAAAGAGGTTGATGTTAGGATATTTGACTAAGGGCTTTCTGATATCATGTGATACATTATCTGGTGAGAGTTAGTTTACATAAACAAACACATGAGATGTCGCGGATGTTAGACCCACATAGCAGTTCTACTTTGGAGTCTTATTTACATTCCAGGTCTGGGCTGGTTTGTCTACAAGAATGTTTCGCTGTAGCCATCCCCTCCGAGAGCAGTGTTTCTTTTGCACATACATGAAATGAAGGAACCCTAGAAATCTGTTTGGATTAACCGATCATTGGTTTAACCGAGCTTGGGTTTTGCCTTTGACTTTGAGTAAGCGTGTATTGCACATGTAATATACAATGTATGTGGACACTTTGATTATTGTTTTTTATGTATGTACAGTATAACCCCGTTAAACCAAGCTCGGTTAAATCAACCGATCGGTTAATACTACAATTTATCATATAAAAAAGTCAGTCGGTCTCAGATGACCTTATAACCACATGAAAGTTTGGTTTAACCATACCAGAGTGGCCTGGGGTTCAACAATTTGTTTGGATTAACCGCTAATTTGGATTAACCGACTTTGGTTTACCCAACTTTTTTATATGATAAATGGTAGTAATTTGCCGGGCCGCCGAAAAAAGTTTTGATTACCCGATCGTTTGGTTTAACCGAGCTTGGTTTAACGGGGTTGTACTGTATATACTTGTATATACTTGAAAGAGCGCTGTTTTCCCGTGCAGCAGGTCGCTGGTTCAAATTCTGGCCGAGGCAAGCCAACCACTTACAAAATTGATACATGTCACCACCTCGCATGGCACTCGGTATTACTAGATAAGGACAATGAATGGTGGCTTCATAGTGCTGCCCAATGGAATACGGTACTGCTGGCACGATGATCCAAAATCCCCAGTCAGTAACATTATTTTGACACAAAGCCAACCAGTCCTTATCCAAGTAATGCCAAGAGGTGTACGAAAGGTTTTCATTCTCAGGATTTGTTTATCTCGCACTCATAACCTGCCGCATTGGAAGCTCACGTTCTAATCACATAAGCTAACATTCCATATACAGTACAACCCCGTTAAACCAAGCTCGGTTAAACCAAACGATCGGTTAATCTAAACTTTTATCGGTGGCCTGGCAAAATACTACCATTTATCATATATAAAAGTTAGTTAAACCAAAGTCGGTCAATCCAAACTATCGGTTAATTCAAACAAAATTGTCAGGCCCCAGGTGACTTTCGGTATGGCTAAACCAAACATTCATGTGGTTATAAGGTCATCTGAGACCCCACCGACGTTTTTATATGATAAATGGTAGTATTTTGACAGGCCGCTGAAAAAAGTTTGGATTAACCGATCGTGTGGTTTAACCAAGCATGGTTTAATGGGGTTATACAGTACATACATAAAAAAACAATAATCAAAGTGTCCACATACATTGTATATTACATTCATAATGCACCCACATTTTTGCTAAAGCCAAGTCAAAGTTGAAACCAAAGCTCGGTCAAACCAATGATCGGTTAATCCAAACAAATTTCTAGGGTCCTTTCAAGTCTGGTTTAACGGGGTTGTACTGTATGTGGTATGCAACATGCAAATGCAAATGCAAATGCATATGCGCATTCACATCGATCGGTCCATTAAGCGATCCACTTTGCAAACCACGTATTCACATTTGCATTCGCAACCAGACATATGAAAGCACCACCGTGCATTTACATGATTTTCCATTTTGTATCGCATTTGTATTTGCATACCGCATACTGCATATATATGGAATCTTACCTTTAGTCACCCCTGATACAATAGGGTATGTTGTGGTGGCAACCATGTTATTATAACTGATGGCGAATGATGTGACTACAGGTTTTTGGTGGTAACCAGCTTCACGTTTTTGGGATGTTATCAGTCTGTGTTGACAGCTCATTTAAATTAATCATGGCGCAGATGTTGGTGGTCGCTGGCTCACAGGATTAATGAGTAACTAATGAAGCTCAGCCACCATAGCGGTCAACCTAATATATTTAATAGAATAGAATAGTAGCTACTGGTTGCGTGTATTGGGGTTTTACGCTATAGCAACATCTAAGGTCATAAAAAGCACGGGTACCGACTTGTGGCAATGCGCTCTGATGGCTTCTTTATAGTGCTGCCCAACTGGGAGACAATGCTGCCACCATCATGACGCGATACCGCTCTAAGTCATATTATGTGAAGCAAGCCAATCCTTGCCCTATCCTAGTAATACTGAAGGCCATGGTAGGTAACGCCCATCATCAATTTTGTAAAGCATTAGATTGACTCAGCCGGGGATTGAACCCATGACCTTTCACATCCAAGCATTTGATGCTTGTCAGGTCCTAGTCAGGCACTCGGCATTAGTATGATAGGGCGAGGACTGGTTTGCTCAGTGTGAGGATAAGGTGACTGAGTGGGATATAAATGTCATGGTGCTGTCGGCCTGGTTTCTCAGTGGGGAAGCACTATAAAAGTTGCCATGAGTGCGCACTGTCACAAGTCGGTACCCGTCCTGATATGACCTTAGATGATGCCAGTATGTAAAACTCCAACAACCAACCAGCCGTGGATTGAACCTAAGACCTTCGACATGGGAGTCCATTCCTCTTACCGAATCGGCCATCCCGTCTGATATATATAGCATTAATATTAATATAGGCCGAATGTCTCAACATATACAACTGGAATCGGACATAAATAAAAAAACGCCAACAAATACCGATTCAAAAGCACACAGACACACGCACACGATAAAAAGATTAGTGGTACCGTAAAGTGCATTCATTTATTAATTCTGCCTAACGCAATGGAAACTGTTCACCCCGGTCATACTGGGCAATTTGTACTATTAAACATGGCGATCTGATCACGTGATTTTACCGTGTATTTCTACGCTGTACTTTAATAAAAATGTATACATTTTAGAACTCTCTGGCCTGGATAACCCACGTATGGGACCTTCCGGTGGATTCCGTTAGGTTTTTAGATGCGGATATTGGGGTTTTAAGTCATAGCAACATCTGAGGTGATATCAGGAGGAGGGAGCCCTGACTTGTGACAGTGCACTGTCGCTGTAGCGTTACAGCACTGCATCATACAGATACCAAGCAACTGGCATCCTGATTTCGGAAGGAAGGAAGCCAGAGACAACAAGGGTGGGAAAGAGGAGGTTTATTTAACTATTTCAAGCATACACGTCAATCAATGTCTTCTATCTCGAGGGGAGTCTGACTTTGAGGACCTGGGCGCTCGACAAGGATGACCTCCGAGCCGACCCGTATGAAGTAGTCTTTTAATAGAGGGTGGGTGGGCATGGTGAATGTAAGTCTCTACCATGGAGTGTGTAGGTCAAATGGAGAAGGACGGGGGAGGGTACCATCCCTGCTTAGTGTTCGACTTGTCCGCTTGGTGATGTGACGAATAGCTGCCTTTCCTCCCCAAATCAACCACAAGTCGGGAATTATGCGCCGATTCGGAAGGAAGACAAACAGACACAAGGGTAGGAAGGAGGATGTTTATTTAACTATTTCAATCATACACGTCAATCAATATCTTCTATGTCGAGGGGGCGGGTCTGATTTCGAGGACTTAGGCTCAGCACTGCCTCTTTCATATACCAAACAAATGGCAACCTAATCTAACCGAAACGATATCTTCCTTAGTCAAATGTATCCTGACACTAAACCAGCTATGGCTAATGCCAGGCACAACAGCGAAAACTATCAACTTTTGTAATTTAGTTAGGTATACTACTAGTAGGTTAGGGGTCGATTCCGTGACCTGAATAAAAGACACTGCTGATACTGATGCTTAAAGGTACATAGTGCGAGGAAAGCATCACATTTTCGAAAGAAAAACACTCGCCTAAATTCTCTTCTACATTTCCAACTTAGATATTGCTGCATTTATTAAGCATTTGTACCCACATATGACAGTAGATCTATATAATAAAACCTGCTAATGCCTGAAACCTATGGTTTCAGAATTTCTATGTGAACGCCATAATTGATGCGCGAGAAGGAAGAACAGAGGCGGAGGTGGGAAAACTGAGGCGTTTATTGTGACGCCTCGGGCAACATACAGAGAAACAGTGAACAACAATAAATGACAAAGTAAGGTACAAACAGGGTAACTGAGGAGGTAAACAGGCTGAGGAGGCACATAGCAATACAGGGGGCTCATGAGGAGCAGGGGGCTCGCGAGGAGCAAAGAGTCAGGGGCTCATGAGGAGCAGAGGATAAATAGTGAGGGGCTCATAAGGAGCAGTGTCAGAGTTGGTAGAGGGGGGGCCGAGGAGCCCTCCGCCGCAGAGGGGGGAGGGTAGAGGAGGGAGAGTTGGGTGGGTGGGTGGAGAAGAAAAGGGCAGAGAGCTGGAAGGCGGCTGGAGGCTGAGTGCCTGAGGGAGGCCGGCGGGCGGCCTTATAAGGGGGGAAGTGAGCAGAGGCAGGAGGGGGTGAGTCGCTCAGGGCCGGGGGGAGGTGAGCAGTGGCGGGGGTGAGTCGCTCAGGGGCGGGGGGAGGTGAGCAGTGGCAGGAGGGGGGGGTGAGTCGCTCAGGGCCGGGTGAGTCGCTCTCCCTCCCCTCGCATCAAACGAAATGCTTCGCATTACGACCGATGCGCGAGAAGGAAGAACAGAGGCGGAGGTGGGAAAACTGAGGCGTTTATTGTGACGCCTCGGGCAACATACAGAGAAACAGTGAACAACAATAAATGACAAAGTAAGGTACAAACAGGGTAACTGAGGAGGTAAACAGGCTGAGGAGGCACATAGCAATACAGGGGGCTCATGAGGAGCAGGGGGCTCGCGAGGAGCAAAGAGTCAGGGGCTCATGAGGAGCAGAGGATAAATAGTGAGGGGCTCATAAGGAGCAGTGTCAGAGTTGGTAGAGGGGGGGCCGAGGAGCCCTCCGCCAAAGAGTAAGGAGAGGGCTCGAGGCACGCCCGAGGCGGGGGCGTGGGGCGCCCGAGGCGGGGCCCGGAGAGGTGTGAGGTGCGGGTTCCCTGTGTGGGCGGGAGTGTCCGGGGCCTACGTCGACAAGGGGCGGGCGGCCAAAAATAGAGGAGGCCCGCTCCTTGGGGGGATCCGGTGAGGAGGTCCGGCGAGGCTGTGACTGGGCGGCGCTGCGATCGGTGTTCGCTGGGAGGTTGTCGGTGGACGGCAAGGTCGGCGGCGGTGTTGTCTGGCAGAGGGTTCCTCGTGAGGCGAGGCTGGGCTGGGCTGTGGTCTGAGGTGTGAGGTCCGAGGTGGTGGTCCCCGGCTGTGACTGGGCGGCGCTGCGATCGGTGTTCGCTGGGAGGTTGTCGGTGGACGGCATGGTCGGCGGCGGTGTTGTCTGGCAGAGGGTTCCTCGTGAGGCGAGGCTGGGCTGGGCTGTGGCCTGAGGTGTGAGGTCCGAGGTGGTGGTCCCCGGCTGTGACTGGGCGGCGCTGCGATCGGTGTTCGCTGGGAGGTTGTCGGTGGACGGCATGGTCGGCGGCGGTGTTGTCTGGCAGAGGGTTCCTCGTGAGGCGAGGCTGGGCTGGGCTGTGGTCTGAGGTGTGAGGTCCGAGGTGGTGGTCCCCGGCTGTGACTGGGCGGCGCTGCGATCGGTGGTCGCTGGGAGGTTGTCGGTGGACGTCATGGTCGGCGGCGGTGTTGTCTGGCAGAGGGTTCCTCGTGAGGCGAGGCTGGGCTGAGCTGTGGTCTGAGGTGTGAGGTCCGAGGTGATGACCCCGGCTGTGACTGGGCGGCGCTGCGATCGGTGGTCTCTGGGAGGTTGTCGGTGGAGGTCGCGGGGCTGTCGGCAGTGGTGAAGGTGAGGCGCCGGGAAGGGCCCCCCCGGGCCGGCCGGGGGGAGGCCGGCGGATCAAAAATCCGCCGAGGCGGCCGGGGTCTGTGCTCCCCGGGGCGGTGCCTGGGCGGCCCGGGAGCCCTTCCGTCCACGTCCTTTCCCTTGAGGCATGTTGAAG
This sequence comes from Branchipolynoe longqiensis, assembly GCA_030323885.1. Taxonomy (NCBI): domain Eukaryota; kingdom Metazoa; phylum Annelida; class Polychaeta; order Phyllodocida; family Polynoidae; genus Branchipolynoe; species Branchipolynoe longqiensis. The sequence goes on from CM059191.1 coordinate 72,254,826, forward strand.
CTGAGGCGTAGCAGCGATCCGAGGTGGAAAAAGAGGAGAGCTGGGGGGGAGACCGAGACGGAGGCCGGTGACTCGTCCCTCCCGGGGGACGGAGAGGGCCCCGGGGTGCGGGGGGCGGCCCGGGAGCCCTTCCGTCCACGTCCATTTCCTTTAGGCATAGCTGAAGCTGGAGCTGGGGTGAGTCAGCGATCCGAGGTGTAGAGCCAAAGCAGGAAAACTGGAGAGAGCTGGAAGGCGGCTGGAGGCTGAGAAGAAAAGGGCAGAGAGCTGGAAGGCGGCTGGAGGCTGAGTGCCTGAGGGAGGCCGGCGGGCGGCCTTATAAGGGGGGAAGTGAGCAGAGGCAGGAGGGGGTGAGTCGCTCAGGGCCGGGGGGAGGTGAGCAGTGGCGGGGGTGAGTCGCTCAGGGGGCGGGGGGAGGTGAGCAGTGGCAGGAGGGGGGGGTGAGTCGCTCAGGGCCGGGTGAGTCGCTCTCCCTCCCCTCGCATCAAACGAAATGCTTCGCATTACGACCAATGTTGCATGCTGTCACTTCAAATATCTCCAATGTTAGCCATTTAAAATAAGAGTTACTTCAAGCTACAGTCGCTGCATTATGACGATCAACCTAATATATTTAACTTCTTTACTTAAATGACAGACATTCAAAGCCACCACCATATGCAATTTTAAGCGCTAGAAAATATCAAATGCTGGAAGATATATATATAGGTAACTTAGTAGTGTTCATGTAGTGACATCGTGGGGATGTTTGGACGCTGCAGCCGGCACAATAAATTTACCACACCACGTGATCTTACAGACGTGAGTTTTTTTTTCAAATGGGCCGATGCCAAAGGTTGAGACCTATTTGAAATCACCCTCTCCAACTAGAATAATTATTATATTTGTCTATATATCCATCTCTTCGGTTTTTATTGTAGTTAAACAAGTACTGAAGTGTTTCGATATATACCTATTTTGTTGTGAATAAATATATTATATTATATATAATAAATATAATATATATAATATATCATATTTATCATCTATCATGTATATCATATATAATATATATAATACATAACAGATACAATATATAAAATTTATAATATATATAATATATAAAGTTGGGCTACGGCAAGAGAGAGACAAGAGGCGGTGATGGGTAGGCGACTTTATTTGCGTCAGGGCAGCAAAATATAGGCTACCGGTAAAAAAATAAATAAAAATTTTCAGAAGCAGGAGAGAGACTGACTGCCCGGGCAAGTAGTGCCAGGAACCCACAGGTGGTGGCGCTGGGGTAGGCCAGGACCGGGGCAAACGCGGGCAAGTCAGCGATTGGAGAATAATATTAGTCGAATAACAGAGGAATAATCGTGATAATATTATGAGAGAGCTCGCGCTCCTTTTATATACGTATAATACATTATACTCTCTATAAAGTTGGGCTACGGCAGAGAGAGAGACAAGAGGCGGAGATGGGTAGGCGACTTTATTGTGCGTCCGGGCAGCAAAATAAAGGCCCAGGGAGACCCTAAGCGTCTCCCCCCAACCCAACGCCAGCCTGATTCGAGCATAGCGCCACCCCCACCCTCATGTCGTTCACAATCCTTGTGCCGAGCGGTGTTCTTGAGATTTGAGTAGACAGTTTCGGACGCCCAGGTCGCCCCGGACCTTAAGCTCCTCTATGGTGCTCCACACATGGACAGGAAGGTGCAACCCCCCCCTCCTGAGTGAGTGGGAAGAGAGGGTGGCGGCATCGAGCCCCGCCCTGGCCGAAAATATCTTTAGAGTCACCTGATAGACCGAGTAAGGGAAAGGGGCGGAACTCCCGCCGCCGCATGGAATGCGGAAGGCTACCTGAGCTGGTTTAGCGGCAATCTGGCTGAAATGCCGCTCAGTCCAATAAACAGCAACACATGTCAGTATCAACACACCTAGCTATCGGGATCTCGAGGACCCTCTCGTTAAACTGAATGGTCTTGGGAGCGACGAACAGTCAAAATCAGACCCCAGTCATAAAACTGGAAGTCCGATCTCAATAAGGAGGCATCGGGACAGGTGACCTGGGACTTACGCAACGCCCTCGGAATGAACAGAGGACTGTCAGCGCGCCAGGCGACGTGGCTGGGTTATTGGTTAACAAGGCGAAGATTTTGCGAAGCATATGGGGAAGGAGAGGCATAGCACGCCTAGTAGGTATAACAGACTTAGCTCTACGAATACCCTTGAGCGTAGAGAAAAAGAACAAAGTTTGCATAGTCTATCGGCCTTCCGCCGTTTGGCTTGAGAAAAAATTTAGGCCACTAAGGTAGTTGATGACAGATACATACTTGAGGTCCCTCGCCAACCAGGCGGCATATAGGGCCACCTGCTCCTCGGAGCATGGTATGGGAGACCTTGAAGAATGGAAAAGCTCAGCATATCTTAAATATTTCTTGATCCTAGCGTGGCCCTCGCTATTGTTGAGTTCTGAGCGTATGCCTGATGCTGGTACTGCTGTCTGCTCGGCTCTCAGGGCTGCCCTCACTGAAAGAGATGAGCGATCGGTCAAAGGTGTCGCTGCAACAGAGCATTCTGGCAACCATCGACACTCCTGATTCTTAGCGGCACTATCCTTGTCACACAGTCTACTTAAGGCATCACATACTACGTTAACAGCACTACGTATATAAACAGAAGTAAAGGTAAAATTGTATTAAACACGAGAACCAGAATATTCTGCGCAAGAAGTGCATGATTCGGCACTCCTAGACCTGCCCGTATTAAGGGCTGCCTGCACGACAGAGCTCATCGGTGACGAAGATGACAGAGGTATCGCCCCAGCCCGCACTCCAACGGACGCAGGATTGCGTAGACCGCCCACATCTCCTGCACGTTGATGTGGGCGGTCCCAGACATCCTCCGGAGGACAGAAGTGGTGATGACCGACGTAGCTGTCAAGGATGTCTTCAGCTGAGTCTGTGTAAGCGCCGACAGTCCAGTCGCTGCCATGCAGGGCACCGAAGCCCCACTTGGAAGAATCACTGTAACAGGATATGACTGGGGCAAACTTCCCAAGAATCTTGGCTTTCCCGTTAAAGCTACTTGCAAAATTCAGCCACCAGTCGAGGTCTTCCCTAACTCCGGTTGCCTAGCCTAATTCTATGGAAAGGCTGCTTAAGTTTAGACATGAGATCATAGATCCGCCTAGAGAAGGTCCGCCCGCCCCCGGACGACCTTGGCACAGTGAGCGAGCAACCCCCCCACCTCCTCCAGCTCCCTTCTACCTGCCTTACCTGCGCCCGCGAGCGTGTTTGCGGAGGATCTCCAATGTTTCTCTCTAATTTATCGGGAGGAAGGCTAAGTATGAGGCGTACAGAGTCTACGAATATGCCAAGGAACCTAACCTTGGTCTCGACACTGCTGACCGTCTTGAAGTTAACAAAAAACCCAAGTCTTCTCAAGAAATGGATGAGGGTTCCCTGGGCGCCCTGAGACCTCCGAACGTGTCCCACCGACTAGACAGAAGTCATCAAGATAGTTTTACGACTCTGGCCAAGCCTTCGCGAACACACCGCCATCTCACGATGAAGTCCGATATCTTGGAAAATACTAAAGGGACTCGATGAAAGGCCCATACTCAAACGATTATCAAAGAGTAATCGAAGTTATCACGCCATGGCGAAGCCTTGACTCTGGCGTCATCAGGGTGGATAGGGACTGCACGATAGGCGTGCCTTTATGTCTATCGTCCCCATATAGTCCACCCCTCTCGAGCAATCTCCGTTACATCATCGAGGCCTTTATAGGAAAATTTGTCCGGGACTTCATCAGTGAAGTTTTCACGAGATTCGTGCGAAGGCATACTGCAGTCGATAACAACACGACCTCCGCCTCGTCCTTAGGGACGACGAAGGCCTCGTGCGTGCAGAGAGGTGGGGCAATCTACCCTAGAAATTAAGAGCCGTCACGTTCCTCCTCGAGAATTTCTTATTAATTATATCACGCTCCCACTTAGCCTCCCCTCCTGGGCTTGTCTGGAATATAGGAGACCTGAACACCTGGGTTAATCACCCAAACCCCAATGTGAACCCCTATCATCAATATACCCAATCTGGGTCCCAATCACCCCGAAGACATATTTCAGCGAACCACCTGCAAGGTTTTAATTGGCTCGGTTTAACCCGCGCGATCGAGTGGCTACATGTGCAGCTCCCGTCAACACAGCTGCGATCTACCTGAAACTCTTGGGTGGCGCCCCCTCGGTTTCGCTAACGTATACCAGCAGGCCGCCCGATGCGGTATGCTCTACAAATAGACGATCAGCCTTGCTGGCGCCCTCAGGCTGCTCCCACAGCAAGACCTTAGCCGTATCATGAATAAGACTGGCCTCAACCCCACCCGCACCATCCCCAGACTCGACCCCAGCTGAAAGATCAAGACATGGCATGCAATCATTATCAGAGGGAGTTGCCGATGTTCAGTCGGTTAGGGGCGACAGTCCTAGATTCAATGTTATCGTGAGGATGATCGCCGCTATAAGAGAATTCAACATTGTGCCTAGACATGTTGAATGTTCGGGGGCACGTAATTTTTGGCACGTTAGCCCGTTTGTGCGACTTAGAGCCACATCTTGAGCAAGCGTGAGCGAAGCGGCACTCATCGTCCTGCTTTAAGGCAGCCCGAAATCGCCATTCCATGCGTAACAAGCCTTCTTAGTGTTATTGCCGCGGTGATCTTTTCCGCGCGCTATATGTGTTAGCGCCCTGCCTCTTAATCTGTCCATATTGTGGGGGCCGTAGTGTTCTAATACTTTCATCCTGGTGTGCTTAGAGAATGCCTTGAAACCCGATGCTCTCCCCGAGCTGGCGAATGGCAAGCACGTGGTCAACATGGGCAACGTCCCTGTAGTGGTCTTCACGCGCCCGAGTTGAGATGAAGCCAATGTGTTGGATGAACGATCTGTAGTCCGATATGAGAGTGACGTAATGTGTCGGCACCAGTCGCAGAAAGCCTTAGCAAGTTCATGGGGTTCATCTTCCTGACTTCCTTGCCCATTCCCATACTTTGCTCAATGACCACTTACTGCGCCGCCTTCGTGAAGAACTCCCGTCACTACGTCGACCTAGAATCCCTCCTCCTTCTCCTACTCGACCCCCGTGAGTGTCGACGCGATCGACCGTGTTCGAGTTGACGTGGTCGGTGCCTAGCGTCCAGCTCGGCGGTTTAGGCGCTGGCGTCCGTCGTCCGATCGATCCTCCTGTGGATGTAGTCGGCTGCGTGCCGCGGTCGTCCCGGTTCGTCCAGCTTGAAAGTCGTGTTGGTCGTCCCTCACGGTCGTCCGGCTCTGTTTCGTCGTCTGTCTCGTTCTGCTCTGAGATCGTCCAGTTCGTCCTCCAGAGCCGTAACCCGCATCTCTGCCTTGAGTTTGTCGATAGCCGCGCGTGCAGTCGACCACGCTCCTCCAGCGACAACTCGGCGAAGTTGGAAGCGTCGAATCAGAAGCGTCGACGTCACCTTCCCGATCTCGCATTCTTGAGATGGCGCTGTGCTGCTGCGCGTAGCCATACCTGACCTCGTTACAGGTGTGTCGATTGTTTTAGCAAAAGGACATCGGTCTTTGAGTGTCGTGGTTTGACCCGCCACTCAGAACAATAGCGGCAGCCTGGCATGAAAGCGGACCAGAGTTAAGCGATTAAGAGCTAAGCGGATTAAGCGTTCCGCTTACCCGCACCCTGGCGCCTTGGAGCCGTTATTTTTTAAACCGGGTGCAAAGTTCTGGGTCGATTACGCTCGACTGGACGACGCTTAGGAACTATTTACCTCCTGGTCGATATTAACGACACACTGGCTGCCAAAATCTAGCTGATAGCTCCAGCGATATTATTATGAGTTTACAGATTCTGTGTCGATTATATGTGGACACTAGAAAATGCAGGAGGTTAACGAGATAACATGTCTCTATATCGACCCCCCCCCCCCTATCCGGTAGGAGAGAGTCGAATGCTTGATATCAAATATGTCCCACTCCCCCCGTCCTCCGCGATACCGTCGACACACTTATGGGCTGTTCGACGGTCGTAATTAGTGACAAACGGATCTAAGTTAAGGCACGATACCGTCATCCATGTGAATTCTTGCTGTAGAGATCGATCCAGGTGCTATCCAATCGAACAGATAATCGACTCACAGGCACGGTCGTCCGGATCGTGGACGACAACCAAGACAAAATAGTCTCAAGGTAGCAAACAGGTAGCCAGTAGACTGTTTGGGAGAGCTTGAGTGTAGTTGTTGTCTGTTCAGACTGGTCTATATAATATATAGTATATATTATATATATATAATATATATATGCATAGTATATGTAATAAAGATAATATATAATGTATATAAATTATAGATTATATATATAATATAGATAATAGAAGGTATGCAGGTATTGCAATACCTCAGGGAGTTTGACGCCCCTGCCCTGCAGAGTTGTAAACCACTGCCTTATGGTACAGGTTCTTGACAGAACCGAAGGCTAAGGGAGCAAACCCTAAACAGAAAACCATGTCACTGTGGCAGCATCAAGGGCAGATGATGTATGGAAATCCCAACATCTCCCGACTAGCCACTGCAGGGACAAATAGTTTTGCACCTGTCTGGACATGTTCTTGCTGGTGTGAGACCTCTATTTGCTCCCCGAGAGAGTGCCGCTGGTAACTTGCAAAAGCCAGCAGCACTTCAACACTTTTGCAGGCAGCTTTCATAAAATATCAAGCAGTCTTTGTCGCATCGTGACCAACAGCATGATAATAGATAATATATATATAATATATATATAATATATATAATCTATAGTATATATAATATCATCATCATCATCATGCTGTAGTTTGCGATGCGACAAAGACTGCTTTCATTACTTGACTGTGTCCCTCCATTTAGCTCTCTGCTGTGAGAGTGATATCCATGAGTCGGTCTTAATGTCTATCAGCTTCAGGTTTCTCTTGATGGTATCCTTGAGCCGGAGATGAGGGCGCCCTCTCTTTCTGTAACCAGAAGACAGATATACTATATATAATATATATGATCCATATCAGATATAATATATATTATAGAAATGATATATATTATAGATATTGCGTAGTATATAATATATTTAAAAAAGATATATATAATATGTATATATATATGCATATATATAATTGTATATTGAGCAATATCTGAGCAGCAAGTGTGCAAATGATGGAAATGCGACACAATACCAAATTTGGTCCACTGGCAAATAAAATGCTAGATTTTGACAGGAAATAGTGTTGGATAAAAAGGCGAAACCTGCAACAATAACAATCATAATGATTAATGTCAGCACAAAAGACCTCGTCATGTCAATAGAATTCGCTTCACTAACAAACTAACAACTCAGCGAGCATGTTTACCACAAACACATATATTAAAATTGTATGTTGTAAATTTTATCATCAATGGATTTCAATTTTGTTTTTGATTGATGGGATGATGTCTTTTCTAATAGAATCTGAGTATACTGCTCAAATCGGACCGTGTTATGTTCGGTCCTATTAATCATTTATTTTAGGATAAACCTGTGTGGGTGAAACATTGAATGGCACTCTCCCCATTGCCAGAACAAGGTGCTGCCATCTGGTGGAGAGACGACAGTCTGGGACAGGCGAAACGCTAAAATGAATAGCGGACGACAAAACTGCACGAAAACAGCACACAATCAACAGGTTGAAATCCCATGTTGTATGCATAGAAAACAACCAGTGATGGCGGCGAATGGGGTTAAAGGGGCGTGAGTTAATTGATTTATTGTGGTTTTACGTTCAAGCAACACCTAAGGTTAGATCATGATAGTTCCGGTCAGTGACAGCATACACAGTTCCAGCAGGAATGGTACACCCATTGGAGCAGACGACATTTAATGATACCCCATTTTGCCATTAAAGTGTTATTTCGATAAATACAGACGAAACCTTAGGATAATATCCTTATTGCTATTCACACCAGATGCTATTTGCAACAACAACAAAAACCACAAAAAAACGTAAAGATCTAAATGAATTGATGTTGGTTCGTGTTGATGCTATAACTTATAATTAGCCTTGTCTGGCAGTTGCATTATTCAAAGAACACAGAGACTCCATTGGCTACAAATTACACTATGTTGCCAGGTCAGAAACCCCATCAGGGCCGTAATCAATTAACACGACCCGGGCGACTCGGTTCACCCGAGTCGTCAGAATTTAAAATAGAACACCGCGAGTGGAGTCGACAAATACACATGCCATGTGCAAAACAACCCGACCCTAGTAACCCACCTCTTGGCTGGGGTTTGCAAAGAATGACCTCACATTTGCGCTGGTACCATCCTGCAGGATAACAGCCACCGGTACCAGTCATACATATATTTTTTTGGTAATAAGATAGATTAATGAAATGGAAATATCACTAAACTATGCCATCATAAAAATATTTAAATCATATTTTGCTGTAATTATATCGGCATTAAAAAACAAATAAAAGGGCCACCATTTTTGTCACCCGAGCATGGAGAAATGTATTCGATTATTCGACCCGAGTCTGCAGGATGTGCGCATGCGCCAAAAAGTGGCTCGGGTGACCAGATTCGATTAATCGATTACGCTCTATGTGATGTGTGGACACATCCCTAAATGCCGGCACACTCTTGGTGCTGGCAATTACTTGTTATTCTTTGGTTTACTTATATGTTGTTAGTGTCATGGCATTGGGTTAATGACAACCATTCCCAGTGAATTTCTGTCAAAGGTATATAAATAAAATTGCATAATTCGATGGTTTTATGTTTCTCTCCAGGATTTTTGTGGCGTTTTTCTATATAAATATATTAAGTTGGTAATGAGCATCTATTTTATTTTCGCTTAAAGTAACTTTAATTTTAATTGTTTAATTTTGGAGATATCTGAAGGGGGTAAATGCATTCAAAATTAATTTAAGTGTGCACACAAAAATGCTGCCCAGTGTAGGCTTCATTCGGCAGTGCCAGGCTCTATTACCTTGACTTACCATTTCTCCCTTGCAGCAATAGCTGTTTAATACATGAACCATTATCTTAATAGGATATGTCTGATTGAATCTAGGTATTATGGTTAAAAATAATATGATGCTTTCATCGAATTATGCAACTTTAATGGTGGCAATGCATCTGAAAGATACTGTAATGGCCCACGGCCCTCCGACTCTCACCCTGCCATGCACACACGGAAGAACGCCAAGATCCAATATAAGTACGCTTCAACTTGGTTTATTGAACCAATCTGCTCTCCGCGGCGTCCACAGTCATCTACTCCACCCCCTGACTCGCCAGGTCCCACATCGATTCTATAGGTGTCAGGGGGGGGATGAGTGAGCCACATGCAGTAGAGGGCAGCCCAGTTGGGATCTGCCCGGTGGCTAGCCTGCCGTGACCTAGCGCAGTTCAGTGTAACTGCGTAGGTGTGTGGCATAGTCTCCGCCAGTTCCGTGTGGTAGTAGGGCTCATGACTACTACAATACCATTGAATGGTGTATATGTCTCTGTTATGTTAAAATGGCTGAGATGTATATGTTAAAATGGCTGAGATTAGTAGGACTAATGGCATATCTGCCACAAAGACATTTCTGTACCGATTATTATTAGTATGGTCACTGTCTTGAATGAGTGAGGTCGCTCATTCGGTGTCATTGCTGGACATGGCAGGCTCAAGCCGACGCCCTTCCCCCCGCTGCCACGACTATGGTGGTGGTGGTGGTGGGGGGGAGTGAGTGATGAGGGGGGAGAGGGTGGGAAGGCCATCCTTCCCCCCCTCCGCCTAAATAGACAACTCCTGCCTAGCCATCATGGCCAGGCACTATCCAGGGGTCTTCCGAAGCAACGAAGCTGCGTCAGTCTTCTCCAACGCCCGCACTGACCACTTTCCCACCTCCTTTTTCTACACAAGCCACGACGCCCACAATAACTTCGCAAACAAGCCTCATCAGGATCATCCAACAAGAAGATGGGGCCACAAACTGCGCTCCCATGATGAGCCTGCTATGACAACTGCCGAATCAGCTTCACCCACGGAGACACCGAGGCCCATGGACCAGTCCATGCAAGCTGCAGTAGCACGCCTAGACGCCCCACAACCTGCACTCCATCAAGCGCCTGGACCCGACGCGACGAATACCTACCCACACCCGGGCCAGCGTCGACCAAGGCAACGACAACCAACAGCAGCGCACCGCTCAGGAGGACCAATGCATCCAGCAGAAGGGGTAGTGCATACACGACGAATTACAGCCCAGATGGACTGCTATCCGATATCCATCAGGCTGACAGACTCCCGGAGGCGTGGGCCCCATGGCCACACAACCACCGCACACCGACGCCACCCAGGCAGCGGACTAAGCGCGAGGCCGGGAGAGAACAGCCACACAGGCGAGAGGACCGCGACCGCGGGGATAATGGGAGACGCAGGAGGGATGACTCCTCCTCCTCACGGGAAGCCTCACAGGACAGGCGCAAGGGCGAGCAAAGGCAGCATATGCACCCGCAGCGCCCGAGGCGCAACAGCAACAGTGGTCATCACACCGCTCCCCCAGCAGGTCCCGAGCGGCGACGACGCAGAAGAAATGACGACCGCGACACCAGATCGGAGGACGACTCTACAGGCCCCAGGCAAGATATCAGGAGGATTGAAGGATAGGAAGGCAATATTCTCCACAACATGTTCATAACCACCCCATATCAAAACATAATATATGACCATCAAAACGGCCCTAATCAACTCGTCACGCAAAGCTAGCTGCGAGGAGCTCCATGACCAAAAGGGAATACATGAGGCATTTATGGCATGCTAGATGACCACCGTGCGTACTATAAGACGCAACTTCCCACACATTTTGCCCACCTAAAATTTCATTGGTGACTGTATGAAAAAAAAGGAAGCCATGGCAGACGTCATGGAGTGTCCCAAAACAATATTCGATATGGTCTAGCAGGAGACCATATCCTGCATGACCAGTCAGGAAATACAAACCGACAGGGCCAACTTCGCCCCCACACACACCCATAACGCCTCCTCACTCCGATAGAACGACTGGGCGAAACACCGGCTGCCCGGCCGACAAGAGGCAATAAGGGGTTCATAGAGGCGAATCATAATGACGTCCGTGCACCCAGCAATCAACTCGACAAGCACTGTAAACAAAAACAACAACCATCAGGAAGGAAATGATGTGGTCCCATAGCATGTGCTACTGGCTACCAGGTAACTCAGCGTTCACGACCATGCTAAACAAAACTGCCGTAGGAAAACTAGGTACACCATGGCAAAAAACTAGAGATGGGGGAAGGCAGGAAGGCCCAATGGCCCCCGAAAGCACCCCCACAAAACGCATCCGCACACCGATAAGACAACACCTTCGTAGAAACGCGAGCACTGCCCCACCCACGGACAAACCTCATCACTACCTGAGCACAGCGAAAGCATTAGCGCAAGCAATCCCGCCCCCGCCCCGACATCAAAGGAGACTATCACAGCCACCCCGGATGGGGACGACCGACTTGTTAACACCACAACCGAGCACTACTCGGGAGCAGGCGAGGGGAGGCCGACCGGGGCTTTCCAGTGGCCATGCGGCGCCTCCCCACAAGAGCCCCACTGCCCGGTGCAACCCCCCCAGTGCGGACCCCTTGCCTTCCTTCCACTAATACGAAGCAAACTGTGCGGGCCGAACAGCACCAAACTCCCAGGCAGCAGCATAATGTATACAGCTGCAGCGATTCTAAAAGCACCGCCAAGAAAAATGGCCACAGCCCACACGGATCCTTCGACAGTGCTATACCTGAACATATACCGCACCCTAACGCGCACAGGCATGGCCCAATGCGACCCAGTGCACACAATCCAGTCCCCCCTCCTGGTTAAACATCAGCAGCTGGAGGAAATACCTATCCACATCATATGAACCACACAACTCATAGACCTTTATCGATATGGATTCCAAGGGATACATGGGAACCGGAGTCCGATACCGGACAAGGCACCGAAACCACCCTAGCGCATGCCAGCACCCTAAACACGCGGTAAAAGGATACATCGACAAGGAGGGAGCTGCGGCGCCTTATACGGCCCAATCATAAGCCCCGCCATCCACCAATGGTTCCACGCCTCCCCCTAATACACGAGAGCAGCGGACCCGAAAAAAAGCGCCGAATTATCGCAGACATGTCCTTCCCAAGCACGCGGTTTCCATTAACGCCTACATCATCAATAATACCGCCATACACGTGAGCACTGCCTCCCCACTGTCCGATGAGCGTTCACCCAGGGAACTCAGGAGGCCGGTCGTAGGTAGCTACATGTTCACGATGGCGTAAGCAGGCCTATAAGAACATCAGGTCCTGCCCCCTCGACTGCCATCATTCCTCGGGTCATGCCTGGAACAACACTACTACCTCGACATCTCCATACCGTTCGTGGGTGCACACACGGATTCCAGCTGCCACATACAACGGGGGCGGAGAGCGGAGGTAAACATACTACCAACAAAGGGATCAAAAGCCACGATGTACTTGGATGACCTGATCGGTCGTAGCACAAACAAGGCCCACGTGTGACGCTCACTAGTCGACAATGGCGTCGCCAGGTTATTAAGGCAGCTGGGCCTCCTGGAGGCCAATCGAAAAAAATACAGCACCACCTGGAGCCCCAGCAGTCATATGGCTAGGGATCGAGCAAAAGATGCCCCTGCATGACCCTCACAATCCCGAGGGAAAAGATCAACACCACCATCAAGCCTCGTCAAAACCATAGCTGACAAGCAACAACATCAGCAAGAAACAGATCAAGTCCATAGCTCGGAAAACTGCACCACCTCTCAAAGTGTGCGTCCCCACCAGCCAGGCTCTCGTCGGCCACCTAACTACAAGCACTCCGGATAATGACCACTAACCCGACGGTCGTCACTGACGAGATGCGGCGCGACATGGTCATGGTTCCTGAGTTCACGCACCATCATCCCTCCAACCAGTCTACCAGCCTCACATCATCGTAGACCGCATGTATAGGGGGCATAGGGGGGTGGAACGAAAACACACGCTTACTCCCGCGCAGCTCGACGAACACCAAGCCCACGACCAGGACACAAGCATCATGCAGCTAGAGGTGGCTACATCCTGGTAGCATACAAACGTAGAGTACGGCCCAGCTACAACGGCAGCCACATCGCATCAAATGATGGCAACAATGGCCGCACGTGCAGGTCCTATCGACAGGGCGTGGACACAACCCCCGCCTCTTCAAATATCAAGGGGCATGGATTACCAGCCGTACACAATATCCGCATAACATAACAACATATTACCGGGTACAAAATGTCCTGGCCGATGCTCTCATCAGGGCCGCACATCATCCAGGTGCACGCGATACACCGCAGACCGCATATGCAAAGAGAAGGGCATCTCTCCGATTAGCACCATCGTCCATCCTACGAACCAATCCCAACCCATTCTACTCCCGCAATCGGCTACGCGAAGCTAACCGGGCGCGAGGTCTGGCAGACAGAAGCGAGGACGCCAGGCCAACCGGCGAACTACAAGCAGGCATGGTAGCAGCCTACACCCGAACGTGGCCACAAGTATGGAGTGGCCCCGATTTCCCCCCCCCCCTCGTCGCCCCCACAAACCCTGGAGGTACGCAAGCTGGCTAGATAGCTAGCGGCCCGACAGTGCCCATCATCCGGTCCCGCCAACTCTGCATCACACATACGGGATGCAAAACAATAAAAACTTCCGCATTACAATAGGCCCCAACGGAACCCCTCGACCACATAATGGTCAGGCTCGCCCTTATGCAATAAGAAGATCGAAGTCACACACGCCTCACCCCAGCAAAAGGATGTGCCCATACATGTTATAAAGGCGGCAGTGCGATGGGCTCAACCACACCAAGGGAGGGGCAGGTAGTCCCGCAACGGCGATCCTAAAAAGTTTTCTTGTCACGGGAGCCAGGCAGTCGGGAGGTCGCCCCGCGCTCCCTGACCGACCTTCGATCACACCCGACACACCCCCCGGGCAGACGCAACAACAAGGGGGGGGGCCCCACCAGCTAATGCCACCAAGAATTGGGTGAAGAATAATGCAGGCGACCCACCAATCCCGCGCAGATGGAATTGCCCGTCGAAAGACCCCCGAATGTGCCCAGTAGCCGCCTACACAAAGATGATACAAGAATCCCTACCACCCATAAAGACCAAACCCGACCTAGTCTTCCCCGAGGACGGGGGCAAACAATGGCCATCCCCTACATTGCCAGACAATGGAAGATGGCCCAACAGGACGGGGGGGTCCAGCAACCGCACACCCTCCATGCCATACGAAAGGCAGCAGCAACAGTGGCATTTGCCTCGGGGAGCATCGAGCTGGAGGTCCAGCGATTCAGTGGTTGGGCATCTATAAAGTCGCCATGTGTGCGCACTGTCACAAGTCAGTACCTGTCCTCATATGACCTGAGATGTTGCTAGGATGTAAAACAACTGCAGTTGATTGTGCCCACAACAGCAATCAAAGTACAATAGCCATCTTCCCCCCCTCCAGCCTTTTAACAACTACTGCCAGCCATCATGGCCAGGCACTACCCTGGTCAGTCTTCTCCAAACGCCCGCACTGACCACTTCCCACCTCCATTTTTACCCACCCACCCACACCTGCAGTTGATTGTGCCCACAACAATCAACAAAACCAAAAACCAATCAAGCATTTAAACTAAAAAATAAAGAATACCATCTAATGAGCAACTGACACCCGCGCAGTTGACAGATCACACCTACTTAAATGTCACATTTCTGATAATTTACCCTCTACTGTTATCTCATATTTTTATCATTAACTATTGCTATTGTACTTTCACGTAATTGATTACTCGTTTGTTAAATCGTTCACATGACTCATATGCCCTCATCACATTTCATTTTCCCAATATATCGGGGCCTTCGCTCGTTCGCTTCTTGCCCGATGATACACAGTCAATGTACATGCCGCCGGGCGGGCAGCGCCCGAATAAAAGCCTTGATTAACCCACTCATGCCTCTAAGTCAGCTGTGTCCGTGAGCAATGTATTATTAGGGTGGTCATTTATTATTAGTATGGTCATTTATTAGGTAAAGGTACATCGCTTTAGTGAGGGATTTCATTAATATTATTATGAATAGAAGAAAGCAGTGAGAATTGTTTGCAACGTTGGATATCGAGAGCACACTAATAAGCTGTTCTTTGATCTTCATTTATTAAAATGAATAGACTTGGTTAAGATCATATCTAGTATGATAATTTACAATGCAAACAAAGGGCTACTGCCAAAAAATCTACAGTTTTATTCAAAATAATTTCAGATAGTAGCCATGATACAAGACAGAGTAACATCCTAAGAGAAGTATTTGCAAGAACAACTTTAAAGTCTCAATGTATATCTATATGTGGTATAAAAATAGGGAATTCACTTGATGATAATATCAAATGTTCAAAAAACATCTATATGTTTCAATGAATGTATGAAAAGAAAATATTTAAGCTTTATCGGAGGGAAACACATAGTAGTCTAGTACATAAATATTGAGATGTGGTTTGCAGTATTGAGGGTAATGTTCATATGCTTTTAGCTTTTATTTTTCTATTTATTATTTCTATGGTGTAAGCAATGTATCTGTGTTATTTTTAAATGGGGAAAGCACCTCATAAGTATTGTACTTCTGCTTTCTCCTTTTTCATGTGAAAAAAATTACTGATATAAATATCAACTTGTGTGTACACTGATCATGTGGAAATAAATAATTTATTATTATTATTATATGGCGGCATCTGGTTTTCCAGATTTAAGTAGAAGCTTTACGGTTATGCGTTCACTGTTTGTTTACCCCCGGATACTGTGCATTAATGACGGAGTTCCTAATCAATTCATTTCGGCTAAAGGTTGTATTCCATACACACGTAATGCGTAATGCGAATGCGAATGCGAATGCGACAAAAAATCAAAATGCCTTGACACCTATGAGCTACATTCCTTACACGCGTAATGCGAATGCGAATGCGAATGCGAATGAAAATCCATTATCCCCATCGCTCCATGTAGCGATCGGTGTGTAATGCGTAATGCGTAAAGGTGGTGCGAATAGAAAATCCTGAGTCGCATTTGTCCATTGATATAAGGTTGGAGGAGGCGACTGATAATTAAGGACAACCGGGAGAAGGTGGTGCGAACAGAAAAGCATCAGTCGCATTTGTCCATTGATATAAGGCTGGAGGAGGCGACTGATAATTACGGACAGCGTCAAGCTGGGTGTGAATAGAAATCTGAGTCTGATGTGTCCATTAGTTTAACACTAGGAGAGGCGACTGAGCATTACGGAACGGTCACACACAAGGCTTCTGAGTGGAAACATATGGTAGTGGTGGTGGTGGGGGTTCGGGATGGGTTCGGGTTGGTAAAAATGCTACCAGAGCCACAAAAATATGAATACTTATCTATAATTTGGTTACAATAAAGGTAGGAACCCCCATGTGACGTACAAAAAGTTACATAGATATAAATGCAATATTTGGTCATATAAAGAGCAGTATGGAGAATAATTGTTTATTTTTATTTTTTAAATATAGCCAGTCGTGTGCCGCATAACGCATTACGCATAACGTGTGTAAGGAATGATGGCATTCGCATACTGCATAACGCATGACGCATAACGCATTACGCATTACGCATTAAGGAATACAACCTTTAGTAGACACGTCCTCAGAGTACATGAAATAAATGATTTATTAGAATTAACCAATTTAAAGAAAGCTTCGTGTCAGTAACTTGGAGTGACAATAACATGGAGTCAGTTAAGTGTAATTGAGCCGAGCCTTCATATTGTATGCATCTGAGACTGTAGGTCCATTGTAATGATCAACATACTATCTGCTTATGCTTTTACTCAGGATAAACTGATTTATTTTATACATGGTGTTTCATAATCCTAATAGAATACATATTGATTTGAATGTCGTTGTGTTTTCAATGTAACTGTTTCTGTGCTCTTTTGTGTCAATCGTTACAATGGAAAAAAAAAGAGTTATCACCTTTTGAGACAGGATCATATGCATTCTGATCATGTGCGTCATATTTACTTCCTAGCAACATCTAAGGTAATTATATCAGGTTGGCACCGATTTTTGACAGCGCATGCTCATGACAACTTAATAGTACTGCCCCATTGGGAGACTATGCCACTGGCACTATGGCACAATATCCCACTCAATATCCTGATACTGACCAAACCAGGCCTTGACGTATTCTATGAATACCAAATGCCAGGCTAGGTTGCGACAAGTATCAATTTTGTAAGTTGTAAATTTGACTCGGCCAGAGATTGAACCTGTGACCTTCCGCATAGGAATCCTGAATACTGCTAACAATGTGTTGCTATCATAGTTGATCACGTGTGCATACTATGAACAGATGGAAACAGGATCGTAGTGTATATGTCATGAAGGGTATGATGTAATAGAATAGAATAGTAAGCGTGTATAATATTACGTAATGATCCCCATTACCACTTGGTGGTGGTGGGGGGGGGGGGGTCTCAACAATACTGATCCTTGCTGATAAAATGACAAATGACAAATATTTATTTACTCTATCGACTCTTTTGGGGTATGAGAGCAACAAAAACATACATCTTTAGTTCAGTTCAGTTGAGCGTTGCTCACAACAGAAAAAGCCTGGATAGACACACTTGTTGAAGAAATGGCGAAGTCAATACACTTTTTAAAGGAGTAGTATGTGGCATAAAGCTATCAAGGACAGTCGCTATATTGGACCGTTCCACCATTGATATGATAGCAGCCACGACCCTAGAGAAAAGATTCACCCGGTACTTTTGGTACACGGGTGAATGACAACATAGTGTAAATACAGGTGAAAATAGCTTTAGTATAGAACAGGAAGTAGAATGTCTGCCTCCAGTATCAAATGGATACTTATATAGGCACAGAGTTGGTGAAATGGGAGAGAATGCAAAAAGACAAGATGGCGGCCATAGAACGCCGTCGATTTCACTTTTAAATCTAATTAAACTAGATGTTTTATTCTATTTGTCAACTCAAAGGTAGCGGGTAAAACTAAAAACAAATATAAAGAATATATTTTGCTTCTTAAATTAAGACATTATTCACTCAATTAATTTCCCCAGCATGTCGAAATTCTTCGCCAGCTTTTCTAATGGGTTGGTTTTCACCCCTGTACTGTCAGTATGGGGTGAATCTTTTATCTACCACGACCCCCACCCACCTCCAACTGGAGTGTAAAATTGACACCATCTATTTCTATTACTTGGTGATCGATGTCACTGCCCATCCGGGTACGACGTAACACCCCATGGGGGAGGGGGAGGGGGTGCTGCTAGCCACAGGCGGAACAGTCTCCCATCGGAACTGTTCCTGCTAATGTGATGTCACGTATTGCTACTTCACAGTCGAGGCAGCACAATCGAGATCAAACATTGTATGGTAGTGGTGCTCATAATATATGATTATATATGTAGATATATACATGTATTGATCTATAAAAATATATTTAGATATATAGATATATATAAATATATATAAATATAATATAAATATATATATATATATTTGTTTGTTGTTGTTTTACGTCCTAGCAACATCTAAGGTCATATCAGGACGGGTACCGACTTGTGACAGTGCGCACTTATGGCGACTTTATAGTGCTGCCCCACTGGGAAACCAGACCACCAGCAGCATGAGCCGATATCCCACTCAGTCACATTATCCTGACACTGAGCCAACCAGTCCTTGCCCTATCCTAATAATGCCGAGCACCTGGCTAGGAAGCGACAACTATCAATTTTTTAAGTCATTGGTTTGACTCGACCAGGACTCGAACCCACAAACTCATGGGTTCGGATCTCCCAATCTCGCAAAACAGGAGACGGACACTCTACTGATTCGGCCACCCGTCTGGTATATATCTATATATATATTCATAGATATTCATATATATGAATAAATATAAAGATATATATAGATGTATATATATATATATATAATTAAATATATGTATATATAAATGTTTACACATATATATATATATATATATATATAATATATATATATATATATTTGGTCTCAGACTCACAATCAGTGACATAATGCCTTGGGTTTTGGTCGGCAATGAGTCTGAATGATTATTTTTCATACCCCATAAAGTAAGCATAAAGGACTAACTTGAATAGATTTGAGCATATTTAGAATTAATAAACTAACTGGAAGAATTCTCATACTACAGTAAAACCTCTCTAAATCGACCGACCTTTGGACCGACTTTAAGTGGTCGATTTAGGGAGGTGGGCGGTTTAGGGAATTAGAATGTGGTTACAATGGTATTGTTGGCACCCAAATAAAGCGATCGATATAGGGGAGTGGTCAATCTGTGGAGGTGGTCGGTTAGGGAGGTTTTACTGTATATAGGAATTGGTCATTCATCTGTTTTCCATATTTATCGACGTAACACTAGAACTTATAAGGAACGCTTCATAAAGTTCATGTGAACCAGATGGGATGGCCGAAACTAGTCGAATCAAATGAATTACTTTAAAATGTACACTTGTTGCTACCTAGCCTGACACTTGGCATTACTAGGATAGTGTAGGGTGCAGTGGAATGAGGAAGACCAATTGTCTTCAATTGAAATGTCTCCTGCTAAAAGTTGCATAGTCCGATGGTTTTCAGTTTCTGACAATTTTTTTTTTTGGTAAATATTTTATTCATCTGAATACTTATTTTGTCAGTGCCGGGGCACTGGTCTTCCACCCATTGGAGTGATCGCATTTGGTCTGTACATAGTGGAAGTGGAATGTGTTGCATTGCGTGCAGCGCAACCCATTCTGAACATAAAAAGAAAGTGGGGGAGCAGCCTATGCTGCATAGTGTACAGCATAGGTAGTCAACATAGTGCAAGGTATATATGCATCAAGATAGAGTGTGCAATAATTTACACTAGTGGTTAAATCATATGCTGTGTTTGTATATCAGTTAGATTTAGTTTTAATAACGGTTAGTCTTTTAATAGTGCCATGTTGTGCATGTATAGTGGTTTATATTGTGTGCATTGCTGGTTGAAGATGTAGTTATTCAGGGGTGGCAATGGGTCTCGAGTAGTGGTGGTGGGTTTCGAGTCATTGAGTTATAATAATTGTTTGTCAAATGTGGAGGGGGGGGGGGGGGAAGGGGCCCATGGGCAGGGGGGCCGGACATGCAGGGAGAGAGAAGGCATGAGAGAGGGCAAAGTCAATGGGTCGTTCAGCAGGTCGTATTATATATTTGCAGTGCCAGGTTTTGGGCCTGAATAACCAGGTGAGCTCTGTATGCATTTTTAAAGGCAAGGATCGAACCCGAGATAAATATATTAGGTTGATCGTCATAATCTACATTACTCAAGTTTGAAGGAACTTTGATATTAAATGGCTAACTTTTGGGATATTTAAAGTGCAAACATGCCAAATTAATCCTGGCAAGCTTGCCAAAATTATGACACCATAGGATTCTGTAATAACAGATTCTATTAGATTGACTAAGTATTTCCTTCTATGTCGCTACAAATGCTTAATAAGTGCACCAGTATCCAAGTTGGATATCTAGAATCAAAGCTTGATACATTTTCTCGTTTTGACAATTTGATGTTTTCATCGGACTATGCAGCTTTAATCGATGAATGTAATAATAAACATACACTGGTGATAATAATAATAATAATAATAATAATAATAATATCCCATTCGCGGCATTATCACCATTTTGCTGAGTCATGGGCGGCCATTTTGTTGGATTGGGTGTTGCGCTTGCTGCAGCTCGCCTGCATACCATCGATCTGTCATATATTCACTCATCCATCTGATAGCTGCTAAGCATGACTTTGCCATTAACTGCCCACAGTCCATATACACAGCTTTGTGTCACAGCCACCTGAAATCAGGTCGAACCCAGTCGAGCGGTAAATCCGCTTGTGATAGGTATAATATTCCATTGACTTTTTATATGGTTTCTGTGGAGATTTCTGTTGTTGCCATTGTTGCATTTGTGTGTGATTCACTTGAATTGTATACTGTGTCGTTACTCACTAGAAATGTCACTACTGTAATTACTTAATGGTTGGTTGGTTGTTGGAGTTTTACGCCATGGCAACATCTAAGGTTATATCAGGATAGCATTACTTAGTGATAAAGCTGCATAATCCGATGAAAGTATCAAGTTTGTTTAAAACAAAAACACTTGATTTTATTCTAAATATCTTAGTTAAATTTTGATGCGTATACTAAAGACTGTTGCTGCATAGAAGGCAATAAACAATTAATTTAATAGAACCTGTTACTGCTGAAGCCGATATGATAGTAAACATATCGGTGTGCACACCAAAATTACTCTTCCGTGCTTTCAGTTCGAATATCTCTATACTTCAAGGAAGTTAGATTATAACGATCAGCCTAATATATTTATCTAAATAAGCCAGAATCTCAAAACAATTGGGTCATGCCACTTTAAACAATAAACATAGGAGAACTTGTTTCATCTGCTACACCGAGATGCATATTTGTAAGATTGTTGCCAAATGACAGACCACCAACAGATCAGTTCTGTACCTTCAAGTTGCATAGTCCGATGGTTTTGAATTTCTGTATTTTTTCTGAGATAAATATATTAGATCGATCATTAAGTATTTACTTTACATTAGTTCAAAGTTACTTTTATTTTAAATGCTAAACTTTTTAGATATTTTGAGTGCAAACGGGGAAAAGTAGTTTTGGCAAGCTTCCCAAAACTCTGACACCATTGACTTCTGCGGTAACACATTCTGGTAAATTGACTCAGTATTGTCTTCTACGCAGAAACAAATGCTTAATAAGTGCATCAGTATCTAATGCCGTGTTTACACGGGGAATTGTAAAATGATCTAGACAAAGCGATTTATATGAAGCGTTTTAGTGGTGCGTTTACACAGACCGAGTTTGAAAGTGTGTCGGCAGCCTTAGTGGGGAGCCTGTAGCCGGCGAGTACTGCTATTTGTTTAGTTTACATATGTCGATTCACAATATGAATAACGACACCAATGTAGCGGCTACGTTAATATCGCTTGAAATTTAGGGTTAATTTAATTAAATTTCATTATTTGAGTATGTAATTCTGTTAAAGATGATCGCATTCAATAGATTTCGGCCTAATCGGTCCCTAACACTGCCGGGCACCAGCGATAGTTACAGCTGAGCCTGTAGCCGGCGAGCACTGCTATTTTACACTATCGCCGCCCGGGAACCAGCTGAATCGCTTCACATAAACCACCTCGCGACCCGGTATACATAAATAAAGTGTTTCATATGAATCGATTCAGCCGTAAAATGCCACAGCATCGATCGATGTAAATCGATCTAGGCAAGTCGTTTTATATGAGGCGTTTTAACTCGCCCGTGTAAACGGGGCTCATGTTAGATATGTTAAATCAAATCTAGATAATTGGTTTGATTTTGAAAATTTGATATTTCATCGGATTATGCAGCTTTAACATAACAGAGGCTTACTTCAGATAGTGAACAGGTATTTTGGCAGGGCTTTTGTTATTGCTACTAATTTATTGGTTTTTTTTTGGGTGCTTTTGCAATAATGAAACTTGTGCTTATACGTCTCTACAATATAGCCCATTGAAAATACATCCAGACGGGGTTGGCCAGTCACAGTCAGTGTTTAAGGCCCTGTCGCACTATGGCGTATTGCATCAGCGTATGCCGACCTATGTGACATACAATGTCATACGGTGGAATTTTGAACATGATAAGAAATACTACTTATGCCAAACTTACCCATAACTTATCTCAGCGTACACCAATGGGGTGTTAGCGAATACCACTTATGCCAAACATACCCATAACTTGTCTCATCACACACCAGCGTACACCAAAGTGTTGGCGCAAAATCACATACATCGGCATATGCTGATGTAATGCAGCATAGTGTGACAGGGGCTTAAGAGTGCTAGCTTGTTTCCCACGTGGGATGTTGTGTTTTTTAACGCAAGCCGAGTCAAAGCGATGACTTACCAAATTTATACTTGTCAATACCTAGCCTGGTAGACCAGACGGGATGGCCGAATGAGTTAGAGTGTCCGTCTCCCGTGGGCTGGGAGATCATGGGATCGTGGCTTCGAATCCTGGTCGAGTCAAACCAATGACTTAAACATTGATACTTCTTGCTTCCTAGCCAGGCGCTCGGCATTATTAGAACAGGGCGAGGACTGGTGTGCTCAGTGTCAGGATAATGTGACTGAGTGGGATACCAGGTCATGGTGTGAACAGCCTGGTTTCCCAGTGGGACAGCACTATAAAGTAGCCATGAGTGCACACTGTCACAAGTCGGTACCTGTCCTGATATGACCATAGATGTTGCTAGGACTTAAAACAACAATAAACAAACAAAGAAAACCTAGCCTGGTTCTTAGCGTTAATAGGAGATGGCAATGAATGGTTTGACCAGCATCTGGATAATGTGACATCAAGTCAATGTGGTGATATCAGGTCAATGTTCGTTGGCGTTCTCTCTGACGGAGTGGTTAGAGTGTCTGATTTTTTTCTAGGTCGGATGCCTGATCTGAGGGTCGGTGGTTCGAGTCCCTGTGCCCCCCCCCCCAACCTCTGCCAATTTGGATTTCCACCGATGTGTATAACTTACAGCGTCATCAAAGGCGGGTTGCTCTCATACCATGTCTATGTGGTGTGGGAGGTTAAAAATCCCTTGGGTCGGTAAAAGTGTAGGCCCGGGCTTTCTATCGACAAACTGGCCACAGCATCAGCTATCTGATTGCAAACCCTGCTACCACCATCCACCACCGAGAGCACGTCCCACAAATAAAGATCATACCTCTGCTTGAAAATCCCTTGAGATAACTGGTGGAAGGACACAATGAAGAAGAAGGTCAATGTGATAATGGCCTGGTATCCCAGTGGGACAGCACAATAAAATTCCCATGAGAGAAGCCTTGTATATGACCTCAGATGTTGCTAGCACCTAAAGCACTAACAAAGAAACACACCCATACCATATAAGAAGATTATTCAATACGCATGCAGTAAAATAATATGAATAACATGATTTGTAGGCATCATAATAGTTCTCACACATAAGTATGACATGATGTCTCCCTCTGTCACAAGTCGGTACCCGTCCTGATATGACCTTAGATGTTGCTAGGACGTAAAACAACTGCAAACAATCAAAACCTATTTGTAGGCAACACAATAGTCCTCACAGATCGGCGCAGTGATTTTAAATGGGAGTCAACATTTGGCTTTTCCTCATTTGAAATCACTGCGCCCACTCACAAGAACTATGGCATATCCAGTTTCATGTCAGTTGGGACTATTTCTTTTCAATCTGCTCGTTGTGTTCGCATTATAGAATGCAGTACAGCGAGCTTCTTTTGTAATATATGGGCCAGATCCATGTCATTTATCAACGTTCTTTTAAAAGTTCCCAGTGCGCAGCTGCATGAGGGGGCGTGATCTTGTGGGGTTGACCTTGTGGGATATTTCGTCGGACTATGCAGCTTTAAACATTGACTATGGCCCCTTTATTGAGTAAGTGGTGATTATGCATATTTCAACTAGGCTAACGCATGGCTAAACCGTGTTCTGAATTAAAGTTGCATAGTCCGATGGTTTTGAGTTTCTGACATTTTTCTGAGATAAGTATATTAAATTGATCATTATAATCTACCTTACTTTATTTTGAAGTAACTTTTAATTGAAATGGCCACCTTTTGAGATATTGAAACATGTGAAAATAATGTTGCCAAGCACGCCAAAACTCTGATACCATGGGCTTCTGCAGTAACAGGTTCTATTAAATCGACTCAGTAGTCCCTTCTATGTGCTGGTAAATGTTTGATAAGTGCTCCAGTATCTAAGGTAGATATGTAGAATCAAATATAGATAATTGTTTTGGTTTTGAAAATTTGATGTTTTCATCGGACTATGCAACTTTAAGCTGCAGCTTACCTGCCTATTAACGCCAAAATGGTAGTCTTCTGGATCTTATTCAAATCCCTTGATTTTTTTTTACATGGAAATTGGTATGTAGAGTATACATTGTAGTAGCCTATGTGTATCGGGTACCAGACGGGATGGCTGAATGAATTAAGCGTCCGTCTCCTGTTTTGGGAGAGTGAGGCACCCGAACCCATGGGATCGTGGGTTCGAACCCAGTCGAGTCAAACCGATGACTTAAAAATGTATACTTGTCTCTTCCTAGCTAGGCGCTCCACATTATTAGGATAGGACTGGTGTGCTTAGTGTTAGGATAATGTGACTGAGTGGGGTATCAGGTCATGCTGCTGCCGACCTGGTCTCCCAGTGGGGCAGCACTATAAAGTCACCATGAGTGTGCACTTTCACAAGTCGGTGCACGTCCTGATATGACCTTAGATGTTGCTTGGACGTAAAACAACAAACAAAATGTATCGGGTATAGCAGTTACAGAATGGATTTACTATGTGCTTACAAGTACCACTGCAATACGATAGTACTAGTGTAGCACACCCGTGGCGCGGCATCATTTCGGGCAAACCACAAGCCTGGTTTTGCCAGTTGCCACATGTCACCACTGTACGTCACAAATGGAAGCATTAACTTTTAACGAGAACCAACATAGGCAGACGATTTCTCAAACGCTTCAGTGGCTTATCTGCAGTGCGCAGTGATTGATATATAGGCGCATGTTATCCGTCCCACTCCCACTGCTGGTTCCGGGACTATTTGATGCATCACCACCTGCACCTAGCGGTATCACTACGCATCAACCCAACACGTAGATAGATATTGGTGCCGAAGACCTATTCACTTAGAGGTGCATAGTCCGATGTTTTTGAATTTCTGCAATTTTCTGAGTAAATACATTAGATTGATCATTATAATCGACTTTATTTTAGGTTGAAATAACTTGTAATTTAAATGGCTAACTTTGGGCTAACTTTGGGGATATTTGAAGTGATAACATGCCTAATTTAATTTGGCATGCATGCCAAAATTGTAACACCATAGGTTTATGCAATAACAGGCTGTATTAGATTGACTTAGTATTTATTCCGTTCTATGTGGCAACACATGCTTAATAAGTGTGCACATATCTACGTTAGATATGTACAATCAAATCTAGGTGAGTCTTTTGGTTTGGGAGATTGATGCTTCATTGGACTATGCCATTTAAAAGTGGCATAAGCCGATGAAACCATTAAATTGTCTAAGCCAAAGCACTTGCCAATACAGTATAACACCGTTAAACCAAACTTGAAGGGACCCTAGAAATTTGTTTGGATTAACCGATCATTGGTTTAACCGAGCTTTGACTTTGACTTGGCTTTGGCAAAAACGGGAGTGCATTATGAATGTACAATGTCTGTGGACACTATGATTATTGTTTTTTATGTATATACAGTTTAACCCCATTAAACCAGCCTCGGTTAAATCAAACAATCGGATAATCCAAGCTTTTTTCGGCGACCTGGCAAAATACTACCATTTATCATATAAAAAAGTCCCAGATGACCTTAAAACCACATGAAAGTTTGGTTTAACTGTACCGGAAGTGACCTGGGGCCGACAATTTTGTTTGGATTAACCGATACTTTGGATTAACCGACTTTGGTTTAACCAACTTTTTTATATGATAAATGGTAGTATTTTGCCGGGCCGCCGAAAAAAGTTTGGATTAACCGATCGTTTGGTTTAACCGAGCTTGGTTTAATGGGGTTGTACTGTATTTGATTATACGTATTTAACTTAGATGCTCGTGTGCTTATTAAACATTATATTTTTGCATAGAAGGAATATCCAAGTCAATTTAATAGAACCTGACAATGCTGAAAGTCAGAGAAGCATGTCTTGTCCAGAATGTTGGTGTGGCCACTAACATTATTTTGCATGTTTTCACTTCAAATATCCGCAAATTACATTAATTAGCCTGATTAAAAAGATACTTCAATATAAGGTAAAACAGATTACAATTGATATGTGTGTGCATAGACCTAATCCAATGCTGAGTTTCTGATATATATATATCAGAAACTCAGCATTGGATTATATATATATATATAAATCCGGCGGTACAGTGAGTGTATGTAGGGGGGGGGGGGGGCAGTGGTGTGTGAACAGACGTGTGGCGTCCCCCTACGGAACTGAGTGAGAGTAGGATGGAAGTTTGTAGGTTAAGCAGGCTCCACCAGTAGATGACTGGAGGGAGCAGATAGGGCTGGGGAGAAGATGGAAGCTTCCGGCCTTATTATACTCGTATGATGGCTTATACAGCATATATAATATATATATATCATATATATATATATATATCAGAAACTCGGCATTGGATTATATATATATATATATATATATATATATATATATATATATATATATGCTCTATAATCCATTATGGGAATATAAACAAGGACACTATCTATCTTCAGTTCCCTATGTAATTTATATCACTGTATCCTATCTAACTGACTCTGTGTAGTATGTCTGGGCCACAATGGCGCCATCTGTGAGGGCCTCTAAGCACTGTATGCCAGCTCCGTCTGGCCGTTATCGCCTATTAGTCTGGGATCCACAACCAGAAAAATAATTTTGATGTGACACTCCTGCTATAAAGTTTTTGGCAATTGGATTATGTCTATAGGGGTCTTGGACATCTGAAAAGTGAATTTGGACACTTTGAATGTATTGCGCAAATTCGGTAGATACCGTTTTTTGACGATAGGGTGTGATGACACCAGCCGCCTAATTCCGGGGTAGGGGAAACTAAATCTAGTATATCATCACAATGCAAGACTCTACTGCAACAAATTACCACTCATTCTTTTAGTATGGATGTAGGCTAAAACAATAAGCAGAGTAGATTCTGATTAGATTAACCTCAAGGTCACTAGAGGTCAAAACGTCACGAAGGTTGTGGCATGCCCAAAATCTGGGACTTCCATCAAAGAAGTGCCTATTAATATACCATATCATAAGTTTTTTCACTAAAATACTATTTCAGTCAACTCCTTAGATCCCCCTGATGATTTTAGAAAAGGGATGTGAGGATTGGCGAAGAACTAATGGCCCCCCTGTACATCTTTTACTAGGCAATATTTCAGAAAAAGCCAAATTCAGTGAATTTTCCTTCGTACATTTTATTGATATAACTCTCATTATCCAATAGTTTTTTGTTATTATTTGTGAAACTATCAGAAAATGTCTGAACTATCTGGAGATAAGAAAAAAAAACTTAATAAGCAGTATGTTGTCATCCCAAGTTCATCATTCTAGCAATAACATATAATGTTCCGATTACAACTACACCTAGTAGAAAATATACTTTGTTCTTGGTTACCTAGTCCTCATCACTTTCGTTGTCTTCAGTCAGTCGCCCACATTTGTTTGGGTCCCCATTGCAGGTGCATGCAATAATGCATGCCGATCCAGCCTTTGCACATGAACAGTTCCTTAAACAGCCCTTCTGGCACTTGCAGTACGTCAGTTTTGCCACTGCAGGTTTGTTTGGCTTGCTCTTCATGACAGGAACTAATCTTCCTTTGTCCAAATATCTGCCGTACTGTTCAGGTGGGAGAAGAGTTGGATTGCTTAGATGGGCCTGTTTGTAGAGGCTAATGTTGCAAAGACTCCTGAGAATGTGGAAATGAAATGCATCTTCAGTGGGAGGTAGAGAGTGGAGGTCCCGTTTGCTTGACGCAAATAAATGGGCTCATAATCTATCTAAAGATGAATATCCTGCCCTTCCGTACAAATCACATAAGAAATGACATGCTTCTTTGTACAACGTATCATCTAGGCACACAGTGTCGTGAGCGAAATCTGTCAATGCTGCCATTGAACCGACATACTGCATTGCTACAATTGCTGCCTTTTTTTTCCTTTTCTGTATGGATAACTCACTGAGTCACAGCCGGACATGACATACGAAGTGAGTAATGTGGTTGTTAGTTCCATTTCAGTTTTTCCCACCACTTTCGCCAATTCCACAACCAAGTCATGAATGGGCAGGAAGAGTTCATTCTTTTCCACCCATAGGTTTACAATGTGTGGAAGCGGAGGATAATGGTACATAGCAAGCATGATGATATATGTGTCGGTTGCGTGGATAACAAATATGCTCCTGTCTTGGCAGCTAGCAAGATGTGCGATGATTCTCGTGTCAGCTTCCTCATGTGTTTGGCACCACAGCTCCTCCATCACATTGGTGCCGCTGTTGGTCACACATATTCCCTCCGCGTTAACTCCTATTATAAGGGTAAACCCATCTGGCAGTGATACAGACTGCGACCAAGAAGATGACAGGTATGAGAGCAGGTTTGCCTTGTTCTTAGGGTTCGAAAGGAATGTTTTCCGGTGAGTTTGCTCCCATTTCCCGTCTATGGCGCTCATCACTCTTTAGGCTCATTGAACCAAAGTCATATCTATCGCCGACAAAATGCACTTCTGAACAATGTTTGGGTTTCATACTTAGAATCTTGTTTTTGTACCTCTCCTGAAGGTCACCAAAATCACTTGCCCCAAGGGTCTGAAAACGTTGCACGAATGCCATGGCATCAATAACATACACCGGTTCCGATTCGGAGGGAGGCAACACTTTCATTGGTTCCCATGAATCCTTAACCTTGTTTTGAAGAGTTCCTATAAAGTCAGATTTAGTTTCTTTGCGCATGGTAAATCCCCCAGTCTTGTCTGGCTCAAATAACGATGGTGGATAGTCACTCCATTCCCAACTGAAGGCTTCAATTATTGCCTCGTCACTCAACTCATGTGTAAAGCAAAGCGCCCTAGTAACCGAGCTTTCCTCAGAAATTAATTGTTTTACAGAGTCCTGCTTTTTTTTGCCTTGCTTCTGTTGTGTGGCAAAAGTCATTATCTTAGGGGTGATAATTTGGTCAGCATCAGTTTTGCTGGCAGCCGTCATTGCCTCTAACCCAAGTTTTTTGGCGTCCACGAGTAGTGTTGAAACAAGCATTTCTCCCATTGCAATGTTAACTAACTTATCATCTGCGAGGGAAGCAGCAAACGGATTTCTCATTTTCTCTGCCACAGTGTCTCTGATTTTCAATCCCTTTACCATATCATCTTTATTCATTTTCTCATGATGATCTGATTGAGAAGACTCCATATGCACCATCTGCTTCACACTCTCAGAGATCGCTGTTAGGAATGGCACGGTTTTTATGTATTTCTCTCTTGTTAATTCTGCCTGGGTAATGCCCTTGAATAGGCTTGTCTTCCCTTCCTTGTTGTAAGTTTGTTCCAATGCAAGGTCTGTCCATACTCCATTAAAGTCTCCATCCATCTTGTGCACTGCAAAATTACCCACTTCAAATTTCTTGTGTACTTCAGGCGCAGTGTTAGGGAGGTCATTCATTTCACTTAGATAAATTGGCAGACAGGACATGTACTTGCTATGTCCAGAACAGACCGTGTACGGTAGCATGTTTTGCGCCTCGAGCAGATGTTGTTTCCAAATGCCAACTCTTTCAGCATGGATATAACGTTTCAAAATGAGCATCATTTCAATATGCATTCCCCATAACTGAGCTGTTATACCCAATGTTTTCTCAAAGTTCTTCCATTGAGATTAAACTAATCTTAGACTTGTCGTGATATCGCCAACAAGTTTTGTAGCACTGTCTTTGACCTTCATTTGAAAGGCTGCCCTGAGACATTCCAACACAGATGACAAAGATGAGAGTAAGTCAAGTTCATCTTCTTGCAATAACCGTTGCTCAAAGGCTTCCCACTTGAACATAAAGAATGCCTCACTGAGCAAGGAATGGTAACGAACCATTTTATAATAGTCCTTCCCTGCCGTCACTTTATTAGCTGTTCCTCTACCACATATGTCACTTGCAACTAGTACGTCTTCAATGCCGCTTTCTTTCATGAAGAAACCAATGGACCCCAAAATGTTCTGTGCAATATGGAATCCGCCCAATCGTACTATAACATCTTTATATCTGGCAGGCTGCTTTTTCAGCAAGCCTTTTATGATATCATATATTGCCTGGTCACATTTTACCACAGTCTTTGACAGGCCCAATTTCAGATTCAGTGTAACAAAGTAGTCAAGAGAGGTTTTGACAACATCTGGATTTGTAGGAGTTTGAGGATACATTGGACCATAGCCAATTTTTGTTTTCTGTGTCTGTTTCCTGGAATAAAATTCAAAGAATGCATTCCAATTTGGAGTACAACAAACACTTTCATCTTCACCTATTATCATCTGGGTTGGGAACATCCGAAGTAGAAACCAGACAATGTTTTCATCAACCAAATCATCACTGCTTATATTGCTGCCACAGCTAATCTCTGTACCACGTAACGATCTAGCCTCTTTTCGGTCCTTCAGTGATAGATTACTTACAACTGGTTCAAATTTAGCAGCTTCCTTAATTGTTACTTGTCTTGTTTTCTGAAAAGGAACTTTTCCAGTCCCAACATTGTTCTCCTTATCATTTGTATACTGATAGATAATATTTGTAGTTGCATCAAGACTAGCACCATCCTCGGTTTCTGAATGAAAGTTCAGGTTATCAAAAGCATACTGCGCAAATTGACCATGAACAACATTGGACAGAATAAAAATACCTTCTCTTTCTTCCCGTTCAGTAACCTCATTAGCTGTGGTTGTCAGGTAACATTGGGCACCGGCATAGCTAATGCTATTACCAAATCGGTTTAACATTGTCACAATATTTTTACTATGCGTTTCTTTGAGAATATGCAGAGCAACTCCTATGTGTTTAGGTATAACCTGTGTACCAAGATACCCAATAATGTCCTGGGCTAGGTTCAACACATTCCCTTTGTCATTTTCCGGAAGATGAACTTTTCCATCATCGCCAAGGCTATCATCATTGTCAGTAATTAGCCATGCTATTAGATTGTACAAATCTACTGGAACCTGGCGAGATGCTGTTTCATGAGATATATCTATTTCTCTATCTTCAGCAGCATGCATTCGTTTTGCAATTGTTTTTACCTCTGTTCGCAAGTACTTTGCCAAAGGATATGATGTACTCAAAATGTTTATGAGGACATTAAAATCAACATCATCCCCCTCACAATATAGCTGGTATTCATCTAATTCATTTTGCAGGTCAACTATCTGGTCACACAATTCTTTCACGGTCAGAGAAGATGCACAAACTAAATTACTGTGTGTGTGGGGGGGGGGGGGGGGGGGGGGGGGGGGGGGGGTGGACATAATCAAATGAACAGGAGGGTATAGACTAAGCATTCATTATTTGGACTCATAATCAGATAGTCACTGTTACATTTGTTATTACTTTACATAACGTCTAGGGCAACTCAAGAATGCACACCAACTTCAAAGAGGCCTAACACCAACATCCTGTGAAGCAGCCATGTGCCAGTGATGAATCTGCCTGATTCATCACTGGCTATTAGATTTCGCTGCTCGATTTTTGCATTTATGTGCATTCTTGAGTTGCCCTAGACATAAGAGGCACTGAACGCACATCTATACATGTGCATTCTGCATGGTATATTTTTCCATGTGTTCATGGGTGTCATGGCCTATTCAATGCTGTGGGTTGTATTCAGGCACATATTGGTCGCTAGAACTAGAACTAAAATGTTATTACTAGTACTTACCAATTTAAAAACTGTGGCACTGGCTATATATCATTCTTGAAAATTATTTCTTTTTAGGAGAATTTACAAACCCCTTTTAGACCTGTCCTCGTATGCTATATTAGTTAATGGCTGAAATAAATGGATTATTACGCACATTTTATTTGACTTAAATGGATCCGTCAAAAACTAATGTTTTTAGATATTTTTCCAAAACATAACTTAGAAATATGTCTACAGGACGCCATTTATTCCATATGAGCCTTGACACCCCTTTCCTAAAAACATCACTGGGATCTAAGGAGTTGATTGAAACAGTATTTTAGTGAAAAAGCTTATGATACGGTATATTAATAGGCACTTCTTTGATGAAAGTCCAGGATTTCTGGCATACCACAACCTTTGCGATCTTTTGACCTCTAGTGACCTTGAGGTTCATCCAATCAGAATCTACTCTGCTTATTGTTTTAGGCTACATCCATACCAAAAGAATAAGTGGTAACTTGTTGCAGTAGAGTCTTGCGTTGTGATGATATCCTAGATTTAGTTTCCCCATCCCCGGAATTAGGCGGCTGGTGTCGTCACAGCCTATCGTAGAAAAACGGTGTCTACCGAATTTGCGCAATACATTCAAAGTGTCCAAATTCACTTTTCAGATGTCCAAGACCCCTATAGACATAATCCAAGTGTCAAAAATTTTATAGCAGGGGTGTCACATCAAAACCCTTAATTTGCACATTTTCTGGTTGTGGATCCCAGACTATATAGACCCGTCAGGACCGTCAAATTTTAACTGTCAGAAACTCAGCATTGGATTATATATATATATATATATATATATATATCAGAAACTCAGCATTGAATTATGCAACTTTAAGTCGGTGCTGAGATGGGGGAGGGGGCCGGGTCGAGCGATGCAGCATAAAGCTAAGATTCCTTACACGCGGTATGCGGTATGCGGTATGCGAATGTGAATGCGACAAAAAATCGAAACGCCTTGAAGTGAATGGACTACATTCCTTACATGCGGTATGCGAATGCGAATGCGAACGCGAATGCGAATGCGTCAACTCGATCGGTCCCTGTAGCCATCGGTGCGGCATGCGGTATGCGGCACGCGGTGTGTGAATAGAAACATAAGTCGCACTTGTCCATTAGGCTTACACTAGGAGAGGTGACTCATCATTACGGAACGTTCACACACAGGGATGCTGAGTGGAAACATATGGTAGTGGTGGTGGGGGGTAGACCCTTGCCGCTTACCGTGTAGAAGGAATCCTCCCATTCGCATACCGCATACCGCATGCCGCATACCGCATACCGCATAGAAGGAATCTTAGCTTTAAGCGAAAAACACACACGCCAACGCACCAATGCTATTCTCGACGTACACTTTAGTTTATGGAGACGTAACTAACTAACTCAGCTACCAAATTAAAAATAAAGAAAGTCGAAGCTGTGAAAGAATCTTCCAAAATGCTTCGATGTGTCAGGAATGTCCAGATATCCATAAATAATTATCCATTCAATGCAACTTCAACATTTCCTTTCACCCCCCCTGCAAACTACTGTGGCTTGCAAAAGTGACCGAAGCTATTCGCACGGCGTCTGTGCGACTAACTGACGGTTCGCTATTCGCACGGCGGCTGTGCGGCTAACTAATGATTGGCTATTCGCACGGCAGCCGTGCGGCTAACTGATGATTGGCTATTCGCACGGCAGCCGTGCGGCTAACTGACGATTGGTTATTCGCATGGCAGCCGTGCGGCTAACTGATGATTAGTTATTCGTCATGGAGATTTAATTAAAGTTGCATAAGCCGATGGTTTTGAGTTATATTAAATTGATTATTATCATCTACCTTTCTTTCATTTGAAGTAACTTTAATTTGAAATACTTGAAATGCAAACATTGTTGGCAAGCACGCCAAAAACTAGGACCCCCAAAGGCTCAGTTCTGCCTGTCATATGTTCTATTAAATTGATTCAGTGTTCCCTTTTATGTGGAAACACATGCTTAATAAGTGCGTCAGTATCTAAGTTAGATATACAGAATAAAATCTTGATATATTTTTATTTGTTGGGGGTAGATTAGTTGATAAAGCAGGGGAAATTTCAATCGTGGACGATTGGTCTTCCTCATTCCACTGCTCCTTGCCCTATCCTAGTATTTCTGAGTGCCAAGTTGGGAAGCGACAAGTGTCAATTTTTAAGTCATTTGTTTAACTAGACCAGGGTTCGAACCCACGATCCCATGATCGACCAGAATAGGGGACGGACGCTCACCTCATTCAGCCATCCCATTCTTATTTTGATTTTGATAAATTGATGCTTCATCAGACTATGCAGCTTTAACTAACTATATACCACAGAGGGAGTGGTTAGCGGGATTTAGTGCAGCCGTGCGGAAAGTCTTGTGTGCGTATATACCCTGTCAGTTTTCAGCCGTGCGCATAGACTCAAACTCAGGCATTGTCAATGGTCGTGAGCAATCTTCATACAGAAAATACAGAAAAAGTGAAATATCTTTAAAACCACAGCACCTGTTAACAAATCGCTTGGTACACATATAGAAAACATCTTTACCAAAAAGATTATATTAAATTTATAAGGTTAGGGTTCTTGATTTCTATTAATTTTGAATAAAACTAATGTTTTGCACTGCGCATACCGTCAAACTCAAGGCATTGTCAATGGTCGTGAGCAATCTTCATACAGGAAATACGGGAAAAGTGAAATATCTCTAAAAGCACACCACCTAGAAACCAATCGCTTGGTACACATATAGAAAACATCTTTACCAAAAACATTATATTAAATTGATAAGGTTAGTGACGATGCTGTTAGATTTGGATGCATGCGCAGAAGCAATGCGCACGGCTGAAACTGACAGGGAGCTGAAACTGCGACACCGGAACGGAACAACAGCGCCCCGGTCCTATTCCTAAATAACAAATTTAAATTCAACTCAGAGGAATCAAATATTGACCACCAATAAAAACATCTCCAGATTGCCATGTTGGTAGAGTGAGTGTTTTCCATGCTGCACATTATGTGACTGGATACGGTAAAAGCCGCCTGATGCTGACGACTGCCTTGTCTTAATTCAAGACGTGGAGACGGACTACTATAATGTCGCCTTTATTTAAAGTGGCATATTCCGATAGTCTTGAGTTTCTGACATTTTTCTGAGAGAAGTATATTAAATTGATCATTATAATCTACCTTAATTTAGTTTGAAGTAACTTTTAATTGAAATGGCTACCTTTTGAGATATTTGAAATTCAAACATGTGAAAATAATTTTGGCAAGCACGTCAAAACTCTGATACCACAGGATTCTGTAGTAACAGGTTCTATTCAATTGACTTAGCGTTCCCTTCTGTGTGGCAACAAACACTTAATAAGTGTATCAGTATCTAAGTTAGATATGTAGAATCAAATCTAGATAATTGTATCGATTTTGAAAATTTGATACTTCATCAGAGTATGCAGCTTTACTGATACATGTAAGTTACAAGGTCAGGCTAGT
Source organism: Branchipolynoe longqiensis (assembly GCA_030323885.1). Lineage (NCBI taxonomy): Eukaryota > Metazoa > Annelida > Polychaeta > Phyllodocida > Polynoidae > Branchipolynoe > Branchipolynoe longqiensis. The sequence continues at coordinate 72,291,059 of CM059191.1, forward strand.
AGAAAGTAACCTAATCAATCAATGTCATCTAGTCATAAGTTCTAGTCCACAAGTTCAAGTTTGATCCAATTTACCAGGTACTCAACCCTCTCCAATGAAGTCCCGGTCGAGTCAAACCACTGACTTTAAAATTGATACTTGTTGCTTCCTAGCCAGGCGCTCGGCATTATTAGGATAGGGCAAGGACTGGTGTGCTCAGTGTCAGGATAATGTGACTGAGTGGGATATCAGGTGCCGGCGGCCTGGTTTCCCAGTGGGACAGCACTATAAAGCCACCATGAGTGCGCACTGTCACAAGTCGGTACCCGTCCTGATATGACCTTAGATGTTGCTAGGACGTAAAACAACAACAAACAAACTCTCCAATGACTGTCTTAATGCGGGTGTGTGGGCGGCAACAAATATGGGATGTCAGCTCGTCTTATCGGAGCAGCGTCTTGAGTGTAAGCGCCATTAGCAGTCGAGGCACCAGGGCCTGTATGCATGAGTCGGTGGTAGCGGCTTTTGGTGTTACCGCGTATCACCATATAGCTATCACGGAGCTCGGGAAGTATGTCAAGTGGTATGCGCGAGCGCGTAACACTTTGATTATAGCTACACGTGAAGTTATTTATAGATTTGGGAAATCCCTCTGCGTTTGTAGCCATATATTAGGCTCAAATCTATTAAATGCTATCATATTTAACTGAATTACATACGCAATAAGTGAAATTTCATGAAATTAACCCTAAATTCGAAGCAATATTAATGCTGCTGCCACAATGGCGGCGATATTAATATTTTCGAACCGACGAATTCAAGCAACCGCCGCCGCCGCCGCCAGTATGGAAAGCGACGTCGATGCGGCGGCGATTTGTTTACTTTACATTCGTCGATTTGAAAATATTAATATCACCGCCGTTGTGGCGGCGGCATTAATATTGCTTCGAATTTTGGGTTAATTTCATGAAATTTCACTTATTGTGTATGTAATTCTGTTAAATATGACAGCATTGAATAGATTTAGTGCTAATATATTGCCGCCTCTGCGGCGGCGGCAGCGGCGTCAGCAGTATGGATATCGACGTCCATGCGGCGGCGGCGGCGATTTGTTTACTTTACATTCATCGATTCGAAAATATTAATATCGCCGCCGTTGCGGTGACAGCGTTAATCTCACTTCGACTTTAGGGTTAATTTAATAAAATTTCACTTATTGCGTATGTAATTCTGTTAAATATGACAGCATTGAATAGATTTTGTACCTATCACCACCTGTAAACCTGCAACTTTTCAGGGGTAGGGTAACACCGGTTAAGCTTTTGGTGTTAGGCCTATCACCGACTCGTGCATACCACTTTTCGCCCCTACCTGGGAAATTCCCGCCTACCACCGTTTTGGCTCGCTACCACCGACTCCTGCATACGGGCCCTGAAGGGCACGTTTCAGGGTCGTAGTTCATAAGGAAGTTGCTAGGCTATATAGTTTGAGTCTAATACGACAGGTGGCGGCACAAGTAATCGCCAGAATTACCCATGTTGCAGGTGCAACATGAACAATTCAAGACACGGGGATGAACTACTATAATATGGCCTTTATTTAATGATATGAGTAGGTTACAGGTTCAGGCTAGTAGAAAGTAGTCGAATCAATCAAGGTCATCTCGTCATAAGTTCTAGTCCACAAGTTCAAGTTTGATCCAATTTACGAGGCACTCAACCAAGTAGGGAGGCGAGTACCTGGGGGGGGGGGGGGGGGGGGGGGGGGGGGTGAAAGCCGCCGCTGCACATTATGTGACTGGATACAACGGTAAAAACCACCTGATGCTGGCGACTGCGTTGTCTTAATGCATCGGCAACTGACACTACTGACTAATATGGGGAAGGAGTATCAGTGTAAGTGTCAGTGCCAGTGTCTGTGTCAGTGCTAGTGCCAGTGCTAGTGCCAAGCTAAGCGTAGTGCGACGTGCGGTGTGCGCCATCGTCATGCAGACCCCATCTTGAATATGGAAATGTTATATGGTCACCATATACAAAAATCGATGCTGTGGCGGTAGAAATGGTATAATGGAGAGCAACCAAATTGACAGCAAATCTCAAGGATCTTCCGTATGAATAAAGAATAAGGAAAACTAAATCTCCCATCTGTCAACTATCGAAGAATGTAAAGAGACATGGTTCATGTTGGTTCGTCATGGGGGTAATTTGCGCACAAAGGAGGGACTGCTCCTGCGGTGGCACCACCTGGGTTCGAACCCAACACCCCAATGCCCCCTGCCGGACGTCCACGGAACCACATCTCGCCACTGCGAGATTTGTGACATCACTTCCTGTCGACGACGCGCTGCCAGGTCCTGGAATACACCACAGCACCTCCAGACATCGGACCGACAACAACTACCAGCTTACTCGGCCACCCACCCATCCCCACAAGAAGAACACTTCGATAGGGTTGAGAGCCTGATTTCCTGATATTGACTTCATTGGTTGATTGTTTCTCATTTGATTGTTGACCCGACTTGTTGATTGACCATTACCTCTTATGCCGATATATATCTTGAATAAAGCCCATGTCATGCAGTTCCTTGTTTGTGTTGTACATTATGCAGATCTATACAATCAGAACAGGTATAGATCGCATTGACTTACTCTGTTTGGTCATTAAGGACCATGTTTAATGAGTTCAAAGGACCTCGTGTGAACGATGGAGGGTGGTAGAGTTAGTTACCCTATTTCCGGTGTGTAAGCACGCCAGGATACAGCTTCTGTGCTTCCTCGGGAACCAGCGGACACTAACTAGGAAGATACGTGTCGTTGCCTCGTTAATTTCGTCTATGGGAGTTACTTTGTTGTGCTAGAGATTAAAAAATAAGCGGCCCACTTAGATAGACAAAGAGTATTGTCTTCTGCTCTCACTAAATATAGTCTGGATTAAGTAAATCCCACAAAAAGTTTTCATTTTGCAGGGGTAACAGCAGAAATAAATATATAAATAAATAAAGAAGCCATATTCTTCACATTATGGTGACTTTTTTCAGTTACAATTATTTCTATATAATTATTATTATTTAATGTTTTTTATTATATGGGTTGATTAAACAGCGAACATTTCTATCACTGATCATTTGTCTTCCCCATTCCATTGTACTTTGTTACAACTTACATCCTACTATTCCTAGTGGTGCTGAGCGCCAGACTAGGTAGTGACAATTATCAATTTTTAAGTCATTTGTTTGACTCGGTCGGATTTGAAACCCTACGACCTACAACATGGGAAGCGGACGCACAACCCATTCAGCCATCCTGTCTGGATGAATCACTCTTGTATTGTTCCATGTTTTGAATATGCATCTTGCTCCATTCTGTACCCATCGAACGCACTTAGATGAACAAGTATTAAATAAACTATGATTTTGTTTTGTCTTTGTACTATCTCAGTAGGTATCCCAAGTGATTTTTTAAACAGGTTTGTGTTTGATTTACCGTATATACTCGAATATAAGTCGAGGGAATTTACCACCAAAACAATCTCCTATTCTGTGGTCGTCTTATTCTCATGATACCCCCCAGAGAGCACTATGGCACCCAGGACGACATGTGCATGTATATATATATATATATATATATATATGCAGTCTACTCTGTCAATAACGGCCTATGTCAATAATGAATCTCTGTCAAAAAGTGCTGGTCCCATCATGGCACCTCTTTAATTTAATAGCATTGCCTCTGTGTCTAATGGACAATGAGCCGTTTTTTCACCCATTTGATCAATATCCTTTGTGAATAATGACATGGCATATAGTTATAACATAGTAGAAATGACTAATTGTGCAAATGACCAATAGTAGAAATGACAAATTGTAGAAAGGACAAATTGTAGAAGTAATGAATAGTAGAAATGACTAATTGTACAAATGACAAATTGTAGAAATGACATTTTAAGGACCGTCCTAGTCAGTCAAGTATAAAAGAAAAACATTGGTTTCAACCCATTCCATCAGTAAGTCTCTGCCTATAATGGATCTCTCTCTAAAACGGCATTTTGTGCAGTCCCATGGGTGTCCGTTATAGACAGAGTAGACCGTATATATATATATATATATATATATATATCTGTATATATATATATACCTAGTTTTTATACATCTATAGCCTTGTTCACACGGGCAAAATGTGAGGCGAATCAGGCAAATCGAATCAGGTGAGGCGAATTAGCGCCCGTTCACACGGGCAAAATTATCCGCCTCACACGAATCGATTCACGTACACTACCTCGCTTAGGTGGTTTACACGATGCGCATCACGTGAGTCGAATCAGCCCTAATCCGCCTCAGAGGTCCGTTCACACGGCAAATGTGAGGCGAACTAGGCAAGTCGCTTTCTACGAATCGATTTACATTGCCCGTGTGAACACGGCTATATATACGGTTGTAGAACACGATGCGGAACTGACACCTGCTGCATTACAGAAGCAGCTCGACCTATAATCAGGTTATGCCTAATTCCAGATATTTCCTTTAAAAATACCCCTCGACTTATACTCGAAATCAACTTATATTCGCATACATATGGTAATTGATTTCCTTTATTAGAATATTGAATTATGTGTCGATGTGAAGATAATATTCAATGTAAGCCAGGAGGGGGAGCCTGCGAGCATTTCACTTTCTACTCTTACTCTGTCCGTGTCTTTGGCTCGCCGGCTGGTCACCATAGAGCAAATAGACATGGTCCTTTGACTCAACTGTCCTCATTTCTCTTTCCTATACTCTACCATTTTTTTTTCTCCCAGGCTTACTTCTCCCCCTGATAAAGGGAGTTGTTTGCTTGAGTGGGGGCCCTTTACCTTTACGTTTCTCTCGCTTTGTTCTTGTTGCTGGAACCGCTGGACCCATCTTTACCCGTCCCTTCCTCGGAAACCCTTGCTGCTGTCTGCTTGATACAAGTGCTGTGCTACCACCGGACCACAGTGATTCGGGGCCGCCCCAATGACTCATTGTTTAATCATTGTAAAGACATCCCCCAGCTCTAGAACCGTCCCACCAGAACATTAAGCTTCAACCAAAGATTGGGCCAATTTATCAGTGCCTCTCTATAATGCTGCAGTTCTGCAGCCAGTAACCATTGTAAGGTTACAAACACCCCAGAAATCCAAGTCCAAGTCACACTATGCCATGCCTGGGGTGGGAGTGTATGTGTGTTGATGGAGGCCGGGGGGCGGGGGGTCCCCTTTGGTGTGCCCAGGGGTGCTGATAAGATAACTGAAGGAGGGGTATCACCGGATGTAAGGCGTTAACAGGTCAGCAGTATATATGTGGAGCAAGCCGAGACTCGGGTACCGCAAAACACTAAATTGTGCCTCCCATTCAACTATCCTTCCTCCCTTTCAACGAGGAGGAAAACGAAACGAAATTTAGCACGCAAGCATTTACGATATAATGTAGAGTGGAATAAATGGTATTTATTTAAAATTCTATGATAATTGATTTAATTTTAATCATTTCTATTTCAATATTTTGATGGTTTTGAGTTTCTGTTTTATTGTTATTAAAGATAAATATATTAGATTGGACCTTACCTTACCTTGCTTTGAAATAACTTGTATCTGACCAGATAGGATGGCCGAATGAGTTGGACGCCTGTCTCCCGTGTTGGTACATTTGTAAAAATATACGGATTTTCGGTTAAGAATTATATATTGGCAGAGAGCATTATTATTCTTGGATGCTGGAGTGGGACTGATATATGTAAACTAAATGTAACTAAAGTCAACAAATGTCCACTCCCATTGTACATGATACTGAGTGTGGTTAAACTATTGTTATCCTCTGAGAGTGGTGTGATGGAAATGTAATGATGTTGAATAGAGTAATCTATCTGTTAAATATGATGTTTGGAGTTAATGAAAAGAGTTCTTTGTAAGAAGAAACAGTACATGATGGTTGAATGAATATGTCTCTTGGTGTTCATAAAGAATCAAAAGAGGAAAAGAATGATCTCTACTTTATACACATCTGTAACTGTTTGCAAGAGCTGTCCCACCAAGACCACCGACTGACCCCCCAGCCTATTGCATATGTTTAGACGTTGCCACCTCTGCAGATGGCTTGAGTGGACAGCCCCTAATGGGGTAGTGGTCATCCCACCAGGTCTGTGGGGAGGTGTCTATGGCTGGTTGGGGAAGGTCTGGTCACTGACTCCTTGGCCCTATCCTGACCCACACACTTGTCTCAGCTAATTATTTATTCATGTGTTTGCTTCCAGACACTCTGAAGGGAAAATCACTCTTCATCCTGGCTCTTGAGTGAGACCCTCACCCTACTCTAGAGAAGGACCCCAGAAACTCTGTCTGAGCTATCCAAATTCATATATTCAAATTGAGTGCATCCACAGCCATAGGGACTCCTTGATCCATTGGGTTATTTACTGGGCACTGTATCAATATACATGGCGTAAAGTGACATTGAGACATAGTGTGGGCAGTATATGAGGTGAGTATGGTGTTTGGTCACATTGTAAGGGGGATGGACAGGAGTTGCTGCCAATAAAGCACAACTTATTCAATACTGCTTCATCCTTCGTGACTAGTTTTCCTTCCTCTTTCCAGCATGGTTAAAATTGATTAGGCTATTGCATCAGAGGGTGAAATGATCGGGGGAGGAGTTTTGTAAATCACATAGGGTGCTCACGCAGCGGCAGGCATCCGTGTTTTTATACATTGGTTGAATCAAACCAATGACTTAAAATTTGATACTTGTTGCTTCCTAGCCAGGCGTCGGCATTATTAGAATAGGGCAAGGACTGGTTGGCTCAGTGTCCGGATAATGTGACTGACATGGGATATCAGGTAATGGTGCTGGCGACCTGGTCTCCCAGTGGGGCAGCACTGTAAAGTTGTCATGAGTGTGCATTGTCACAATTAAGTCGGTACACATCCTGATATGACCTTAGATGTTGTTAAGACATAAAGCTCCAACAACCAACCTAACTTATATGTTCAATGGTTAACTTTTGAGATATTTGCAGTGAGAGTATGCACAAATAATGTTAACATCCACATGCAATTCTGACATCAGGGGATTCAGCAGTAACAGGGGTTTAAAACAATTTAATTGACTTAGACTTCTCTCGCTATGTGGAAACAAATTCATAATGAGTGTGCCATTGGGTACGGAGTTGGCAGTGGAGAATTAAATCTACCTAAGGGTTTTGGTTTCGAAAATCTTATGCTTTCATTGGACGATGCAATTTTGTAACTGGGCTGTCACAAAGAAGGTATGCTGGTCTTTCATCCTTGTTCTATGTTTTCATGTTTGTCTATGTTTCTTGTTTTGGTTTCTCTTACATGCTCGGATGCATGAACTGAAAAAATTAAGCAACGGTGTATTTGGAAAGCTTTTGATACCGGGTGACTTTAATCTATATTTCCTAAGTTACGTCATATTAAAATAAGATACATTACAATGACCAACCTAATATAGTTCTCTAATTTAATTACAGAATCTCAAAACCAACAGACTATGCAACTTGTACAGAACATATTTTGATTCCTTTGAATTGATCTATTTTCGGGCCTTCAGATGCTGGTCTTTCTGCGATGAATTAAATCGGTGACAATTTATTCACAAAAATACAAAAATATATGTATTTGCATGGACGCAGGCTATTGTCGTTGAGGGGGGGGGGTGATCCAAATGAGAAATATGGTGCCTAGAGCGGGAATCGAACCCACATCTCTTGTGTTCCGTGTTATCCATTACACCTCCTAGGTTCCCTAATGTTATCACCGCATCCACAGTCACCTGTCTATGTGGCTCCTTGCCTGAGAGGTCAGTGCAAACTCCTACACTTTGTGTACTTATGACGACTTCAGACCTGCCACAATTTTTGTATTTTTCAGTTAAACTCCTGTAAGAATCTTTCTGAATCTGCATCACATCATCATCCTGCTGTTGGTCGCGATGCGACAAAGACTGCTTTCATTACTTGACTGCCGCTCTCCATTTAGCTCTCTGCTGTGAGAGTGATGTCCATGAGTCGGTATTAATGTCTCTCAGCTTCAGGTTTCTCTTGATGGTATCCTTGAACCGGAGACGAGGGCGCACATTTCATGAAAGCTGCCTGCAAAAGTGTTGAAGTGCTGCTGGCTTTTGCAAGTTACCAGCGGCACTCTCTCGGGGAGCAAATAGAGGTTTCACACCGGCAAGAACATGTCAAGACAGGCGCAAAACTATTTGTCCCTGCAGTGGCTGGTCGGGAGATGTTGGGAGTTCCATACATCAACCGCCCTTAATGCTGCCACAGTGACATGGTTTTCTGTTTAGGGTTTGCTCCCTTAGCCTTCGGTTCTGTCAAGAACCTGTACCACAAGGCAGTGGTTTATAACTCTGCAGGGCAGGCGCGTCAAACTCCCTGAGGTATTGCATTACCTGCAATACCTGCATCACATGATAATTCATATATATATATATATATGTCCTGTATACCATAAAAAATGCATGAATACGATTACATAATTATATTAGTCAAACATTGTATACAACAAACTACATTACATTTGCATACAACATTGATCACTGTGGCTGTGGCTACACAATTTTATTTCCATAAATTAACTAAAAATCCATATCAAAATGGAGTATGGCCATATCACTAAAAATATTACCAACATCCGTATCGGATATGGGTTCCCCATATAATGTGGCAGGTCTGCGACTTGACAGTGCTGGCCCACTGGGATACCGTACTGCTGGCACCATGATCCTGCCAGTAAAAATCAACCAATCATAGTATTGATTGGTACATCCAAATAGTGGTTAGTGGCAGTCAAGACAGCGACACGTATTACTATTAATTTTGTCTTTCGTTTGACAAGGCTGAACATTGTATCTCGCGGGTTCCCACATAGAAAGTGAAGGTTCGACGAAGTATGCCACCTTGTCATGCTTGTTCAAAAGGTAATCTTCTTCTCTTTTTTTCCTTTTTTTTCAAAGATACATCTAAAGGTGGGAAATGCTGGTGCGACACGTGGGAAGGGCATGGTTCTTAACACTCTCCGGTTTACTAGTGTGCTACCGGGCGTGGTGGCCGAATCGACAGAGCACAGGCATAGCGGGCAGAAGATCGGGAGTTCGGTTCCCAGTCGAGTCAAACCGATGACTTATCAAATTGATACTTGACGCTTTCTAGCCTGCCGTTTGGCATTAATAGGACAGGGCAATGACTGGTGAGCTCAGTTTTAGGATAATGTGACTGAGGGGGATATCGGGTCATGGTGCTGGTTGTCTGATTTCCCAGTGGGGCAGCACTATACAATCGCCATGAGTGTGCACTGTCACAAGTCGGTACCAGTCATGATATTACCTTAGATGTTGTCCGGTCGTAAAACTCCAACAACCAACCAATTAGTGTGCTTGTCCTCACACTGTGTCACCTGGTCTATGTAACCTGCACATGGGGGGATATGTATGTCTCACCCTGCTGGTGGGCCAGGACATGTGGAATAGAGCCCACCCCGCCAGTTGAGCTAGTGATATCTAGCGGCAGAATCTGGAACTACTCTAGTCGGGTCGTTTCCCTGACTGCCTATGGTTTGACATGCTATATCTCCGTAAAGAATGCTTGGAAAAATAGTAAAATGCTTGATTATATTCAGATATTCATATCGCAACAGGATTCAAGCTCTACTATATTGTATTTTTCTTCTGGAATTTCACTACCACTCTCTTCACATATTAGAATCCTCCAGTTAAGCAAGTGACATCTGTTAGCAAAATCTGGAATTACTCTAGTCGGGTTTATCAGAATACATAAATAGATTACTGCCGCCCTCTGGTGACAATAGAATAACTACTTTCCTGGACAGCACTGTGGGATTGGTATTTGTAGAGGAATTCCACCACCAAACTTTCTCATGCGCAGTGACTACAACTAATGATGTGGGTATGAACGCATCGTGCAGGTTTTTTTGTTTTGTCTGTTGTTGTTTTACATCCTAGTAACATCTAAAGCGGGCATTCCTTACACGCGGTATGCGGTATGCGGTATGCGGCATGCGGTATGCGAATGGCATTATTCCTTACATGCGGTATGCGGTATTCGGCATGCGGCATGCGGCATGCGGCACACAACTGGCTATATTATTGCCAATTTATAGATAAGTATTCATTTTTCTGTGAATCTGGTAGCTTTCCCTCGGCTTTCTCCCTTCCTCTCTCTTCCCCTCACTGCTTTCTCACCTCCCTGCCATCCTCCCCTCGGCTTTCTCCCCTCCTCTCTCTTCCCCTCATGGCTTTCTCACCTTACGCCTCCTTCCCCCTTATAAGCACACACTAATCACTATGTACACGGCACCCCTCTAGGCCGTTCCGTAATGCTCAGTCGCCTCTCCTAGTGTTAAACTAATGGACACATCAGACTCAGGTTTCTATTCACACCCCGCTTGCCGCATGCCGCATGCCGCACCGATCGCTACATGGACCGATCGGAAAAACGCATTCGCATTCGCATACCGCGTGTAAGGAATGTAGCTCATAGGTTTCAAGGCATTTAGAATTTTGTCGCATTCGCATTCGCATACCGCATACCGCGTGTAAGGAATGCGCCCTTAAGATCATATCAGGACGGATACCGACTTGTGACAGTGTGCACTCATGGCAACTTCATAATGCTGCCCCACTGGAAGACCAGCCTGCCAGCACCATGGCCTAATATCCCACTCAGTCACATTATCCTGACAATGAGCCAACCAGTCCTTGCCCCATCCTAATAATGCCAAGCGCCTGGCTATGAAGCGACCAGTATAAATTTGTAAGTCAATGGTTTGACTCAACCAGGGTTCAAACCCACAAACCCATGGGTCTGTATCCTCTGACCTCGAAAAACAGGAGACGGACGCTCAACTCATTTGGTCATTCCGTCTGGCGTTTTACGTCCTTGCAACATCTAAGGTCATATTAGGATGCTCTGTGGACAAGGTTTATTGCTGCCTGGCTATTCAGCATAGATAATTATCCTGAGACTACAGTGGTAGGGGAATGCCGTATGGTGGGGTTAGAGGTATTTGACGGATGAGCTGAAGTTGGTAGTGTAGTCATTAAAGCTCATAAATTATTATAGTCTTGCTTGAATGCCTGATCTAGAACGAGGCTGGCCCCGATAAGAAAAGGTCTGCAGTATATTATAGTCAGTTCTATTGTTTATTTCAGACTACATCGCATGTAGGAAACAAGTGGATGCCCATTAGGAAGAAAGTAATGGAGAGTATTAGATCATGAAGTTAAAGCTGCATAGTCTGATGAAATATCAATTTTTTTAAAACCATATTTTACATATCTAACTTAGATACTGATGCACTTATTAAGCATTTATTTCTGCGTAGAATGCAATACTGAGTCAATTTAACGGAACCTGTTACTGCAGAAGTCTATGGTGTCGGAGTTTTGGCAAGGGTGCCAAAACTAATTTTCCATGTTTGCACTCAAAATATCTCAAAAGTTTACCATTTAAGATAAAAGTAACTTTGAACTAATGTAAAGTAGATACTAGTGATCGATCTAATATATTTATCTCAGAAAAAATACAGAAATTTAAAACCATCGGACTATGCAACTTTAAACCTGCAGCGAAATGCAGCTATGTATGTCAAAATACTAAGCCAACTGTGATTCGAGGAAGGAAGCCGGAGACTGCGTGGGAGTAAAGACATGTTTATTGACAGTGAGGGAGGGCTACACAAGGGGGGTTTAGTCCAGCTCGCTGATGTCGATAGGGGCCTCCGTAGGCGCCGGACACTCCGAGGCCGCCGGAACCTTGTCGTCGTAGTGTGACAGCCACATAACAATACTTAATAAAAACTCAACTTCATAATATTATCATCATCATCATGCTGTCAGTCGCGATGCGACAAAGACTGCTTTCATTACTTGACTGCCTCTCTCCATTTAGCTCTCTGCTGTGAGAGTTGCATCCATGAGTCGGTCTTAATGTCTCTCAGCTTCAGGTTTCTCTTGATGGTATCTTTGAACCGGACGGGGGCGCCCTCTAATATAATCAGTTATATCTTAAAACAATATGTATATATATTTATCAATGGGTCCAGCCATTAGGGTTTCAATGTAAAATATTTGCAAAATGACACAGGGGTGGAGGATTGTGGGGAGATGGATGAAATATGCAGGTTGGTGGGTGCAGTGGGGGGGGGGGGGTGGTGGAGGTAAATTAAGATGCAGGGATTCGCTAAGAAGGTCAGGTTGAGTAATACTATTACTAATAGAGTCCGGTGAGAATCTGGTGGGACCGAGGAAGGGTGGATCGGGGCAGGGTGTGCGGTGTGCGGTGTGCGGTGGGTGGTAGGCGGGTAGCGGGTGGCGGGTGGCGGGTGGCGGGTGGCGGGTGGCGGGTGGCGGGTGGCGGGTGGCGGGTGGCGTGTAGCGGGGCGGTGTGCGGTGGGCCGGAGCGACGGGGGTACGCCGTGTCAGGAGAGGGCCGGTGTCGTGGTTTAAAACCCCGGCCAGATCGCATCCCTTGCCGTGGCTTCTGCGCATGCGCGGATTTTAAGGGCGTCGTCTGCGCATGCGTCAAATTCTCCCCAGTGTCAATGGCCATGAGCAATCTTCATACAGAAAAAGTGAAATATCTCTAAAACTACACCACTTAGAAACAAACTGCTTGGTACACATATAGAAAACATATTCAACGAATAGATTATATTAAATTTATACGGTTAGGGTTGTGCATTTCTATTAATTTTTAATAGTGGCAGTGGCAGTGTGTATTCGTTCTGCAGCCGAGCTGCGCGCACATACACAATGTTTACAAACTCCGCGCATGCGCAGAAGCCACGGCAGGGGATGCGATCTCGCCGGGGTTTTAAACCACGACACCGGTGTGGCGGTTTAAAATCTCAGTGTGTTTAGATTCTACGCTTGGGGTTCTGTGCATGCGTCAATGGGTTATGTACAAGACCGTATTCGACTAACACGACCCGGGCGACTCGGGTCACCAGAGTTGCTAGAAATTCAAATAGAACACCCCGAGTGGAGTTGACAAAAGCACGTCCCTTGTGCAAAATGTTTAACCTACGTCTTGGCTGGGGTTGGCTAAGAGCGATGGCGTCACATTTGGGCGTCAAAAATTAGAAATGCAGAGTTGATTAATCGAATACGCTGAAATGCCGTTAGATTTTGACGTATGCGCAGAACCCCGAGTGTAGAATCTAAACCAGCTAGATAAGCATCGCTTTTCTGGGATCCTTTCTGTCTGTAAGGAATTTGTATGCATTTATTCTATCACCTCAGTTTATTGTAAACATACCTTGCAGAGAGTTAAAAGAAAATAATTGAATTGATTGAATAAACACACCGATATTTTAAACGGCAAACCGGGGTGACTGGGGAGGGTAGGTATGTGGGCAGAGGGGCGTGGGGTGGGTGTGGTGGTGGGTGGGTGGGGGTGGTGGGTGGGTATTGAGAGAGATGCGATAGGGCGTGGGTCCTCAGTGCTATTAACCCAGTTACACAAAATGTCGCCTGCTGAGATAACTGACCTCGGCTAGCTGGCCATGCGGATTTGTCTTCGGGAGTGAATTAGTATGGACCCAGTTGGTACGTGGGTGTGTGTTTGTGTTATGGGGCTGTCACACTACGACGCTTCTCTCGGCGACCCGTCAGCGTTGAAAGTACTATCTTGCGCGTCGAGAAACGTTAAAAAAGTACTATCTTGCGCGTCGAGAAACGTTAAAGATTTAGGGGAAATATGGTGAAATTGGACGTTGGCGGAGCGTTTCAGTAGCGTGTTGGTAGCGCGCGGGCAACGCTTGTCGACGCGTGGGAAAAACAAAAACAAATGCGATGTCTCGTTTTGCCGCCGCGACTGGATGGCACGCGCGGCGTGTCGTCAGTGGTACGACAGCATTCGGTCAGCGCTCCGTGAGCGACAAGCGGACGTGTTAGCCAACGACGGGAGCGTTTGAAGTGTTTTATGCCAGCATTAATTGCCGTTCCGATAGCGTGTCGCCAGCGCTCTGTCAGCGTTCTAGTAACGTGCGGGTAACGCGCTCAACGCGTGGACAACGCTCTGGGAACGCATAAGGACACCCGTGCGGTTGATATAAATACAGGTAGGTTTGGGGAGAGGATTATAACTCCACAGCCCAGCAGTAACTCCACATCGACAAATGCCTCCAGTAACTCCATATCACCACAGCTCAGCAGTAAATCAACATCACCACAGGCCAGCAGTAACTCCATGTGAACACAGCCCAGCAGTAACTCCACCTCACCACAGCCCGGCAGTAACTCCCCCTCAGCACAGCCGAGCAGTAACTCCACCTCACCACAGCCCAGCAGTAACTCCACCTCACCACAGCCCCGCAGTAAGTCCATATCAACAACCATACAGGATGACAGGAAAAAGACACTCAGGAAGACCAAGCATGGCTGGAGTGGGACGTGGACATGGTAGAGGTAAGGGTAAGGGGAGCAAGAAAATTATGGTGCAGACATCTCCATCTCCATCTGCACCTCCATCTCCATCTGCACTGTCTCCCGGCTCACCCTCAATTGATATTGTGCCATCGACCCTGTCCAGTGAACCACCAGTGACAAATGAGGGACAGTGCATCGCAAGGTCGCCGACAACGTCCGAACACTCACCGGTAGCATCAACATCCTCACAGCCGGGGCGACGCACTAGTAAAATCAGGAAGTGTGAGTGGACTCTCAGCGAACACGAGGAGGATGTGATGCTGGAGTTTCTGGAAGACATCCCGATTGTGTGGAACGTCTGTTTGACAGCATACAGGCGGACAGACAAAAAGAACAAGCTATGGGAGGACCAGGCGAAAATGATGGCCAAGACAGTATCGCATCTGCAGGGATGGTTTAAGTCCCTGAGTGACTGTAACACCCGCTTGCATAAATGTAAAAGCGGTGACGGGGCACCAGAGCGGACTGAGAGAGAAGACTGGGTGCTGGAGAAGTTTAACTTTCTCACATCAGTTGTGCGGCACCGGCGTGAGCCCTGCAAAACTGTAAGTGGCATATATTTTATTTTTTACTTTAATTCTCAACCCTCTCCATTTGCCGCATTACACAGGTAGTTGCAATTCTTGAAACCCAGCACTGTCGACATTGTGGGTATATTTAACACATTAACCAATTTCCTATTACGGGCGTGTAACTGAACCCATATGGAGGTGGTGCACTATATACATATGGAGATTCCCCCGGTGGGTGGTTCCAGTGGCTATGGGTGCACAGCATGTTGTAGAAAAATAGCGCTATATATATACACTTATATATATACATATACTAATAAATGTTGACCAGCAATTGTTGTTGTTATGAAAACATCTAGAAAGATTTCTATACTCATGTACTGTCTGTTTGAGATCAAATTTGTGCATTAACTCCAACCATCGTATATAATATATATTTCACATCACTCAGTGACATGTACATTCGGAGTGGCATTCTATTACTTTTAGTTTACATAACCTGATTACCAATTGTTGGTCCAAGAATAATAATGCTATGTGCCACTATATCAATGTTAACTGATAAAAAAAATTTTTTACAAGGTGACTGTGTTGTACAGTACAGTGTTTGTTGCTATATAAAACTGCTCCTAATACATAGCTTTCCTGTTACTGAAACTGCTATCTTTTTTTTCTAGGTGTTAGGCACCATCCGCGCAGCGCATGGTGATCTTGGCGCAGCTGAAGCGGCCTGCGCCGACCTTTTGATCGGCAGCGATGACGATACAGAGACACGGCCCACAGCACCACCCAGAAAAAGATGGCAGCAGGAGAGCAGTATGCTGGCCACTCTTGAGGAGCGGGTGGCCAGATCGGGGGAGCTGCTGCAGACACTACAACCATCATCTCCACAGCCTATGACTGTGGAGGCAGCTGTTGGCAATTTTGTTTGGGACACTCTACTAACCATGAACAAAAAGCAATCAAGGAAGGCTCGCTTAGGGATATGGCGGGTCCTTACTGAGGTGTTGGATGAAGACGTCGACACCGAAGTGCCTTCCACAGCTGTCGCCCCTTCCAGCTCCAATCCCACCATAGCGTGTCCTGTGCGGCCACCTACACCAACTTCCTGGGAGACCGGATGTTCTCAGACGTCAACATTGACATCATCGCCTGATATGTATCAGCCGCTTCCCCATCAATGGAGACACCAACCACCACCAGGATCACCATGGACCTCTCAATCACAAGAGTACATGACGCAGTACATGGCGCAGCCGTTGGTCCGTGCACCCCCTGTCATCCACCAACAGCCGGTGACAACCCACCATCCACACCAGGCGGCCCACTTCAGCGCACATCCACTGCAATCACACACATCCTTGGGCCACCACCCGATGGGTCCCCCTCCACCGGTAGCACCACATTGCACAGGTAACCGTTCAACATATACCCGACCAATGAAAGCAACACGATCTACAGCACCTACCACAAAACCCGCCGTAACCTTAACCACCACTCCAGTCGCGACGTGGGTTGAGGGCCAAGCCGGGAGGACGGACACCCCCAGTCCAAGTGGAGGCAATTTGCTGGATTTGTCTGGCATGTCGGCTCTCTCCAGCGGATCCAATTTGAACCTTGAGTGTCAAGATATATTTCCTTCGGCTAGTGTGTCGCCACTGCAAACCCCACCTCCAACAGACACTAATGAATGAAGGTTGTTTACAACATCTCAATATATTTAGTTGTGCTACTGTAGCAATACTCTACATATGATTAGTATTGGTAAAATGGGAACCACATGGGTGTTATCTATTGTTCAGATTTTGGTAAATAAAAGTTTCGTTATATTACTCCTGTAATTATAATTGTCAATTATTTTCATCTCACATATATCTCGTTGAATATACCTGTCATTGTGTACTATTCACCAACAAAGCCGCACATGGAGTATAAAAATAAGTATCGCCAGCGAAATGTACAAATATCCATTGCGTCGAATATGTTTATTCCATGCTGTATAGGTTTAATATAAAACCTTCAATCCATGAACAGGTACCTTAGAAATGGTATTGGTATGAAGATAATAATTCTCTAGCATTAAAGATATGAAATGTATTTGTTTTCAATGCAAAATGACAGCTAGACAATCATTCGTAAAAAGGGGAATGATGTGAGGGTAGTTGTGCTAAGCAATTTCCATTGCACATATGTAAAGTAAGTTATTTGGTAAATTACTAAATCAATTAGTCAAACACATTTTTGATAAGGCCATGTCACAAAGTGCAATTAAGAAAAACAAAACCATTATGATTTTATCAAATACACAGTTTACAAACAAACAACGGGCAACCAACAGTGAAAACGGAACGCATAATTTAAATGTTTAAATCTCGTTTAGTAACACCTTCAGCAAGTGATACATTTTATTTGAACACATTTTATCAATATTCCCACATACAGCTTGCAGTTCACCGTGATCAAACAACACTTATTACAATACAATATGACTATATAATGTTTTCCTGCCATGCGACGGAACCAAGTGGGGAGTTAGTCCAGTCCTTTAGTCCGTTCCGCTGGTCTTTTACTGCTCGGGATCTAGTGTTCCTACCCAATACAGGATGTTCTAGTTCTGGGAGGGTAATGTCATCTCTCCACGCTCCCCGAACAACGTTGTGGTCTCCACCTTCGTCCCGGTCCAGCTGACGATTCTGTAGTAATGGATACCGCATCCTCATCATATTATGTAGCACGAGGCAGGCTCTCACGATTAGTTTCAGTGTCAAGGGGTGGTGCTGCATGGTGGAAAGAAGCACGCGGAACCTATTCGCCAGGATCCGAAACGCATTTTCCACTACTCTTCTCGCCCGAGATATCCTGTAGTTGTAAATCCTCTCTTCATGGGTCAGACCCCTCCGACTATAAGGTTTCATCAGGGTGCGCCGCAGGCGAATGCATCATCTGCGATGATGAAGTACGGTACATCTTCTTCCCCTTCCACTATAGGTTCGCTCGCAGGCAGACCAATAGAACCATCTTCAAGGCCAGCTTTCAGTTCGGAGTCATTGTACACTTGCGCATCGGATGCGGACCCCAATCCACCAACATCGGCCCATATGAATTTATAGTCAGCATCCACCAAAGCGAGTAGCACTATTGAATAAAACCCCTCTTAGTTATAGTAGAGTGAACCTGATTTGGGGGGACATCGGCAGGCTACGTGTTTGCTATCTAGCGCCCCGCATGTATGGGGAAAGTTCCACCTAGACATGAAGAGGTCCGAGATGGCACTCCATGCACGTGGAGTTGTGGGGCAGGTCATAGTCTCGTCTAAGTATTCATCAATAATGGCTTGACACACCTCTCGAACAATGAGTGATTGGGTGTTGTGGGGCACCCTCCACCCAAACTTCATAGACGAATAAGTGTTTCCAGACGCTAGGTGACGCAATGTCAGTGCTAACTTCAGCCCAGGTTTGAGGGGTTGTCGGTACGTCGTGTACTTTTTGGTGATGCGTGGTCCGACTCTCACCAGCATCTCGTCGAACATTTGTGGCGGCATCCTCATGAAATTTATGAACGCAGCTGTGTCTTCATTGCGTAGTTCGACGAGAAGCTGGTCGTACATTCTGAACTCTTGGCGCCTCCGGATCCAGCCTCTCATCCACTTTCGCGTCTTTCTACCTACAGTCCTTCTTCTCAGTTGATATAGTAGTAAGGCGTTAACGTCATGATGATGCTGCAAAATCGCTAGTTGGTAGTCATCTATGGGGTTGGCAGGGACTTCCATCACGTCACAATGCCAGAGCTGGTGGCCTTTCTCCTGTAAATGTGTACCATTATATACTCACCCTGTGTGACGTCACCACCCATCCGCTACGCATCCGCTACACGCTGACAACATGCTAGCAACACGCTAGAACAACGCCAGCAACACGCTGGGGAACGTTATCGGCGCGCCGTACACGTCTCCCCAACATCCAAACTATCATGAAACGCTAGTCAAACGCGCACAGCCCGCCCGCTACCCGTTACGCACACGTCCATCGAGCGCTATGGACGCGCTCACCAAATCCAACCAACCGTTGCAAAAAATATCAACACAATATGGACGTTCCCCAACGTCCTGCCAGCGTTCTTGTAACGTGTCGTGGGCGCGTTTTGACGTGCCACTAACGTCCTCCTAGCGTTCTTACCCATTTACTCCCGCGCATTGCCGGTCGCTGGTGGTTTTTGACATGTTCAAAACACTCAGCGACCAATAATGCGCGCCGACGTTGTCCGCCGACCGTCAACGTCCAAGATAGTGTACCGACGTGTACCGACGCGCCCATAACGCGCCACCAGCGCTTCTCCATATTTCACCAAATATCGCCCAAAAATACCACACGTTGATGGGTCGCCGGCGAGAAGCGTCGTAGTGTGACAGCCCCATTAAGTTTGAGACACTATTAATTAGAAGAATTGAATTTAAATGGTTTCTTATATACTGTGCAACATTGTTGGGATTTTATTTGTTTCAATCAGGTTTCTTTGCCAAAACATGAGAAATGTAGGGGATTTAAACCGGTCCCAATTTTGTTGAGATTTGAGGAAATGAACTATTTAGCTAAATTGGGGTATATGGAGAGTAACTAGTCTCAAACCAAGAGAAAGCGATTAATATGGGGAAAGCATGTTTCTGTGCTTTTCTTAACTTAACGAGAAAATAAATTAAAATAGGGATACCTAAATTATATACATGTCTCATTTCCCCCAAACATGTTCATATGACAATGTAGGACATATCATACCCTTAAAAGAGGATGTTTAAATAGACTTACACAAAGTATAGTAAAAGCTGGACTTTGGATAGATAAAGGATTCACCCGGTACTCGCAGTACATGGGTGAATACCCGGCCTATATAAAAACGGTCGAAAAAGCGGGTTAATGAAATGAGAGCCAAATTTCACAATCTCAGAAGCAACATTTATTCTTTGTAGATGTCTTCATATTTACCCGCTACCTTTGAGTTGAAAAATATAATAAAATATCTAGTTTAATAAGATTTAAAAGTGAAATCCACGGCGTTCTAGCGCCGCCATCTTGTCTTTTTGCATTCTCGCCCATTTCACCAACTCTGCACCTATATGGGTAGCCATTTGATACTGGAGCCACAGTTTCTAGTTCCTGTTCCATACTAAAGCTATTTCCTCCAGTATTTACACTACGTTGTCCTTCACCCGTGTAGGCCTACTACAAGTACCGGGTGAATCTTTTATCTAGATTTTGGACAGTTTACAATCTACAAACAGTTGCAACCCGGCATAAACAAGAAGCAAGAAAACCAAAATTATTACTAAAACAAATTCAAAAGATGTAAATCAAAATGGATTAGTGCTGCCCAGTGGTGAAAACAAGTGTTAACACACTTATCCGTTATGATCAGATTAAATAAATTCATCACACACAAAAAAGAAAAAAAGAGAAAACAAATGAATACAGGGATAACTAATTCATTTACATGTTACATTCCCCCCCCCAAATATTATCACAATTAATATAAGAATAAGAGAATATAACACAGCATACCCTTACTTGACCTGGATCCAGCTGACCTAATTACACTCGACGCTATGCGCAGTAGGAGGCGCAGTGGGCACGGCGCATGCGCTGTGCGTTCCGCTGCAGATCAATATGCCTGACCCCATTAACAGAACTCATTCGCTTTTCGTGTAAATAGAACCGGGGCGGTTCTGTTGCAGAAATTGTTTTCATAATCTATAGGACCTGTGCGTTAAAAAGGGCGATATCAAGTGTCGTCTGTACACAGGTTAATATCAACCCTATATAAAAGCTGTCAAAAAATGGGGAAATGAAATGAGAGCCGAAGTTCACAATCTAAGAAGCAACACTTATTCTTTAAATATGGCTTCATATTTCTACTTTTGAGTTCAAAAATATAATAAAACATGTAGTTTAATAGACTTTAAAAGTGAAATCACCAGCGTTCTATCGCCGCCATCTTGTCTTTTTGCATTCTCTCCCAGTTCACCAACTCTGTGCTGATATAAGTGTCCATTTGATATTGGAACCAGGCATTCCACTTCCTGTTCCATACTAAAGCTATTTTCGCCAGTATTTAGACTACGTTGTCGTTCACCCCTACTACAAGTCTAGGCACCATTTCCCATTTTCATCACCCCCCTATGACAATAAGTTCGCTGCAGACGACTTTCATCGAAAAACAAATAGGACATTTATTGCATTCCATCCAAATCAGACGACATTTACTGACAGCAGATTCGATCTCGCTCCTTTCTTTCGCTAATCAGTGGAAGATCTAATTAATTATGATGCACTTCGGACTGTTATCCACAAATGGCCTTCACCCGGGGGATTTTAATTTCGATTTGGACTGTTGGAGAAATTAATCATACTGTTGACGATGTGAAAGCGTTGCAACAACTAGTACGTAGGCTTAGGAATAATGCCGTGGATTTGATCAACCCGGTAGAAATGATAACTTGCTATAATGCTTTATTGTCGTGATATACCAGATAATTCTATCACAAAATAGGGGATTCTTTACCAGAAGGGCCATAGTTAGAAGAGTCTCAAACTAAGTAAACGCCAAGGCTTTATATTTAATAGAGCCTTTCCGCGACGCATGCGCAATGAACTCAGTCAACAGACTAAATGACAGGAGAAAAGCACATCTCAAAATAGCAGCATTCAGGGAGACAAAGAAGCCTGGGAGGGTGCAGGTAACAAAAAAGGCAAGAAGAGGTAGTGATGGTCCCAGACTGATAATAAACGGAGCCAAAAACAGATCATATGAGAGGAGTACTGAGTACATGAAGGCAAGGGAATGGAATACACTGGGAGTAGAAGAAAGAAGTACAGGGACAATAGAAACATATAAAACATTAATCAAAAGAGAGCTAAATGCACTGCTAGACGAATAACAACAACAAATAGAATTAATTAAAAAAGAAAAAGAAAGATGGATAAATAAAGAGAAAATACACTGATAATTCAAGCAAAGTTTTAGAGGGTATAGATGCTAGGTATGATACATACAAAAGGTAAACTTTAAACTTAAAATCAAAACCTAATGACCACTAACACAGCAAGGTGAAGACATTCAGAGAAATTAACTATTGGTAGCCAAACAATTATCCAATTGTAGAACGAACAAACTCATAGAGGTTTGGGGGATGTGGGGGAATGCTTACAAACAGAGGAAGAATGCATGCAGTAGTTAGCTACACAACAACTGAAGGTGATAAAAAGAAGGGGAGTCACAAGACTATTACTGTCTAGCGGCGAAAACAAGTCATTACACTTAACCATTATGGGCAGCATAAATACACCCATCACAAAAAAGACATATAGCATTACTTCTTCTCACTCTCATTCTCATCATAGTGCAGGTTGGTTAAGGAAATCGTCTGTAAGACATTTTCCACAATTGTTCTCATAACATGGCAGGTTGGTGGTCGAAATCGTCTATAGTATAAGACATTTTCAACAGATCACATTGCACAGTGAGCTTCTACTTCTAAACAACACATTGATTCTTATCATACGACAGGTTGGTGGTGGAAATCGTCTATAAGACATTTTCCATAGAGCATATTGCAGTGATCTACACATGACATTAGTTCTTATCATACTGCAGGTTGGTGGTGGAAATCGTCTATAAAACATTTTCCACAGAGTATATTGCAGTGATCTACACATGACATTAGTTCTTATCATACGACAGGTTGGTCCTGGAAATCGACTATAAGACCTTTCTGCACAGAACATACTGCACTGTGAGCACATTACCTCTTCCCCTGCCCGTCAGAGGGCGGGTCGGCAGTGGACATCGTTCATTACTATTAGTATACTGTTGTTTCCCGAGTGTCTTTGGTATATAAGTATTTACATGTAATGTATGCCACTATTCAGGTCAGGTAATTCATTTAATATAGTTCCTCATCCTTTCTTATTTTTAATTTTGTATGAATAGTATTCTTATTTGTTTGATACTGGTTACTAGTGACATAGAGATTTGATTGCAAATAATAGATATATGAATCTAATTCAGAATATTAAGAAATACATATAACCTCAACTCAATTTCAAACCACAGGCTATGGTAGTACTTACTGACAACAGATTACATGATTGGTTGGTTGTTAGAGTTTTATGTCCTGGCAACATCCAGGGTCATATCAGGATGGACACTGACTTGTAACAGTGCGCACTCATGAGGACTTTATATTGCTGCCCTACTGGGAAATCAGGCTGCCAGCACCCTGACCCGATATCCCACTCAGTCACATTATCATCCTGATACTGACCTAACCAGTCCTTACCCTATCCTATTAATCCCGAGTGCCAGGCTAGGAAGCGACAAGTATCAATTTGATAAATCATTGGTTTGACTCAACAGGGAACCGAACTCCCGATCTCCCGCAAGCGAGGCCAGCGCTCTGCCGGTTCGGCCCCCTCGCCCGGTTTTATGTCTGGATGAGTTTGGTAGGGAAGAGCCTTTACAGATAATGCTCATTCCTCTGTCGGCTCCCAGCTCCGACATGCCTCTTACTAAATATCTACAGGGAATAGTGTTTGAGTGGCCTATGCAAGTATTGTGATTTCGTGCCACGTTTGTTAATTCTTGTTTCCGTTACCTAATTGAACACAGAAAACTAAATGCAATTAAAATTACGTTTCGGGTAGTGTTTTTTTGTTAGCAATGTGACAGACATGATTTTCTCAATCATGTCTGATTCGCTTAGTAATTTAGAATTAACATGATGAGGTGTTTGACAGGGCTTGCTAGGTAAATTTGACCGCAATTTCAATATTTCCAAATAATAATAATAATTAGTTTTAATGTAGGCCGAGACAAGAGCAAATAAAAGACTATACGAAATATGTAGGCAGTATAAATGGACAGTATAAATACAGCCTCAATAAAAAAATAAAAAATAAAATAAAATGTAGGCTACTAAAATGATTTTCCAAAGAGTACATAATCAGGACATTTTGTGGCGCGGTCGGTTGGAATTCATGTCAATATTCACTATTGTGTAGTCACCCATGAAATAGATTTATTAATGGACCCTTTTTTCATTTCTTTTCTTACTTGGACGATTAATTATGTGAAGCTTGGTTCAGCTAATTGCACATAAATCAAGCAATGCCACTCATATTGGTTGGTGTCGTCTGCTCTGACAAAATCTCCCCGGCTCTTATATTTAGACACAGCAGGCGTGGTAGACGAATCGGTAGAGCGCATGCCTCGTATGCGGGAGATCAAGAGTTTGGTTCCCAGTCGAATCAAACCAATGACTTATAAAATTGACACCTGTCACTTCCTAGTGCTCGGCATTAATATCATAGGGCAATGACTGGTTGGTTTTGTGTCAGGATAATGTGACTGAGTGGGATATCAGGCCATGGTGCTGGTTGCATGCTTTCCCAGTGGGGCAGCACTAAAATGTTGCCCTGAGTGTGCACTGTCACAAGTCGGTACCCATCCTGCTATGACCTTAAATGTTACCAGGACATAAAACTCCAACAACCAACAACCAAACAACAAGTCACTGCCTGTCCTGATATGACCTGAGATGTTGCCAGGATGTAAAACTCCACCAACCAAACAACAAGTCAATGCCTGTCCTGATATGACCTGAGACGTTGCTAGAACGTCAAACACCACTAACAACAACAAAACATATTTCCATCATTGATGTGAAACAATAAATGAGCTTTTAACTTAAAAGGGTAATAAAGCTAGCTGGTAGATTATTGCCTCGTGGCTTGTGGAAAATAGCGATCATATTTACACTGTCATGATGGATCCGCGCCTGGAGTCTGTGAATACAGACTTGTAAGCTTCATGTTATGCTAAAGTACTCACATAGTTACCGACCGACCGACCCAGCAAATCAGGGGAATGATTACCATGTTGGCAGATTAATCAGTTCTCACTGCGCATGCGTCCACACTCTCAGCTGGCGGCCATCTTGTATTAGTGCCGCCATTCTCTTCTGCGCGTTCGAGGTGTTGCACCTACTGTAAATCCTGTGCAAATAAAACAACATCATGTTGGAGGTTTTTTCTTTGGGTTTCTAAGGAATAAGTTAGGTATTTATTTACATTTAAAAAAAATGGAACGCACATATCCAGTAACTACGTTGAATGGCGAAAACGAGGTTTTGAGTCACTAACTCATTCAAGTAGCTAAATATTCCGAGAAAAAAACTTGTCTGACAATATTATTTCTGAAATAAAATCAAAGGTTTACAGTAATATAATCAAAGGTTTACGGTAATAAAAAAACTTTCCGTCTATTTCTATCATTGGACATGCATGGAACATTTCTGTCAATTTCTTAAATAAAATGTAACGGTTACGGTAATAATACAATTTTCCACCTTTTTTATTTTTTATTAGAAGGGACGTGCATATAGTACGTTGCGCATATTTGGGTAATTCTCAGCTACCTCACTCGCATTTCACTCCTTCTAGAACATGAGACGGTGTCAGATTACGGGAGTCAATGGTGGCCTTGTCAGGATTAGAAAACCCCGAAGAAAATGTATGTAAAGGGGCTGTCACACTACGCTGTATGGCCTTAGCATATGACGATGTATGCGATTTTCGACCAACACGTCAGCATACGGCATCATACATTACGTATACATTGGGCATACTTCGAGTATGCTCGGGATACAGCGTCCTAGGTCAGCATAGGTCGAGGCACTAAAAGATGTTTGTGCATGTTCAAAATTTTCAAAGTATGTCACCGTATGGCTCATATGTTTCTCATACGCTCAGTGTATGCTCGGCGTACTTCGGCGTATGTCGAACTTCGTACTTCGGCGTATCCTGACCTACCCCTACATTAGGGGTAGGTCAGGATAGGTTGGAACACATTAGCCATATGTTCAGCTTGTTGGGAATGTGCAGTCCGCATACAGCCAACGGATGCATAACGTACTCCAAACATACTTCGAATGTATGCCTGCCATATCTCAAGTGTACTTAATGTATGTGCCATACTTCTAGCGATGGACTAATGTACGTAACGTTGGTCACCATACCATCAGCATATGCAAACATTTTGCGAACGTTTTGTGAGGCACATGAACGCTCTCAATAGGTCAGAGATATGTTCTGCATACGTTATGTATGTTGTGTGTACGTTGTGTGTATGCTGTGTGTACGCCCATTTTTATCCCTCGCAGCACGAAAAGTTTGGCATATGCCAACCTATTTTGATTTGCAATTTATTTCAACACGTTAGGCACACACCAGCGCCATACGTCGTAGTGTGACAGGGCCTTTAGATGGTGCCAAATCATCAAATTGGAAATATTGGATAAGTGCATATGAAATATCCTACTTATTGAACACTACACTTACTATGGGAAGACAGCTCGTGCTCTTACCGATTCGACCAGTCTATATAAGTAATTGTTGGGGGTGGGGGATATATATATCTATACAGTAAAACCTCTCGAAATCGACCGACCTTGGGACCGACTTTAAGTGGTCCATTTAGGGAGGTGGTCGGTTTAGGGAGTTAGAATATGGTTACAATGGTATTTTTGGGACCAAAATAAAGCGATCGATATAGGGGAGTGGTCGATCTGTGGAGTTCGTCGGTTAGAGGGGTTTTACTGTATATATATATATATATATATATATATATATATATTAAGCGACTGGTACAGGCAAGAGGCTGAATCTTGACAGCTGAATAGGCCAGGTGGCAGGGCCAGGCAAGGCAGAAAAGCATGTCCATTCGCCTGAGTTGTGAGGTGTCAATAGTTGTGAGGTGTCGAGACAAGGTGCCAAGCAGAGGCACCATTAAAGGATAATCGGTTTACGGGTAATTATACTTGTATAATGCTCATACAGCACATGTATCTTTACAAGTGGTGGCGGTAAGAAAGAATGCCTCCATGCGCATATACTCAGTAGGTTACCATAGTTACTAGTGGTTCACGGCCTAATACTTCTTCTGATAAGGGTATTATCATTCTCCAAAGTGATAATTATATTAATAGTAATACATCACCTATATATACCGTTGTAGGATGCTATCAAAATTCATCTATTCCAATTGAGTGTGGACACAGCCATAGGACTCCTGTCCCATGGGATGTAGGCACTGCTTTCTCTATACAGGCTAACAGCATCACAGGTGATATGAAGGGGGAGAGTATTGTAGTATTATCTGGTGTTCACGACGGCCGAACCCAGTAATATTATACCATGACCTGCCGCATGGGAAGCCGTGCATTGTGTATCAAATGTGTCAAGTCCGATTACTCCTGCGACAATCTAATCCTGTGAAAATACATTAATTATCCATAGTCTGATGCTTTTGAATTTCTGTCGTTTTCTGAGATAAATACATTATTCTAATCATTAGTATAAATTATAGTCTACATTAGTTTAGTTTTGAAGTAACCTTTATTTTAAATGGCTAACTTTGGAGATGTTTGAGTTCAAAACATGCCAAATTAATATTGGCAAGCACGCCAAAACTCTGGCACCTAATGCCTGGTACACACCTACCGTATACGATTCGCGCACTAAAACTCATGACTCGACCCGACCCGCTTAAAACTGAAAACGGGCCGATTCATTTTTCGAATCACAATCGTAATCGGCCCGTTTTAGCCCTAAAACTGAGTTTTTAGTCGTGAATCGCAATCGCTAGGTGCGCGCGGGGAGCGCACACCTAGTGATTTTTGTGCGCGAAACGGGCAGTTTTAGATCGTATACGGGAGGTGGGTGCACACAAACGGTAGGTGTGTACTAGGCATTAGACTTCAGTAGTAACAGGTTCCGTTAAATTGACTTATTACGACCTTCTATGCAGTAAAACATATTCAATACGTGCACCAGTATTTACATTGAATATGTAGAATTAATTCTATGTAAGTTTTTGGTTTTGAAAATTTGATATTTTCATCGGACTATGCAACTTAAAACAAAGATCACCCAAAACACCCCCCTATCCCACTGTCACACTCACTATGATTACCCACCCCTACAACGTACCGTAGTTTATGCACAACCTCTTACAACAGGAATAACCTTCACCTTAGGAGAGGGTTAGTGTTGGACAAGGTTTACCCTGACTGTAGTAGTAACATCATCACCTGAGCCTGATATAGCAGACTGGACGCGGTGGGTGAATCGGTAGAGCGCTGGCTTCCCATGCGGAAGATCGGGGGTTAGATTCCCAATCGCGTCAAACAAATGACTTACAAAATTGATAGTTGTCACTTCCTAGCCTGGTACTCGGAATTATTAGGATAGGTTAACGACTGGTTAGCTCAGTGTCAGGATAATATGACTGAATTGGATATCAGGTCATGGTGCCAGCGGTCCGGTCTCCCAGTGGGGCAGCACGATAAAGCGAGAGTCTGTTCCCAACCTGATATGACCATAGATGTTGCCAGGACATAAAACTCAAACAAATAGATTGAAATAGCAGACGACATTTAGTGTGCATTCTATACACACCTCTCTCTCTCCCTGATTTACAGCAGGCAATCAGGGAGGAAGGGACCTTATTTTATTTACTCTTTATGTAATATCAAACAAAACCTGAACAAAACTGATATCCGTGGCTATTGGACGTAGAGGCTGCCGCCGTCAGTAATGACTTTTACTTTTTTGTTGATATTTTTAAGAGCAGCGACTGTGTGATGTGGGGAGCCGTTATTGCAGTGGAAAGTGAATTTCTGGTTTGTTTAATCAGCCGGACTTCCTGGCCATCATCGCCCACACAAGCGGGCATGGAATCTGCGACAGATGGTGTTGAAACCATACCTGGGTGGTTGTGTTATTCTAAGGCTGCAATATTGATAGAATCCATTTATTTGAGTTAGCAGCACATTGCAGCAATGGCACACAGGACGAGGAGGCATAAGTTGGGATAACATGGCTTTATTGCGGGCAGACCCCGGGGGCTTTACATTTGTGGTTTATGGTCAGCTCTGGCAATCTGAGATCTGCAAGGAACAATGTCATGTGGTGATCACAGTCAGGGAGACGGGAGTGGTAGGAGTCAAGTGCGACATGTGAGTAAGGTGAGGTGAGGTGAAGAGAGAGCAACTAGCAGGTAGCAGTAGTTGGTAAATTATGAGTAACAAATTTTAATTATGAATACTAAATTTATGATCAATTAATTAATACAAATTGAGTTTGTTAACTAAGATAATAAATTAATTTATAAGTAACATAATATGGTTTACAATTTCGGCCAAGCCAATATCATGAGTTTGTGATAGGTGTTATTTGGTCATTACCTGCACTAGCGCAGCATTGACTTTGCGAGAGTCGTTTGTGTTGATGTAGCGCTTGTGGGCATTGGAGGCCCTTCGGCCGAAGTGCTGGATGTCCAGCTTAGAGCTTCGCAAGGTGAAGGCCACATGGGCAGCGGCCCTCTGGATGGCATGGAGGGTAAATGGCGGGTCAGATGAGCAGGCTCGCTGGGCCTTGCACCACCTCCTGGCGAGGTATGGGATGGTTATCGGCTGTGCATTGGCTGGGAATACGAGACAGGGCTGCTGGGGGGCCGAGGTGGGGGTGAGGCAAAGGACCTCACGGTATGCGGTGACCGGGCAGAAAGGGGCATCAAGGGCTGGGGCAAGAGTGGGACTGGTTGTTGGCCTGCATGTTTTTCGCCCACTTCTGGTCAATGTGCACTTCTGGCCACCTGTTCCCACACGTCATCCCTAGTCATGTGGCACGTCGGGTCGAAGGTCGCTGCCGATCTGGGAGTGACCTCGGACTGCCTGGCCCCAGTGAAGAACATGACCAGGACTGCGAAGCCACCACCATGCCTGGGGGATTGGCCCTGAGGTCGATGACCGCTCAGCAGATGACCTCGAATGGGGCATGCTGGGGCTGCTTGGGCCTGTGCTGCTTGGACCTCCTGATGATGGGCACACTTGGGCCACCCGCTCTTCTATCCAGCACCTGAGGTGGTGTGGTGTTGGGGACAGTGATGTCACCACATAGCTGTCGGAGTGTGCCTTGTAGTGTTTGATCGTGGCTTTGTAGTTTGCCCATGATCCTGGGGCCCTCACCTCTGCCTGCTGGCCGTCGCCACATGGATGAGCACCCTGTACTCGGTCCCTGTGAACAGATAGAGGTTGGAGGGGAGCATAATCGAGGAGGGCTGGTTCGACAGGGGTGAGCCGATTGTTTATGCATATGTCCTGCCTACGTTCACTGGTGGGCGTGGCGGTATAGTAGTTGAGACGCTCGGGGAGCATGGTATTCCTGTGCCTCTGCTATTATTGTTGTCACCATGCCTTTGGCCAATCAATATGGACCCTGCTTGGAGAGCATTCTGCTATTATTATTGTCACCATGCCTATGGCCGATCATGATGGAATCTGCTTGGAGAGCATTCTGCTATTATTATTGTCACCATGCCTATGGCCAATCAATATGGACCGTGCTTGGAG